>JARKIA010000214.1:0-312145 GCA_029289565.1 Mycena galericulata
ATCCCGCCCCCGACATTCTCCCCGCACCGACGTTTCCCCTGTACCGACGTTTGCCCCTGCCGTTATTTCTCCATTCGTACTTATCTCCTTTTGTGTTAGCTACTCGTTTTTGTATAAGTACGACCATTATTTTATCGAGACCTCTGCGCGTTTGCAGAGGGTCACTGAGCATCCGCTTCGTCCCTAGGCTCAAAATCCAACACAAACGCGCATACATTCATACCCTCGATCTCGCTGCCATTACCGGGACTCTGTCGACAATCATTTTCCTGGTTCTTATCTAAAGTCCTCCACGACGTGCGGAGGCATTCGGACACCCTCTATCGACGACAGAGGAGAAAGCCCTTGCGACACCAAGGCACTGTACCCTTCATCGACGACGAAGGAGCAAGTCCCCGCGACAACGGGGCAGACGCTACGATTCGATTTTCTCGTTACATTTATCTTTCTGATTCACTTTCATCATGTCCGACACTCGCTATTCCTTCGTTCGCCTCGGGAACCAGAACTACGCCAACGACTGGGATTTACGGATGGAGGCCGTGCTTGTACGGAAGGGCCTGTGGGGTGTGATTCAGGTTTTGGTGAGCCGAACCAAATCTGATGGGACCGCCAAGACGGAGGCAGAGATTTTGGTGGAGCGGAATGGGTTGATTGCTGCACGAGACGTGACAAAGATGGCAGAGGCGCGTGCTGAACTTGTGCTATGCGTCGAGCCCAGCCAGCTCTCCCACATGACCTCTCGCGACCCGATGGTCATTTGGCAGACTCTCGAACGCGTGCATCGTGCCGCCGGCTTCGCGACTAGTCTCGCCCTTCGCCGCCAGTTCCTCACGGCGAAGAAGCTCGACACCGAGACAATGGAGGCGTGGATTGGCCGCATCCAGTCCATGGTTCTTCGCATGGAGTACACCGGGGTTGTTGTCACCGACCAGGACCGCATTCTCGCACTCACGATGGGTCTCCCTGCCGCATACGAGGCTGTCATCGTCAACTTCGACGCGACCTCCCCCAACGACCTCACCGTTGAGCATGTCATCAGCCGGTTGCTCAATGAGGAAACACGCCAGCAGTCCAACGGGGACACCACCATCATTCCACCTGTCGACGCTGATCACGATCCCAATAACGTCGCCTTTGCCGCCCGCCGCCTTTCTGCTGCTTCGTCGCAGACTTGTTACTTCTGTGACAAGAAGGGCCACTTCAAGTCTGACTGCCCCGAGCGGCAGCGCTGGGAGGAGTCCAAGAAGAAGTCCGCCGAGACTGCTGCTGCGGTCGAGTACGACTCCGACGACTACGACGGAGTCTGGTGAGCCACCCTGTCAAGCTTGTGGGGGTGTGCTCGGGTGCTATCGTTTGTGGGGGTGTGTTGGAATATCAACCGAAACACCCGCACACCGACAATCGACCACTCTTATCTCCGTGCCAGCATTCACCCGACTCATCCATCCCGCCCCCGACATTCTCCCCGCACCGACGTTTCCCCTGTACCGACGTTTGCCCTGCCGTTATTTCTCCATTCGTACTTATCTCCTTTTGTGTTAGCTACTCGTTTTTGTATAAGTACGACCATTATTTTATCGAGACCTCTGCGCGTTTGCAGAGGGTCACTGAGCATCCGCTTCGTCCCTAGGCTCAAAATCCAACATGTTCGTCTTCAGTGGTTTATCAGGGTTCTCGAACACAGTGTCCGCTTACCACTGCGCACTATGGACCCGACCAAGGAGACTATCGGGTCGGGGTTCAAGGTTCGCCGGGTCTATACTAGTAGATCCCATCAGTGTTTTTATCTTATAGCTTGCCGCAGCTCCGGGATCGGCGTGAAAGAACGAAAGGAATTTCAACTCTTCCTTTGGCCAGAATAAGACTAAATAAGTCACATTAGCGGAAGAGTGAAGAATATAGCACCTGGTTCACACTATCGAATTACCCTGGAGGTTGGAGGCTCGCCAGTAGATACGATTCGTGGGGGCGGATGACTGCCGTGGGTATTTCAAAGTTTGAACTCAACTGGCCTTCACGATGCTCCGCATTCATCCTACTATAGTTGATCTATAAGCAAAACACAGCTACACAGGAAGTAAAAAGCAACTTACTCATTCAATCCGACCAAGACGATGCGTATCTGGTCTTTCGAGCAAGTAGGACCGGAAGTAACCGGGGCAGCCCGAAATCATCCAATCAGCATTACAACTCTGCTACAAATAATATCAACCTCGAAAAACATATAATGATTTACTCCCCAACAATCCCCCCGACCTCGGACGAAACTCCGCGCCAAACCTCCACCATCTCGTCCCACGCACGCTTCTGCACCGCGACGCCGCGGGGTGATTTCACCCACGAAGGGGGGCTGAGTTTTGGTTGTCAGTGTCACACGATCAATCGACGGGAGAAGTTGAACATGGGGAGGGGGAGGTGGGATGGGCACCATGATCATTAAAACAGAGGAAGAGCGACGGAAATGGAATCAAAGGTAAAGGTAAAGAGCCACGAACCCATCAACGAAACAAGTGCGTATATACGCGCCGGGCGGGGTCGGGCTGAGCACGGCGTAGAGGAGGTTCAGGGCGCCATACGCTGGCGTCCAGCCGAAGAGGCGCCAGGCGAAGCTACATAGATGCGGGGATGGGTTAGTCTCGGTTTCAGCAGTTGGTTAGATTAGTTTCAAATCCATTTTCAGCCCGAGCAGAGTCCAAAACAGGGAAGGGAAGAGGAGACAACAAACGCACTTGACGACAGGCCCGAATTTATAGTCGCGCCCTATATCGGTGACGACGAGGCCGGGGTGCGCGACGCTTTACGTATAGAAAAAAGAAGGATTCAGCGCCGTTGCAATTTCAAAAAGAAAAAAAAAATTGAAAAGGCAGAAAACACCCGCCGTTTAAGATGTCAAGATCATAAGACCATATAAAAAAACACGCACTTGACGACCACCCCCTCCGCCTTGCGCAGCCCCGAAATCGCGCGCGCGAGGAAGAGGCTGAAGAGCTTCGAAGTCTCGTAGCGCTCTTTGTGGACGACTTGCGTGGGGTCGTTCAGCGCCTCGAGGATTTTGGGCGCGCTTTGGGCGATGAATTTTGCACGGAATTGGGCTGATTACAAAATGAATGAAGATAAAAAGAAAAACATTTATGAATCAGGGAGACAATGAAAAAGCGACGGAGTGCCGGACCTGCGGAGCCAGTGATGGTGAGATGCGGGAGCATGGGGGACGCGTTGGGATCGGGCGCGGGGAGTCGGGTCGTCGCCTGCAACAAAGGCAACAGGAGAACGCCTAAAAGGCCGGTGGAGAGGATGTTGACTTGTAGCCTGACTAAATTCATTTATCTGCACGTTGCGTGGACTCGGGGGCACGTACACGCGCTCCCATCCATCCACCGTGACCTTCCACTCCTTCGCATGCACGCCCGCATTCAGCACCGCGCTATCCAGCCTCTCGAGCTCGGCCTCCGCGCGCTTCGCAAACTGCACGACGCTGGCAAATACCTCCATGTCGAGCTCCCACACGTCGATGCGGCCCGCGAACCCCGTCTGCGCGACGATCTCGCGCTTAGCAGCCTCGCCCTTGTCGGAGGAGCGCACGCCGAGGATAAGGCGCGCGGGGTGCAGGCGCGCGAGGTGGATGGCTAGAGCGAGACCCAGGCCTGCGTTGGCGCCTGTGATGAGGAATGTGCGACCGGTGAGGTCTGCGTGGGTCGTCCGCAGTTTGGCGAAGAGCTGGTCGTAGAGGAGGTGGACGAAGAACCAGTTGGCGGTGGCGAGTGCTTGGCCCATTGCAAGAAAAGAGGGGACAGGGAGAAAAAAGAGTGGAGTTGAATTTGATGGCGGGGTGATAGGGAACGATCAGAGAGAAAAGATGTAAAACAAAAGATGCGCCTGCTTTCATCAAAAAACTAGCGACTCGGAGTCATGAACCATTAGTAAGATATGCGGCCAATTTCACGTGTTTCCCTCGGAATCTTTGCGTCTTTTGACTCCCAGGTTCTGAGTTGAATGGATGTAAAAGTCCAGTTCGGAGATTTTTTGTTCAACCCCGCATTACTCACCAACTCCAACACCGGGAATCCGGCGGCTCGCGCGGCGTGGGACTCTGCGCTCATTTCATCGGCGGAAAAAAGTGCCCTTGACGAATGCTGGGAGGGGTACATGCCGTTATCCCGCGCTCGGAATTCTTTGGCTTGCTTAGATCATGGCGAGAGCGACTGGTGGCGGTTACTGTAAACACCTCAAAGATGCATGCTTTATTATGTATCTTCAAGTTTAGAATCAACAAGTGTTAAGAGCGCGCAAAGGAATACCTTCAAGCTCGTCGCGGTTCAAGTTGTCGCGGCGGTCGACGTGTTTCCACGTCCTCCGGCGCCAAATTTCGGTGATTTCCCGTCGGCCTCGGAGAAACATCTAGTCTCTTTGACAGACGCTGTAATAAGAGCTCGTTCCTAGAACAAATTTAAACACAATTTAGAGAGAGGAGGTCACAGTGTGTGTGTTTCACGAATGAACGATTCTTCCAAGGTGGAGCCTGGATTTTGACGCATGGAATGTTTCTCAGGGTGTCATGGTCAAGGTCAGGTCGATGCCAGAGCCCTCTGTCTCTCGCCGCACCTGGTTGCTTCGCATATCGCAACCGCTTGGATCCACAAGAAGTCGAAGAGGCCGGCGATCATTTCTGCGTAGGCGCGCGAAAGGTCAATGAATTCCTGCGGTCGGCTAGTAACATAAGTGTGATCGGAGTGTTGTCGGAGCGCGTCGGTCTATCAACACAACGACTTGACACTGAAGAAAGATGTCGGTGAGCAGGAGTGAAATTTTGGAGAAGTTGAACGATCCAATCTTTCCTGACGGCAGTCAGTCAGTGATGCGACAGGAGTGGGATTTTGAGGACGATCCAATCTCGATACCTGGCACAGTCAGTGATGCGACAGCGTTGGTGAGTGAGTGTGATGCATGATTAATTAGGAGGCACACGAGGTTTCAATTTGCACTGGCCGCGTTAAGGAGTGGAAAATGGAAGAGAAGACGACGTGGGCGATGCGGGGGTCCGTCGGCCATTGCAACCCGCCCGATCTTGAAGGCCCCAGTCACCGGTAAATTCAACGTAACCGGAATAGAAAGTGGGTTGCATGCTGTAGGGTCACGATTCAAGCGGCCACAGCCTCAGGCTCTTGTTCTTGTATACGTGAATCGTTCGTCCGCCAGAGGTACCATCACCTTCGGCGCTACATATCCGTTTGGAGAGAAGCATTTTGGCCGCCTTTGGGGTGCCGCGGAGGGTATATTGCCTCGTCCGAGAGGGTGTGGATACTTTTGGGTCCTATTTTGGGTGGGCGCGGGATGTCAGACGCAACCATGACGATTTTTTTCCGCCACTGGGTAGTAGTTTGGCGCATTACCATTACTGTCGAGTTCAGTCGAAGCTCAGCTCAGACCTGAGGAAACAGGGGGGTGAAACTTGAAACCGTTCGTCCTGGTTTGGGCACAAGTTGGTACAAGAATGCTCTACAGTCCCAAGATATAGTATCCAGATTGAATAGCGTAGAATTTAATTCGACTTTTGAGGGTCAAGGGTGTGGGGAAGGGGTGGTGGCTTAGTCAGGTATTTGGCTCGCGGTCCCATTTGGACTTTACGCTCATGTCTCGCTCAATCCATCTTTAGCGAATCCTCTCTTCTGCGCCGTATTCCGCCATGTCTACCGGTCAGTTTACCTCGTTATATACTCTATGTCGCTCACAAGTCTCTCCAGATTTCCCGAGAGTAGCCAACTCTCCCCCGCCTGTCACAATCATGTCGCCTCCCCCATCCTCCAGCTCAAATTCCAGCGTTATAAGCCTTGTACAGGCCCCAGACGCGCAGCAGAACCAGGAAATCGACCCACAGATCCTTGAGGCACTTGCCAGCAAAGATAGAATATATGTCCTCAAGCTGGGCGAGGTCATGGAGGGCATAATCACAGATCGCACTCTCACTAGACAGCGCATAGACTCCCCTGCCACTTCCTACCAGCGGATGCTCGTCCACCGCTGCTCCGCCTACTACGGTCTTTCCCCCGAGACCGACCCTTTGACCAAGGCCATAAGCGTCTTGATCACCTCAGAAAGCCGAATGTACGTATTCTACGCGGTCAAATTTGACTCTTGGGCTAACATTGCGCAGACCGGCACGGCGCATTGCTGACCTGGCACCTCCGCCCGCAGAGGCGCCACCCAAATTCAAAATCATGATGCGGAATCCGCGTTCGCAGACTGGGTCCGTAGCTGGTGACGACGGAGATGTATCCGACGTCGAGGCGTCCGAGACTGGCAGTCTGGGCGGGCGGAGTTCCGCCAGCACGAGCAAGCACCGGCGGACCATCGAGGAGCGCACCGCCGCTTATAACGAGGCCCGCAATCGGATTTTCATAGACTTTGAGGAAAAGGAGCAGAAGGATGCCACGAGCTCAGCCTCGTCGTCCGCCTCCCTCGTGTCGGGCTCCTCCACCAGCGTCAGCGACGACCCAGGGTCGCCTGCCACCGAGAGTGAGTGGTCCGGCCCGTCTGCGGCGAAGAAGCAGCCACCGCCACATCGCGCCAACTCCACCTCCTCCTCGCGCTCCCTACGCAGCTCCGCCCCCGCCTTTATGTCCTCCAACAGCCCCTCATCCTCCCGCAACTCGCGCGCACCCTCCCCTGCGTTCAAGTACCCCACGCTCTACGAGCCGCCGCCACAGGGTGGCGCGGGTATCTCCATCTCCGTGCCGCCCTACGACCCTGCCCACGCCCACGCACACTCGGCGCCGAATTTCCAGGCTGGGGGAACCCCGCAGCAGCAGCAGCAGCCGGGGATGCAATTCTACCCCTACTCCGCGCACCCTCACCCGCATCCTCACGCGCACGCGCACATGCAGCCAGGGCAGCAACCACAACCGCCATACATCCCGCCCTACCCGTACTACCAGCCCTACCCGGGCCCGTACTCGCACCCACCCACGCCCGGTTCCGACCCCGAGGTATACGCATACAACCCGTACGCCTGGTCTGCGCCTGCGCCGTACCCGCCCCAAAACGGTAATGGTAGCGGGAATGGCAACGGTTCGCCCCCGACGCAGCAAAATCTGATCCACCCCCACACGCACGCTCACCAGCAGCAGCAAAACCAAAACCACGGCGGGTCGCCGCCGCCCGCGCAGCCGTACGCGGGGTACATACCTCCTGGCGGGTACGTGGGCTCGGGGTACGACGCGACGCCCACGACGGCGTCACCGCCGAATGGGAACCCGTATGCGCAACAGGCGTATTACCCGCCGCTCCCGCTCCCGCAGCAGCAGCACCACGGGCATGCACACGGGCACGGGCATGGGCACGGGCACGGGCATATCCCGATGCCGCCCTACATGGCGCCGGTGCAGGCGCAGGCACAGGTGTATGAGCCGCGGGCGAACGGGAACGGGGGCGGGCGCGGCGGGGGTGTGAATGGGCGCGGGCGGAATGGGAACGGGAACGGGAGTGTAAATGGGGTAGGGAAGGGGCGCGGGGCGGGTGCGCCGCCGCAGCAACGGTCGGCGTGGAGTTATGGGCCTGGGGTGTCGGGCGGCGTGGGGGTGGACTTCCCGTCGACGGGCGCGTCGGGGTACCCACCGCTCATGCGGGATGCCGTGGGGCCAAGGCTGAGCGGCGGCATGGGCATGGGTATGCGTCGCGGGAGCTCGGGGACCCGGACGACGAGTGGGTCTGGGAGCTCGGCGGGAGACGATGTATCGAGCGTAGCGGTAAGCTATCTTTTTTTTCCTAAATTTGCATGACTCGGTTCTGAAACGTTTCGTCCTAGTCATCGTCGACAACGTCGTCATCCTCACGGCGGACGTACACCTCGACGACATCGTCGCAGCATCACCCGCTGCCGGCGCGGCCAGATTGGGCGGTGGGGCTGCGGCCAAACCCGACGCTGCACGCGCCACGACATCACGACTCGGGCGGTGTGCACTCGCTCACTAACTCGCGCACGATGTCGCCCATCTCCCCGCCGCGCGCGCTTAACGGCAGCGTGAGCGCAGGCGGCAGTGGCACCTCCTCCCCGCATGCGCTTTCTGCGAGCTCGCTACGCCAACAGCAGCTGCAGCAGGATCAGCACGCGCAGTCGCCGCTGCACATACATATCCAGCAGCAGCAGCAAGCGCCGCCTGCGCTGACGGACTTCCCACCGCTGACTGCGCCCGTGCCCGAGAAGCCCCGCGCACCGGCAGTCGCGGGGGCGTGGACGAACTCGTCCTCGACGCGGTCGATCGTGATGATGCCGAGCCAGGCGCAAGCTGGCGCTGGCGGGAGTGCGCTTGTGACACATACGCATCATGGCGGCGGGGAGAAGGGTACTGGCGTGAGCGCGGGCACGGGCGGGGGCGCAAGCGGGAGCGGGGGTGCGGGTGCGGAGTCGCAGGGCTTCCACCCGAAAGGCATCGTGCGGCGGCCGACGACAGGGCGGAGCGAGGGGTCGGTCTCGGTGAACGGCAGCGCGGGCGCAGGCGCGAGCACGAGCGCGGCGGGGAAAGAGAAGGAGCGGGCGCGGGGAGACGCAGTGGCGAGCGCCATCCTAGTCAGCCAGGTCGCGGGGATAACACTCGACGAGCGGGGAAGTGCGGAGATGCCTGCGGGTCCAAGCGCTTCTCCGTCCGTGTCGGGGCCGGGCCCGGGGCCAGGAATCCTGGCGACCAAGGAGCCGGCGGCGCTGGCGGTGTCGACATAGCATCGTCGTTAAATGGCGATGGGCGTCGCGCCGCCGTTGTCATTTATGTGTATCATGGATCGAGCGCACGTTAACTGTTGTGTCGTTATTGTCATCTTGCTGTCGGTGTTCCGTTTCTTTTCCTCTGTTTTCTTCACTAGTTTCTTGGGGGTTGTGTGCGATATTATTTACAATAGAAGCAGATGTTGTGTACTATTACCTCGTCCATACACGACGAATAAAACTCATTAGTAGGAGGTGTGGGTCCTAGTAGGTCCACACCAAAGTGTCGGTGAGTCGTTTCTTACCTCGTACATGACCAATCATGGCGACTACCCCGCGGATCGTAGATCCATCCTCGCCATGGCAAGCCGTCCAATGCCAGCCAGATCAGTTTCGTGCTAAGCTTACTTTGCATACCGAGGATATTGTCGGTCGCGAAGTCGACCCTCCTCGGCTCCGCCATTCCCAAGGCGGCCTAGAAGTTAAGGAAGAGGCCACCAAATAAACTCCGTCACCCTCGATTTTCGACCGTATAAAGGCGAGAGAAGTAGCGGGCACAGGACAATCACCAGATAACCTCGATGCACTTCGCGCACCTTACCAAAGGCCTCGCTCTGCTCAGCTTCATTTACGCTACGCAGGCCCACGATACCTCGTCGCATTACCCATACATACGCAACGACCTTCAGTGTCCGGAAGGCTCTCACGTCAGCTTCCTTCACAACTATTACGCGTACCAGGCGCCTCTGCACAAGTTCACGGATATCACGAAGTCCTTCTTCCACATTGCGTGGTATGTGCGTACTCTCCCACTCTTAAATTGTCTTGGGCATTCTCTTACTATGCTTTAGGGTGGCGTTCCCGCCAATGTCACGACTGGAACCGATAATGTCCCCGGCGCAACGCGGGGTGGGCCGTACTATGGCGGCACGTTCAACGAGACCCTGACGATGTACCTCACACGCCCGGATGTGTTGAGCTACACAGTGCACGGGAAAGCAATCACTTTCCTGACACCCAATCGCGCCCCTATCCATTTCGATGGCTACGCGGAGACGATGCGCTTCGAGAGTATTTGCGGTGGCCGCGCAACGTACATCGATCTTATCACATATATCTGCTCCGAAGACCAGGCCACGGCATATGATGTTTGGTATACACTCCACATGGTTACGTTCGAAGGGCTTGCTGCAAAAATCGGGGCGTTGGTTCTTCCAGGAGATTGTCCTCGTGCGTCCCTCGAGTTTCATGTAAATTCTAGTCACTAAATTGTGCGAGAACAGAAGAACATGGCGATAAGTAACGGATTCCATTCGAAGGTACCAGGAGGACTGAAAGAAAAGATGCCTCGTCTTCTTTCATAAATGGTGGCGACTCGGACTCAAACTGTTGAATTTCTTGTAGTATTTCTATGCAAATGCATTTTCTTCTCTGCACTCAACTCTGCCGGATCTAAGGTGTAAATAAGTTGTCTCTTTCTCCGAGGTTCCTCCGTAGTGGTTCGAGAAGTCGCTTTAGTTATCGGTAGCTATGTATGACCAATGAAATCAAGCCGAATCAAGTGCCTAATTAAACACCGCACAGACGGCTGCGGAGCTTCTGTTCTTTCTCGTGCGTTGGTTGCTTGATCTCCACTGACTTGTACTCTTATTCATGTAAGACTTTTTTCATTGATCCCTCTGAATTGTGGAACGCCAATCTCTCGACGTCAATGCCGCACAAGGCCAGTGAAGATCCGGTTTCAACTAGTATCAGGCTGCTGTCACTTGCATACCGAGCTGTCGACCACGACAGCCACTTCCTCTTCGCCTCCGCCCACACGAAAGGTTCATCGTCTTGCAAAAGTGTCTTCTACAAGGCAAATCAACCGCTCTCTACTCGTCGACTGGAGTCCATAAACGAGACGAGAATCAGCACACCTTTTCGTCTATCCACAAATTTAACCCATTCAACGCAATTCTCTACCCTTGTAAACGCCCTCGGCGTTATCCTACTGGTTTCTGTTGCCAGCGCTCACTCCCCGTACATACGCAACGACCTTCACTGCCCAAAGGATCACATACGAGCTTCGTACACACCAACTACACCTACAATGCTCCGTTGCACAAGTTCACAAATGTAACTGAGTCGTTCTTTGACATCGCGTGGTATGTGCGTATTTGAGATTCCGCGCCTTTGATCCTCGGCGACGATAACCCCCACCTACAGGGCGGCGCCCACGCTACCACCACGTTTTGTCAATTATGTAGTTAATTTCGAACGTAAACTTTAACGTGGCTTTCAACTCAGACTACTCAACGAGGTGAGAAATTATTTGGCGCCTTCCTTATCCGAGACTTGGGTAGTTGAGACGAATAGTACTTGGTCCGCAGACTCCGCGCTCTCCATAAGTAGGACCTATATACATATGGCGACTCAATAATAAAATTGTTATTTAGCCGTTATTTTAGAAAGCTCGGCCATTTGTACGTAGTTTTTCGAAACCGTCCTAAGTTAAACCGTGGGAAACGCGTCACGTGAATATTTGAACATGCGTAATCTTGGCTGCTTGTCACTGCTTGAAATATTCGGAGACATGATCCATTGAAAACCGGAGCTTATACAGACTTTCCTAATATAACCACAGAATTTGGACTACGCGAAAAGAACCTCATTGACCTGCGCAAAGAGACTATTGCCATCTCCTGTCGTTCCAAACTTCTCGAATCCAATCGCACGACGGCCATCTGGATGGATATCCTCCTCGGTCGCGCGTCCGATGAATGAAGATTCGCCCTTGCCTCCAGGGAAATCGCTGAAAACGTTGTGGTCAATACGAAGGATGAATACTGGAAAATGACGGCACGGGACGCACGGTGCTGGGAGACCCTCTACAAAGTTGCTACGCTGGTCGCGAAGATATTGTGCGCTGGAGGTATGGAACATGAGCGAGAAAGTTGGAGGCTGCAAGTCGCTTACTTTTTCAGCGTCAGCGGGACGGCAGGGATGTATAGGACAGACGAATCTTGCTTCCCACCATGATACCCTTCAACGGCATGGATTGTATCGCAGTGCCCTTTGTCGTGACATCAAAACAGTGAGTGGAGATAGATCAGGGAACATACAGTAAACTTGATCTCCAGGTTCAACGTGGGGCATTGAAATCATGGTTTTGTCGAGCCGGAGATGTGGGTGTGTGGCCTCGTTCAGCTCCAGTCCAGTTCCAAGACCGCTTCCAGCGAAGGCCGTCGCATCTAGATCGAGCTCGTTCCAGTCCTCCCAGCTCAAGGATCCAGACGCCGGGTTGCGCGCACGGAAGAAGGGGCGGAGAATGCAGTAAGCCGTTGCCAACGACAGCCTTGGAAAGACGCGGAGAGTTCCTTCTCCCGGGCCCGTCGATGACATGGAAGTCCAACCCTGCCACGGACGGAAAATCGAACACTGGTTCCTAAAAGTCTGCGTCAGGAAAGTGGAACGTAAAAGGAAGGCTTGATTTACTCACGGTGCATTGTACAAATCCTGCTTCGCATCAATTCGGGGTGAAGCGTCGAAGGGATCGTGCTGTTTCCACGCGCTGCCGCCTTCGAGGATCTTGCTAAAGCATTTCCGATACGCTGGATCCTCCCAACGCTCGATGGATCCACCGTCAACATGCGGCCCGAGTGCGAACTTGGCGTCCCCTGGGGATCGGATACGCAGGCGATCGAAGTAGGAGATCGGTGTGTCCAGGCTGACTTGGCCGGACACGTCGTGCCAAAGGGAAAGCAGTGCGCGCTGGGTCTCAAGCACACCTGGATGGGTCCGTGCACGAATCTGGCTCACGGTGTTGTACAATTCGAACGCCTGAATATTGTCCGCCGGAAAACCTAATCAGGAGATAAGAGAACATCCCGAAATTGCTGTTTTATGCACCTTTTACCTTCCCCGGATTAGAGGCGACATATGTTTGTATGTCCGCCTTCCACGCTATGGCTTCCTACGAGGCGTCAGATAGATGGCCACTTTCCGAGGGGCAAAGAAACGAACATCCTTGGGGACGGCGCCTTTGACGACGACGCAACCGGCGATTCGGATGTTGGATATTTCCTCCGCTGTCAATCCGTTACGAATACTGTCCATGGAGACTCTCGGGATAGTCTGAAGGGCATGGAATCAAATGAAATGACGACAGGACGTTGCTTACTGCTTCCCCCAGTTTATCAATGCGCTTGGTTTCCACTTCGAGCTCGTTGAGAATCTCTTTCCAGCTCTGTCGCAAGCCATCTTTCCAGATCTGGTGCTTCAATTCCGAGAATCGGGGGGGAAGTGCATTTGCGGTGTCAGTTGGGCGAAGGGAGGTGAACACAGCAGAGATATCTCCTTCATCTTTCTGGCGTCGCGGAGCGACGTCTGAGGCCGATTTCGTCGACGTCACAAACATAATGATAGTTCGAGACAAGTTGCCCCGGCGTGATAGGTGCGAAATACTACGAAGTGCAGAGTGCGTTGTGGGAGCTGTTGATGTTTCCTGGCCATAGCTTGAGTGACTTTAAGTAGGTAACCCATGCCCCATGACTTGTATCCAAGGTGGCTGAAGTGAGTTCCAAAACTCGATATATCCATTTGTCGGTCCAATGGCTGACCGGCTAATTTCCGACATATCTCCGAGGATACCCCGCCTTTACCGTGTACTACCGTTCTTACTTGCTCTGCATTTCCCCATGTCCGACTTTCTTAACGTAAACTTCTACCGTTGCCTGTTGCCCTGGTCCGTAAGGCAGCATTTGGTCGTCTTGATATCGATGTCGCCTTCAATTAGATGTCCCCAGCTCCTGCTGCGCTGCGGCGGGTAGAAGAATCCCACTAGAGTCCGTAACACCAGCCGAAAAAAACAGACTCCGGACGAATCTTCTTCTCCTCACTTCTTTGCGAGTGTCTGTGCTGGAGGTCCTAAAGTTTTTGGTTAAACCGTGGGAAAGGTATCACATGACTGTTTGAACCTTCTGAAAAAAAATGAAAGTATGCCTTGTGCATCTTGAACGTCAGTCTTCGCTTGACGCCACTGTGGTCCATTGAACGTCAAAATTTATGACCCTATTGTTACAGCCATAGAATTTGGGTTACGCGAAAAGAACCTGATTGACCTGCGGGAAAAGACTGTTACCATCTCCTGTCGTTCCAAACTTCTCGAATCCAATAGCGCGACGGCCATTTGGATGGATATCCTCCGGGGTCACGCGTCCGATGAATGAAGATTCGCCTTGCCTCCGGGAAAATCGCGTTGTCAATACGAAGGATGAATGATCAATCGACGGGGCTCATCTACGAAGTTGCTGCGCTGGTCACGAAGGTATTGCGCGCTGTGATGCAATAAATAAGCTCAGCGGTGGTAAATTGCAGGCCACTTACTTTTTCAGCATCAGCGGGACAGCAGGAATGTACATGACGGAGGAATCTTCCGTCCCACCGTGATACCCTTCAACGGCATGAATCATGTCGCAATGCCCTTTGCCATGTAAGTAAAGAAACTGGGGGCAGAGTCGGCAGAGAACCCACAATAAACCTGATCCCCAGGTTCAACTTTCGGCATCGAGATCATGGTCTTGTCGAGCCGGAGATGCGGGTGTGACGCCTCGTTGAGCTCCATTCCAGTTCCAAACCCGCTTCCGGCGAACGCCGTCCCATCCAGATCGAGTTCGTTCCAATCCTCCCAGCGCAGGGACGCTGAGGTAGGGTCGCGCGCACGGAAGAAGGGGCGTAGGATCCAGTACGCCGTCGCGAGTGACAACATTGGCAGTACGCGGAGCGTCCCTTCTCCCGGGCCTGTCGATGATATGGAGGTCCAACCCTGCCACGGACGGAAAATCGAACATTGGCTCCTAACGGGGATGTGTGAGAAAAGGGAAAGGAAATGCAACGGAAGCCTGAGCGTTTCCTCACGGTGCGTTGTACAAGTCCTGCTTCGCATCAATTCGGGGGGGAGGCGTCATAAGGATCGTACTGCTTCCACGCGCTGCCTCCTTCGAGGATCTTGCTAAAGCACTTGCGATATGCGGGGTCCTCCCAACGCTCGATGGATCCGCCGTCAACATGCGGTCCGAGAGCGAACTTGGCGTCTCCAGGGAATCGGATGCGCAAGCGGTCGAAGTAGGATATCGGGGTGTCCAGACTGACATTACCGGACGGGTCGTGCCAGAGGGAGAGCAGAGCACGCTGGCTCTCAAGCACACCCAAATGAGTCCGGGCACGAATCTGGGTCACGGTGTTGTATAATTCGAACACCTGGATATTATCCGCTGGGAAACCTGATCATGAGGATAAGAAAGCATCGTCGCAGTGGGTATTTCAATTTGCACGCGCCTTTTACCTTCCCAGGATTAAGGGCGACATGTTTCTGTATATCCTCCTTCCACGCCAGGGCTTCCTATAAGGTTTCTGTCAGAGAACTGGTTGCTTACCTAGAGAGACGGGAGAACAAACCTCCTTAGGGATGGCGCCTTTGACGACGACGCAACCGGCAGTTCGGATGGTGGAGATTTCCTCCGCTGTCAATCCCTTCCGAATACTTTCCATTGAGAGCCTCGGAATCGCCTGGAATACGTGGAGTCAAATGTAATCTAATGTAATATCGACAGGCGTTACCCACTGTTTCCCCCAGTTCAACAATGCACTTGGTTTCTACTTCAAGATCGCTCAGAACCTCTTTCCAGCTCTATATCAAGCCCTCTTTCCAGATCTCGCGCTTCAGTTCCGAGAACCGAGGGGGAAAGACATCTCCCGGGTCCGACGGGCGAAGGGAGGCGAACACAGCGGAGATGTTGCCTTATCCTTCTGGCGTCGAGGGGCGACTTGAGCTGAGGCCGACATTGCCGATATTGAAGACATCGTTCGAGATAACTTGAGAGAGAAACCACGAAGAGCCGGGTGCATAATGATAAGTTACTGGGAGCCGTTCAAATAGTAAGGCTGGTCATATGGCCTAATAATCGTATCTATCAGTATCTATCACTCACTGTTAGTTTAGCAGATTCGGAGAGCCCAGGTCCGGCGGATGGCGCGTAGACTCTTGGGAGACTCTGCAATGTCTGCATGCTTTTCATGTTCAAGTTTCGTTGGAAGGAAGAGTCTTGGGCAAACAATTTGGCAAAGTCAAGCTTCAAAAGCAAGAGGTGTCCGATCTCTGGATCACCCAATACTTCCCACGACCCACCCCCCCCAAAAAAGGAAGTGATCATCAAACCATCACTACACCCTCGACCGCGCTCGTCTCTCGCCCTCTCTCGCCTGTGCTCCCACAAAGCCCGCAGTATCTCAGCACTTCCCCAGCTCACTCTGCAAACAGTATGGGACCATAATTTTGTATATGCTGCACATACAGTACATCTCCAGTGTTAAATATGCTATTCCTTCGACAGCCTTCAAGTGACTCCGAGTCCGCGCCGCACCTGAATCGTCAAAACAGCCCGACCTTCGCGACACATAGCAGCCGACAGCCGACAACCCGAGGATGGGTCTTCATTGGATATTGATGTTTTCACTCAGAGATAGCTCAAATTTGAACAGTAGAGCTACAAGAGCAGCCTTAGAGAATATATTTTCTTGTTCAAAACACATGGCATAGTGAAATGAGTACGCGGAAAGGGAAGTGGCTGTGTTTCCGTGGGGATCCGGGATCAATCTGATCGACCGGCCTTTGCCGCAATTCCACGTGACACGTTTTTTGCCTCTTTCCTCTATTCCATGGCCACCAAATTTCGGCATCGACCCGTAGCTGAAGAAGAGGACGCGTCAGCGCTCAAACTCGGAACCGGTACACCCGTCTGGTTCCCAATGAAAGCAATCTGATTACTCTGTCTTAGAGTTTAACAACGCGGGTTGTCTCCTCATCTCCGAGGTCAAGTACCTTCTCGAGAACAGGGACAAGGACGCCCCGGATACCAAGTGCGTTTCAGCGCTGCGAATGGGCTTCAGGGGTGGCTCTTTATCTGGATTTCCGTGTCGCGTAGGGTGTACAACAAGACGCTCGAGTACGTCAAGACATTCACCAAATTCAGCACGACCGATTCTGCCAGTGCGGTCCGCGAGTGCGTATTTGAGACCGCTAGATCTTCTGCTGTACTGAGTTTACTGACGATGAAGCACGCTCCGCCGGGAACCCGCCTTGACGCAGTTCGAGACGGCGCAGATCGCGAATCTGTGCCCCGCAACCGCGGACGAGGCAAAGAGCGTCATCCCGAGGTATGTACCGAGTTTCCTATCCCTCTACGTCCACTCAACTTTCTGTAGCCTGGTGAAAATCGACGACGACCGTCTCGAGGCCCTGCTCCGGGATATTCAGACGATGCGGAAGTACCAATCATGACCGGTATCAGCTTTCTTGTATCTGTGCTAGAATCAATAAATCTCCACGGGGTGACCTTGTCATTCGTGTACACTTATCCAATGTTGGTAGGCGAGACAACATCAGCCCTCCGTGTCTACGCGCTTCCGCTTGTCGACCTCGACCTCATCCTCCTGCTCCTCGGCATCCAAGCTCTGCTTCATCTCGGGGAAGCTCGTCGCATCGAACAGGCGCTTCTCCTTGAAAGCATGCTTGCGGTGCCTATCCTTGATCACCGCCGCCGGCGGGATCGTCCCCTTCGGATTCAGGTACAGTAGATCGCTCCCCCCGTACGCGTCCACCATCCGGATCCAGGCGTCGAATCTGCGTGCAAGCACCATCTAAGCAAAGTGAACTTGGAAGAAAGGACGAAGTAGACCCACAACCCATCGCGGTCCTCCACGCGACGCATGTTGTCGTAGATGTGCGTCTGCTTGAACGCCGCGATCGCATCTTCGTGCACCGCAAAGTCGATGGGCGGCCGGTACTCCGCGTCTTCAGGCGTCAGCTTCTCGTTCACGCGCGCAACACGCGTGTTGTACGAGTCGAAGATTGGCTGCTCGAGGAGGAGCCCGAGCGCGGGCATCTTGGGGATGAATACGTCCCGGGGCCCGTACAGCTGGCGAGAAGAGTGAGATGCGGGGTGAGGTTATTATGGACGTCAAGGAGCACCTCGTCGATGATCTGTGGCGGCGTCCCGGTGCGGCAAGCGAGCACAAGTGCACTGATCATCTTACGCTGGGTAACGGTAAGTCGAGACTGCAAACGAGCCAGGGAGACCCACAATCTATCCATTGCTTGTGAGTTAAAGTAAAACACTGAGAAAGTTTACAGTACCTGGTGCATCATGAAACTCTGCCCGTGGAACAACACGCTGACCCACTCCGTCTCGCCGTACACGACCGGGTCAGCGATCTGGAGGGCGTCGTCAGCCACGGAATCGCATAGACAGTATAGACGGGTACCCACCACGATATTCTTCATGATGCGCTGGTTGCTGCGGTCGCTGAACACGCCATTGACAGTAAAGTTGTGGAAGTTGTGTGTCGCAATGTACTTTTGCGCGCTCTCGCGCAGCTCCTCGAGCTGCGCCGGCGCTACGCGCCACGCGCGCTTACGAGCCATGTCGTCCTGGTCCGTCGACGCGTGGGCTCCGTCGCTCCAGAACGGGTGGCCCGCAATCGGCGACGGCATCGGGGGCGAGAGCGAGGCAGCGTGCTCCGTGAGCACACGGTACAGCGCAGAGCTCGGTTTCGGAGGTATTAAGAGGTATGTGGGGAAGAAGTACGTGTACTTCCGGCTGTCGCATAGTCTGCACCAAAACATCATCGGGCGGCACAAAATTATTGTGGAAGAACCTTACACACGCGGATTGAAAGAGTTTTGGACGCGGACCTAAGACGCTATCAGTGATGAGACATACAAGATGCTGGGGACCTACATGCCCCCAGAGCCGGATTTCTGGCGGCAGTTCCTCGTTAATGCGCACCGTCATGTCCGGCACGCCGGGAACGCTGGTAATCATTTTGAGGGATACGATGTTGCCCGCGGCGTGCACACCGGCATCCGTCCGCGCGGCGCGCGCGATGTTGACCTAGACATGAAGCTATAACAACCGCTTGGACGGAGAGGGAGACTCAACATACCTTCACCGGGTCATCCGCGTTGTCTTGCGACACCGCGCCCGCGCGCACCATCGCATCGAAAAGCACATTTTCTATCGTCTTCGCGTTTTGTTGGCTGGGGTAGAATATGAGGGTAGATGCCATTACGGAGAAGCATAGGCTTACATCTGCATCCCGCTGTACCCCGACCCGCAGAATCCGATGAGGAGCGCGCACATGCGTTTGGGAAGGCGAGGCGCCTTTGGTTCCCCGCTGGCCTCCGCAGCACCCGCCTCCAAGTCCTCCTCGTTACGCGTCGAACGCCGCCGTCCCGGGTTTTTCGTGTCCTTCTCCTTTCCCTTGCGAGATTTTGGAAACCCCGATGCGTCGCGACGCTTCCCCTTGGGCTTTCTGTCCGCTGGGGCGGCATCGCTGGCAGGAGCATCCGGTATAAGAGTACCGGGTGTCGCTGTCTGCCCGTCGGCCACATTTGCAGCCCGCCCCTCGTCGACCACCATGGCCTCCGCCTCCGCCATTTTCACGCGTTTCGGCTCAGGATCGTCGCCCTCTGCACGCACTCGTTTCGCCGCAGCCGGGGACTCCATTTTTGCGCTTAGACCGAACAAGTTGACCGCGAATCGGATTCGGAATCGCGAGAAGCAAAAATTCCGATCCAGAAAACAAGCTTTAGAGCAACTTTGAAGTATTCTGTGGCCACAGAGGACAGGAAGGAGCATGGATTAGTTGAACATTGGTGCAACCTACTCACAGGAAGTCCCTCACCAGAATGTTAGGGAAGAGTGAAGTGCTTGGGTTTGTTGTAGCCAAATAGCACTTTCTGAGTTCTGGGCGAGTCGGACGCGATTTGCAGCAGAGAGTCAAGTGAACGGGCTACATTCATACAAGAAATGAAAGAAATACAGCAAGTCTAATACGATGGCGACTCAAGCGCCCGCGACTATAAATACATACATCCAGCCAAATACAATGATTGTTCAACATCCCATACAAAACCAGGAAAGTAAACAGATGACAGTCCAAGATATTACGCCGGAAGCGGTGGGCCTATATACGAGAGGCCCGAGTGCGACGACGCCGCAGAGGTCTTCCGCGATCGTGGCGCGGGAACAGGGACGGCCCCAGCCGCGTTGGTGTCCGCCGCGAAGTACGCGGGGTCCACGTACGACTTCGCGTCAAAGCGCGCGTAGCCGGAACCCGTCGAGCGTAGAGACGTGGTCGAAGCCTGATGTGTGAGACTGTACCCTCCATCCGCCGTCAGCGACGGCCCTGCGACATACTTGGTCGACTTGCCGGATTTGTGGCTGACATTCGAGTTGGAGAGCGCGCTGAGGGGCCGCGCGGGCGGGGCGGGCTCACCCACACGGGAGGATGCGTTGATGGAGGTCGACCGCGGCCGGTTGAGGCTCGTGTTGCTGCCCCCGTGAGCAGATGCACGGTAGTTGCTAAGCCCGGATGGCGACCGCGGCGGTGGGTGGTCGTCGCCGCTGCCGCCGTCAGTCGGGAATGTGACGGGACTCGAGATACTCTTGCCCTTGAAGGTCACTGGCACGGTGATCTGCGCTGGCATCGTGAAGGATTGTGGGATGAAGCCGGACGGAAGGCTATTTTGAGGCTGGGAGAGAGGCTGCGTTTGAGGCTGAGGGAGGGGCTGCGTTTGATAGTTGGGACTGAGGTACCGGTCCATTTGTGGCGTCGCGCTCATCGAAAGCGGTACCTGGGAAGAAGACTGAGACTGACACTTGGTATTAGCAATGAGGGCCCAACAAGTTCTAAGATACATACCGGAGGTTCCACATTTATCGTCCCGGAATACGGAGAACCAAAGTCGGACGGCGAGATGGGGCGCTTTTCCTTGACACGACGCAGGCTCGGCCGGCTCGCCAAGTCCATCATGTTGGGAGGCTGAGACCACCCCGATTTTCCAGTGCTCCCGGACATGCTTCTCGCACGCATGTGATTCAATGGTGCAGGCCCCCTCGGGGGTGATAGCGGTGCCGGCATCTTGAGGTGGGCAGGGACGCGGACGTTCCTCGGTGGCTGACTTCTCGACCTCGACGACGCGGTCTAGTTGGAAGATTAGTAGACGCACAATAAGACATACGGGAACTGCTTCACCTCAGCATTTGCCGCCGCATCTCGTCGCCAGGTCTCTGGCAAGTCAGGATCCGAATACCTCAATTCATCGGCAATGACTTGCTTCTGATGTCGGGGGTCTTTCGCGGGGGGCGGGGGCGGCACCAGCGATTCCGTCGACCCGCGCATACTCCGCGCTATCTCCGAGCCCTGCGTCTCGCGGGCAAACGACCTCTGCGCGCTCCGAGCGTCCTCATTGATCGGCCCTAGGTCGGTCCCATATTCGTTCCCCCCCAACTTCATGTTCTTGTTGAGCAAACTCATGCGCGAGTCAAGCGACGCGTGGCGCGTGTGCCGGCCGCCTGCGGCGGACCCTGCATTGGAACGCCCTGTCGCAGACCCCGCATTAGAACGCCCAGTCACAGATCCCGCGTTCGACCCGGCGTTCGACCGCGTCCGCTTCGCCTGGTACCATGACTGGTTCTGCACGGGTGGCGCCGCGGGCTCCTCTGCCGGGTTACGGTTATACCACGACTGCGTCCGCGCCGCCTCCGCAGCCGTCGAGGCCTGCAGTATAGGCTGGGAGAGCTGAAACGGGGGCGGCAGGGCGATGCCGCCGTCCGCATCTGCCGAGGGGATGTAGTTATCCGGCGGGAGAGTCACGGGCGGCGGGGCTTGGTATTGCGACTGCTCCCGGGGGATAGGCCGAGGAGGCGGGGCGTCTCGGTCACTATATGTCGAAGGTTCTTGACGTTGCGCCTGAGGTTGCGCCTGCTCTCCGGGGTTGGGTCGGGAAGGCCGTGCATCTCGAACACTACCTGTCGGAAGCTCTTGACGTTGCGCCTGATGTTGAGCCTGCTCTCCGGGGTAGGGTCGGGAAGGCCGTGCATCTCGAACACTTCCTGTCGGATGGCCTTGACGTTGTGCCTGATATTGCACCTGCTCTCCAGAGTTGGGTCGGAAAGGCGGATCATCTCGGACATTACCTGTAGGAGGCCCCTGACGCTGTGCCTGCGGGGAAGGCCGGCGCTGCTGCTGCGGTTGTGGGAATTCGGAGGGGCCAGTGTCGTTGAACACAGAAGCGGAGGGGATGTCGATGGAATAGCGGGAGAGCTGGATGGAGGGGGAGCGTGCGGACGGCGGGGCACGGCGGACGGATTCTGTTTCGAAGGTGCGCGAGGGAGCCGCAGGGCGGGGGCTGGGCATGGCCATTGCTGGTGTTGGAATGGGCATCGCGAGGGGTGGGTCCTCTACCGTTGGCGGGGGTTGCGAAGGGGGCATTGGGGGCATGCGGAATGTTTGCGGGGATCGGGTGGGTGGCAACGGGGAGGCGTTGAGGTCGCGTTGAGGTGGCGGTGGCGAGCCATCGAGTCCCGAGTCCGGGTCTTCATCCTCCTGTTGACCCTCGGTATATATCCGATTGTCCTCGATCTCCCGCTCCATGTCCTGGTACGCTGCCCCTGGAGTATCTCGCGCATACGCAAGCTCTTGTTGGGCCCTGCGAAATCCAGCTTGGTAGCCGAGCCTTCTACCTTCCTCCAACGCGTCGCTGACCAGCCTCTGCTCGTTCAACCTTCTGGCAGCGTCGCGTGCCTTGGCGGCAGCATGCTCTGCATCGTCGCGTTGGCGCTCGACGAGCTGGACCACCCCCTGCGCACGGGTGATTTCACTCTGCGCATGCTCAAATTGGAACTTCCATAGCCTCAGTTCCTCACTGGTCCTGGCCAAAGCACGCTCCGCCGCCACTTTTCCTTCGTTGATAGCGCGAAACTGGTTGAGGGTTTCCTGGGTGACACGTTCTGCTTCTGACGCACGAATCGCTTCAGCCTCGAAGCGATCGAACGCTTTGTTCAAGGCCTTGCGCAATTTGCTAGATTCATATTCCTTCTCTATGAGGAGGGACAGAAGTTGCCTAGAAGATGCGTTCGCGTAGGTCTGTTCTCTTTGTCGTCGGTAACGATCCGAGGGGCCTCTCCGGCTGCGTCTCACGCGGTCAATCTCCCCTTGCAATACCCGCGGAGAGGTTGGAGACAAGAGTTCAGTACGAGGAGACGGAGTCTGCGTTTGCCGGGCTGCTGTGTCATTTACGAAGTCCACAGGACTGGGACTAGTCATCGTAAAATCAGGACTTCAATCTTGACGAGGGCAGAAAAAGAAACCTTTCTTCATCGTCAGAGTACATGTGGGATGCCACAGGAGTTCAGGACATCGATATCCAGTGAGGAAACGCGTAAACAAGCGAGAAGAGCGGGTCAGAGTTGCGGCAGTTGCCTCGAGGTGTCACCGGGGATGCTTGCTCATGTTTAATCTTCAAGGGCTAGCTAATCAACACCATTTTCTGCCTCAAACCAACGCGTCAATTTCTAGGAAGTTACTAGGAAGATCCAATCAGTATACATCGTCGGTGAGCGAGTTTCGGGTGGTCTTGCAGTGGGCGTAATTCATGTTCCTCTCGCAGAACCTCTTGAAAATGGGCCCCACTTTGCCGTTGGACATTATAGATCTAATCATTGGCGAATTGCGTACAGGCCGCGACCCAATCTCACGACAGACCGTTGGCCTTTGCGGGTTGGTATGCGCGGCGTGGCGATGGTCAAGCAGCTTCTACCTCTTCTCTGACATTCACCTCGACGACTCCAGGCTAGAATGTTTTCTCGACATCATCCGGACCTCTGTTCATCCCATTCTGAACTTTGTTCAATGCTTGAACCTTGACCTCTCAAGGGTGGACGGATTCTTGGACCAAAATTTGATGGAACTGGGGCATATGCCTCAAGTTACGACTCTTTACTGCTCCATCGACTGGGACATAATGGTCCGACACTCTGATTTTCTCGCAGCCCACGTCTGCCCAAATCTTTCCAACTTGACGGTTGCTTATACAATATTTCGAGTGAAGAAGCTCTTAAATGTGTTGGATGTCTTCCCGTCCCTCAGTTCTCTCTGCTTGCACCACAACATTTTCTACCATTCCGCTGATGAATATCGATTCCCCGCCCAATTACATACACTAGATCTGGATACCGAGGCCCGAATTTTCTTCGAAAAATTACTCGCCCAGCCCGTGATACACGTTTTTTCATCGCTCTATCTGAGTGATGTTTCCCTAACAGCAAATTCGACCGTGGGGTCATATCTTCGCCACATCGGTGAAGATCTACGCTGCCTAAGGTTCAACGCATCTCACTTGACTCGGATGCACGGTTCGTTCGTCTCCAACCACTGCCTTCGGAGCCTCACTTGCAGATTCTGGTCTGGACCCTGATGCTCTCGAATACAGCACCGGCCTCCGGCGTGTGGATATGACCTACCATCACCTTCATTTTGGGGAAACTTTGCTCGGACGAATTCTGCCCTTCCTTCGCTGTCCCAACCTCACCACGCTGAATTTCGAAGCCTTGAATCGCTATCGACCCAACGAGACGTTCGAGGCCGCGCTCCTCGATTGGCGAATGGTTGACCAGGCGCTTGCCGACGAGCGATTCGCCAACTTACGCACTTTCTCCATCACGTCGCCGTCGCCACGTGTTTTGGAATTGCCCGAGTACATGCCGTTCTGTACCTCGCGTGGAATCCTTCGCATTTTCGAGACTCGGACAGCCGACGAGGCTGAGGATTAGAGAATTTGTGCAAAAGCCGTCCGCGATGCAAACAGGTTACCGTACGGCCTCAATGTGTACCGTCGCTATCACGGTGGTAGGACCCATGTTGTACTACACCAAATAACGTCGACAACACGCCGTGGCAATCGCGCACTTGATAGTCTGGCGCTGCTGGAAATCCTTTCTATTTGGCACCCATTTCTTCGCGGTGCGGGACTGGCACAGTCAGATCCTCACAGTCGAGTGGGCTTTCTAACATTACATTTGTTTTATGTACACCGAAATTGAAAAATGGTGAGCTCCCATCCCCAGTCTTTCAACGCCTCACACCTTGCGGGTCAACCAATTTCATCCGTCGGGAACCAAAAACAGGACGAGGGCCGAAGAGATTCGCATGGCCCGGGCAAGATATGAGTAAGCTCCTCCCGCAAAAGGGCCAAATCATACTGTATCTCATGTCGAGCTACAGGCACTGCGGCGGTCTTGACAATTTGTCGAGGAAGGGTCCGAAGCTTTCTGCCGCTATGTGCCCGGCTGATGATTGTTGGTATTGCCATACTCCTCTTGACGGTAAGATCGTCATTATTGCTTCAAGTCGCGACCTAACCATGTCGATTTCAAAGCTTTTGTTTTCTTTGTGGGTGGTCGTAAGCAAGTAAATCGACCTGGATGGTCTTGTCCGGACCGTAGATATCATGCTATAAGATTGTTTTTTTCTGGCAGCCTCGACCGAGAATGCGCAAAGAACTAAAGTGACCTCCCAGCCGCTTAAACGGCTGGCGTACGTTCACCGGTGGGCATGATTCCGTCCAGGCAAGCCGGAATCGGGTCGGATTTGGAGCATTTACGTCTAAGCTGTCAGTACCGGCCTTCGCACCAACGACCGCCAGAACAAAATGGTGAGCCCTTCCCCGCAGCTCTTCGCATCTCGTTCATCCTACTGCAGGCTAAAAGTTTGAAAACGTTCGCGCCCGAAATTCTCACGAGGATATTCCTCCACCTTCCTTACAAATCCTTGCTTTCTGTGATGGCCGTCTGTGGCCAATGGAATGCCATCATCATCGAGGATCCCGCTCTCAGCGTGCAGATGTTCAAGAGGGCGAGCAAGGTGTATATCGAGCCAGGTACGATAACTAACTCTCGATCCATATCCATTTTTCCGTGTTCAACGTGTGTACGGACGACCAGTATGCCCCGAGCCGCGTGAAAGAGTTCACGACATATATGGATTCATCTTCCGTTCATACGATAAGGACCCGAAATATCAGAGCTTCAAGCTCACTGTGCCTCAGCATAGCGAAAGTGTCGTCGCCGCCGCTTGGCACAAGTCGCGCCAGAATGTTGATGAGGCCATGGCGCTGCTCTCCGACTCCAAGTGGGAACCTCCGGAGAGAATCAGGGTATAATTTGATGTTTTTGCGCACCTGCCTAGCCCATTCAACGAGTTGCAGCTACATCCAGCAGTCCCAAAAGTATCGTACATGATGGGCAACGGCCTGGCGGATGCTTGTTTCTTCATCGCAGGCAATCAAGTCGAACTCTCGACACTTGCGCTCGCCAACGATTTCATTTCCATTCCTGCGGTGACGACGGTCACCCTCGACGTCCACTCCTTCACCATCATAGTGAAGAACAGTAAGGGTGTTACGTTACTTGATCTTTTTTCCGCGATGGCGAAAGAGTGCGTTCTTTTTAACCCATCTTGGTCGTTTTATTTAATCGACTGCGTCAAGGTCTACTCGTAAAATCAAACGCGGGAAGAATACCATTATGAAGGCTGAGCTCCTCGGCGACCATTCGTAAGTTCTTCCACACACCCCCAGACTTAATTCGTCCTAACTGGTATCCAGTTTCTACGAGGGCTTTGAGCAGCTACGGAGAACAGGGAAATCTCTTGTTGCGGGGCTTTCGCTGGGCTCTTGAATAGTCCCTTATATCCCTTCTTTTTGCGGCACTTGGCCGATGTCACCTGAGCGCTTCCATCTCTCGATAGTGTTTTAGTCTTGAAAACGTATAGATTCTCGCTCAGTGTTTTGGGGAAAACGGATAAAGTCTTACCGTAAACAATTCTCGAGTGCCGGCGCCTTCGGTCGGCGATGTGACGGCGAGTTGGTTGCTTCATGAGGAATAAGACGCACCCGTATGAAAGAGTAGATTTCAGACCATAGAGATATGAAGCCATATATCCCCGTTTATGTGAAATTTATATCAGAAAATAAAGAGTCAAAGCTTTCGCCCATATAGGCTTTGCGAGAAGTCGCTTAGACCACGGCAGGGGCGGGCCGGATCTTGAATGGTTTTATTTGGCAGCCGCTTCCATGATCCCTCTTCCTGTTCGCGTTCACGATTCTCCAGTGGGAGCTCTCAGCCGCCATGCCTCGCCACCTCGAATTTTTGACTGCGACTTCTCCCGCGTCGTACTCGCCGCTTGTTTCGTGAGGCGTGTGGCGTGTGGACTTGAATTCGAAATCGGGTCGATTTTGAGGCATTTTACGTTCGTTTACGTCCGCTCAGCGTAGCCCGTTGGACAGAGCTTCACAGCCAACAACAACCATCGCAAAATCTGGTGGGCCCTCGTGCTGGATCTCCGACGCCGCTAATCCTCCTAAAGGGTCTCAGCGACTTCCCTCCCGAACTCTTGACGAAGATATTCCTGCATGTTTCGTATAAATCATTGCTTTCCGTGATGGCGGTCTGTGCGCAATGGAATTCCATCGTCACAGACGATCCTTCGCTCAGCGTTCAGATGTTCAAGAAACTCAGCAAGGTGTATGTTGAACCAGGTGCGTGGGTTCGCTGATATCGTGGGGTGCTGCTGCCCGATATGCAGGTTGCCACGAGCGAATGCGGGGCCGCCGCTCAGACTCTTCAGCCGCCGAGGATGCAGAAGCAATTAGAGCAAGCTCTTATTTCTCTTCTAGTGTTTCCCACTGAACAAGATACTGCAGCTGCACCCTGCTGTGCAAAAGGCGTCGTACGTGATGGGTGCCGACGTCTCGAGTGTCAAATTCTATACCGGGGGCCGGAACCGCCCTTTCCTCGACGGACTCGCCATCGCCAATGATTTCATCTCAATTCCTGTGGTGACGATGGTTACAGTCCAAATTCCTGACCGAGGATTCGCACATAACGCCTTCAAAGTCAAAGTGAAAAACAGCAAAGGCGTCAAGATCATTGATATTTTCACTGAACTGCAAAGAGAGTGGGTATATACCCTCTCACTGGCTTCCATTCTAATCGGTTACAGGTCAAACCGACGAATTATGACAGAACGCTACGGCGTCATGACAAGGGCCCAGTTCCTGGGGGACCATCTGTGAGCTCATTCATCGCCAGCGCCCATATTTCATTTTCTAATGCCTTCGGTACACTCGTATTAGCCACTACGAGGGCCTCAGCGCCGTCGTCAGAACGGGATTGGGGTGCTCGGCGGAACTGTACTTGGGATCTTGAACCTCTTCTCCAAACACATTTGAAATCGGCACTTGGCTGATGTGCAGTTTCAGTCTTCTCTGTAATTCGATTTCTTGATGCATTTTTGTCGTATTTGAACTTCTATTTTACAAGATTGTGACAAAAGAAAACGTCGTTGAAGGAAACTCTGCGAAGAAACGAACGACAGATCAGATTATCCCCTGAGCGAACCAATACAGCCTAACAAGCTACATGGGGATGTCAATTAAATCGCCTCGAACACCCACCCACACTATCTAGAGATTATCTCAGCGTCTGATGAGACGTTCGATCCGCTGCTTGACTTTTTGCAACTCGAGCCAAAACTGGATTCAAAATTTATTTCAGTTCAATGGACTCGAAACAGTTCCCTGCTCACAGGCTCCAGGAGTTCCTCTTCCAGGAAATAGGCAAAGGCGGATTCGGGATCTCCGGTGGGTTGTCGATGCTCCTTGTATAGCACTCGAATTGACTGCAGTACCTTGTACCGATAATGTGTTGTAGTGTGGCTAGAATAATTCATATCATGAGAGGAGTCGGATGAAAGGACACGAGAATACAAGAGCTGTCCACGCTCCGCACATCGTCTTCCAATCCTAATCCTCTTTTTCGGAGAATACGGTATCAGCTGCGCGACAGCGTTATTGTCCGCCGAATGATTTTTGACGACATAGTCGTCAGAGTCATATTCCTCCGACTTCGCCTGTAGCTTTCTCAGTTAGGTCCATTCAGCAGGATTCATTGACATACTCGGAGAGTCTTCGGATCGTAGGTGCCTCTCTTCGAGGTCAACTTGTATATAGGTCCAGCCGCGCAACCGTACCGGCCACGCTGCCAACACCCGGCGCACTGCAACGATGAATGAGGCTCCGTCTCTTCAAAAGAGATGTCAGGACGCTCTATGAGCATCGCTTTGAACGGAGGCTTGATCGTCGAAGGCAACAGACTCTCTGCTAAATCAGAGGTCTGACGTTGGACGGCGTGCACTGACTTCTCGAAGTATTCCTCTGCATTGAAACGATGAGAGACATAAGCGCAAGGTAATGGAACGCATACTGTCTGCCTCAGAAATGTGTTTTAGTTTGCGGTCCACGGCCAGATGCGTTAGGCATTGCATAGTGACTTTCCAGTGGTGCCTTAGAACGAATTCTTCGTCGTACCTGTCCTGCTTGGATAGGTTGGCATCATCTTGTGCGCTTTGATCTTCCGACTCGTCGTCTTCGGACCCGGTCGTAGGGTCCGATTCAATGGCGTCCGACCGAGATATGTTGGCAACTTTCCGTGGGGACATGGAGTTCAACCTCCGGCGTTTGAGAGCTTCGAGCGCTGCGAGGCGCGTCTCCTTCGGAGAAAGTTTGGTAGGTTTCGGTGGCGGACGAGGAGAAACTGGGAAACAACCAGTAAATTCTTCGTCAAAATCAAATTGGAACGCAGCCCACGGTATAGCTCATTAGAACTGGTGGACATCGCGGAAGAAGAGCTCGAATCCGAGTCTCCCATCTCCGAATCCCCCCACCGCGATATGTGTGGAGATTTTGTTGGACGTGGGGTTTTCATTCTTCCACGAGTTTTGGTCCTCTTCGAAGGCCTGGTCCACAAGGGGGGTTTATTGACGGAAGAGTCGAATATCGTGAGCGGTCGTTTTCTGGGAGTACGTGGCATCCAGGTGAAAGCGTAAGGACCAAAATCTGAACAAACTGGAAAGAAAGGCCCGTTATATCCGATCCTCCTTATAACTGTGTTGTCTTTTTTTTCCTTCGGGGTCAAGGGATGCCTAGAATTCGCGATGATCTTCAGTTTTTACCGACCTCCATAGTTCACTCTCAGGACGCTCAGGACGCCATGCTATTTCATTCTGTCGCACTTGACTCAAATTCGTCATCGCACTGCTCAGAAACGTCTTGGTAATTGTCGAGGATTTTATCGGAAGCCTTGCGGGCAGTTGACTCCAACACGCTCAGACCGGTGCTTTTTTTCGATGTCTTCTTGCTTTGGTTCCGATCTTGCTCGAGAACTGGCCATGAATCAATATAATGAAAATTCGTCGATTTTCGCAAACGATCACTGGTCAAAACGATTGCATCCTAATTTTCGCGATGGATGATGAGTACTGGGGCGATTTGCATTACATCTGAAGTACGTACCTCCAATCTCTGTTATCGATCCGCCTAGGGCACGGCGCGCCGCGGCCCCTCCGAGTCCCAGGCTTCAGGCTGTCTCAAGCTCCATCGGAGTCCACCGCCAGCAAGCAGCTTCAAGTCGACCTCCGAGGGACAGCGAACGAGTCGAAGAGTACCCTGCAAGGACTCATCCGCTCGTCTTGGACCCCGACCCCTTTGCCTTGAGGAGGTGGTATCGCCGAGCTACAAGCTATACCGCACCAGACAGATAAATGGGTGGTGGCAAAGAGTCCGACATCGAAAGCTTACCTACACTGCGGAGATCCACCTGTTTTACCGTGGGTAAAAAGGGCTTGTATAAAGATCATAGTGTTCAAGTGTGTATTAGGAGAAATTTACCAGAATGTATAATTAGGGAACAAAGAATGATTTTCTCGTAGCTTTTTCTGAGGTTAAAATAATCCTTCTTTGTCTCGGTAAAACACAGGTAAAATCCATCATTTTTCTGTACCACCCAAATTTTACGGTTTTGGGTGGTACAGAAAAATGATGGATTTTACCTGTGTTTTACCGAGACAAAGAAGGATTATTTTAACCTCAGAAAAAGCTACGAGAAAATCGGATTATTCTATTTAACAACCCCCCTTGTTGAAAACAACCCGGGTTGTTGGATCAATTATTCTATCCAACAACCCCCCCTATTTATAAAGTTTGTCACAGTATCCCACCCTACTGGCAGTCTTATAAGCCCGTCCAGACGACCACTTGAATTATATTATGGACTCCAGATTGCAGCTCCACCTTTGGCCATCTTTCAAATTTACCTGCTATTTTTTTGGGACAACTGCTTGCCGTGTGGCTGCCGGGCACCTCGCCGGACGCCTTGCCGCACCTTGTCAATTGGACTGATGGTCAAATGGTTCACGGTCAAATGAAATTTCTACTTTGGCCTTTACCGCTTAAATGCCGAATGAATGCTAGGATCGCTTTTGGCCTCCATCAGCCTGGAATAAAGAGGTGGGTCTGCCGAGAGATGTGCCGATTGTCTCGGATCAGTATCGGCACGCATCCGACGAGACCGGCATTCCCTGAGTATCTAAGTTAGAATCCTTTTTGAGGTAAAATCTGGACTGGATGCGGAGTGCTAGCACCAATTCTGCCACAGTAGGGGGAATGCCCTCCAGCGCAACCACTCTGTGACAAACTTTATAAATAGAGGGGGTTGTTGGATAGAATAATTGATCCAACAACCCGGGTTGTTTTCAACAAGGGGGGTTGTTAAATAGAATAATCCGAGAAAATCATTCTTTGTTCCCTAATTATACATTCTGGTAAAATTTCTCCTAATACACACTTGAACACTATGATCTTTATACAAGCCCCTTTTACCCACGGTAAAACAGATGGATCTCCGCAGTGCTAAGAGTCGAACCCCTTCACCCTTCATTTCTCCTTCATCATCGTGGCGGCGCGCCCTAGCCCAGGCTAACCCTAAAAGCCACTGAACATACTCTCAATCCCATGCAAGCTTTCTTGGCTATCATGATCGAGTCGCTGCCTTGAGCTGCGGTTTCTGAGTATGGGAGCTATCGGGAGGGTTCCTGTGATTCCTATAAAACTTGGTGATGCATCCGACACTCCCGAAGAATAGCCAGAACTGCTATGCGTTGTCGACCTCATAGGGACCTCGACGCAAGTCGGAGCATTTTACGTCCATTTACGTACGGCCGTCAGAGGTACCTTCGCGGCAACCACCATCGCAAAAAATGGTGAGCCCATCCCACACGTCCTCTGGCGCCCGTTCTCATCCTTACAGTGTCTCAATGACTTCCCTCCTGAGCTCTTAGCAAAGATATTTCTCCAGCTTTCGTATAGATCCTTGCTATCTGTGGTGGCTGTCTCGGTGCAATGGAACTCAATCGTCACCGACGATCCTGCTCTCAGCGTGCAGATGTTCAAGAAAGGTAGCGAGGTGTATGTTGAGCCAGGTACGTGGCGACGTGGAACTGGGGACGTTCCGGGGCGACAGTAAAGTAATGTCAATGTGCGATAGGTTGTCACGAGCGAATGCAATGGTTCCACCCCGACCCTGCGGCCGCCGAGGCCGCCGAACCAATCAGGGCAAGCCTATATTTCCCTTCGCATGCGCGTTACTGAACAGATCGCTGTAGCTACATCCTGCAGTGCAAAAAGCTTCATACGCGATGGGCAACGACATCGCCTCCGTGTACTACTACAATATGCCTGATTTCTTCGAAAATCCCGGAGCATTTATGAAAGAAGATGCGGTTTCTCGACGCCAAATCCCGAGAAATTTCCCAAAGCTCACCGAACTTGCTATTGCGAATGATTTAATCTCGATTCCCGCCGTGACAATGATTATGATTCAAGTTCAAGTCCCTGTACCAATGCGCCCCACTGACACCTTTACAATCGAAGTGAAGAACGACAAAGGCGTCAGGTTGATTGATCTTTTCACCGGATTGCAAACAGGGTGCGTATCGTATAAATGCTGTTTCGATTTTCATCAGACTCCCGGCTGTACTTAGGTCAAGCCGCCAAATCGTGACAGAGAACGGTGTCTCCAATACGAGGGCTGAGCTCCTGGGGCGCGATGTGTGAGTTCGTCCCTCGAAATCCTTGATGTTTCATTTCTGACCAATGATCCCTGGCATGATGGCGACATCTAGGCAATATGAGGGCCTCAGCTGCGTTGCCAGAAGAGGACTCTGTTGCTGGGCCCAACTTTACGCGTGTCCCTGATTCTCCTTTCCAGTGCTTTTGTGTTTGGAATCTGCACTTGGCTGGTGCAATCAGAAGTCTGGAAGAAAGTTTTTGAAGGATGTGTGCAGTTTTTCCCCTTTGTTGGCTGTGCAGGCGAACTTGAAGGGCCGAAGTGAATTCCCTGAAGTATGTATTACTTGAATCCCAAATGCACAGAGATTGGTTGAAGCCGGAGCATTTTACGTTCATTTACGTGGTCCTGTCATCGTGACCTGGTCCTGAGCCTGCTTCGCGGTAACCGCCATCGCCCAAAAAAATGGTTAGCCTATCGCTCAGGTCCTCAAGCGCGTTCTCATTCCTACAGGGTCTCAGCGACTTCCCTCCCGAACTCTTGACGAAGATATTCCTCCAGCTTTCGTATGGGTCCTTGCTTTCTGTGACGGCCGTCTGTGTGCAATGGAACGCGATCGTCACCGACGATCCTGCTCTCAGGGTGCAGATGTTCAAGAAACTCAGTAAGGTATATGTTGAACCAGGTGCGTGGCGTCCGTGATACCCGCCAGTGCGACCACCCATTGAGCAAACAGGTTGTGACGAACCGATTCGAGAAGGCTACTTTTGCGACTCTTCAATCCCGGGCGCCGGTGAACCAATCAGGGCAAGCTTATCTTTGCTTGATGTCCTGGGCATTGTTCAACGACTTTCTGCAGTTACATCCCGCTGTGCAAATGGCTTCATGCAATATGGGCAGCGATGAACCCAGCGTCTTTTTCATTTCGGAAGGATCCTTCCCCAGGCTCAAGAATCTTGCTATCGCTGACGATTTCATCTCCATTCCCGTTATCACGATGCTCAAAATCGAAATCGAAATCCCCGACACCCCCTACCACGGCGGCTTCAAATTCAAAGTAAAGAACAGCAAAGGTGTCAAGCTAACCGATTTTTTCACTGAATTGAAGAGAGAGTGCGTAGATGTGGAAGCCATTTCCCTGCTCGTTTCTGACGATATGGGGCACAGGTTAACACGCGAAGTCTTGACACAGCAAATGGGATTCATGACGCGTGGAGAGCTCCTCGGCAACTGGGTGTAAGCCAGTCCACCGCTTTCCGATGCGTCGCTTTTCTGAACGCTTCTATATAGGCTCTACAAGGGCCTTGTTAAGATCGTTAGAACGGGACTCGGCTGCTCCGCAGAGTTGTCCGTAGGCCGGTTTACTTGAATCACTTGGAATCGGCAGTTGGCCGTTTTTCTTTTTCTTTTTCGTTCGCGAAGCTATCTTCGTTTGGTCTATGTACAATGATTACTTCGCCTGACGCGTCGGTGTTGAACGCGTCGCGTCGTCGCGTCCTTCCGCATGGGGAATGAAATATTTGATGGGAACTTACGGCATTTTCCTGCGTGCTGTCCACGACCGTGCCGTGTAATTCTACCTACCACCTTGAATTCCAGCTCGAAGCCAAGGTCAATTATCCGAAAAAAACAAACCGCCTTACAAGCTGAAACAATCTTATAGGGCCCTGCCCAAGCCCTGCCTGTAAAAGACCGAGATTATAAGGTGATTTTTGTTCTTCAACTCTCATCGTCGCCGATGTTAAACTCCTCGAATGCTCAAGATATCATCTGCTGAACACCATCGAACCCCCTGGAATGAAACAGGTCCGTTTTGAAGGTCTCTTCATCGGCCGCAAACTCACAAGCCACTATTCCAAGTGAAAATTCGGCCGCAGCGAGCCACGGTTGGAGTACGACGCATTGGCACCGTTAAATACACACACTAGCTTTCCTCACACGCACGCGTACGAGGCCGCTTTCGTGAACACGAAGGAGGAGCATGCTCTCGGTCTCCTAGCTCTCATTTGGTTGATGTGGCGGAGGGGTGAGATTGCGGTTAGCACACACAACCAGGCGAGGGCGCTGGCACTCATTTCCGGTGCGCAGCCGCCTTCGTATCCATCATGATATCAGCGAGTGGCCGCGGGCGGCGGCCTCAGACCCGCGACAGCAGCTTACCGGTCACAGGGGGAAAGTTCGCCTCGAGGGAAGGGCTCCGCTCCTCGCATTTTCATCCGCGTTGGCCCTCACAGCGACACCGCACATAAATTCCCGGCCGCCCCCACCACTTCCCAGGACGCAGCTCGAGGGCGACAACTTGAGGCGTGCGCACGGCCGGATCATATCGTGGCTCCTATCTCTGCACACCACTTAATGTCGGGAAGCAGTGTGCACGCGACACCGCGGAGGGCGTGCTTGCTTTACGGAGGCGCCTTGCTTGCGACGCTGCCTCCAGACGCGTGTAGGACGGTCGGATGCCGTTGCTCCGGCGCAGTCCGTCTTTCCCGAGAAGACGCCGAACCTTGCACAAACTATGCTGCAGTCGATGCGTCGATAGTTCGCCTTAATTCTTCTTGCACCCTTGTCCCACACCACCGGGCCCGGGCCCGGGTGGAGACTCTGAAAGCAGCGTTCGCTGCTCTTCAGGGGCATGGCGGAAGTCTTCGATATATTCACGAGTTTGAGCGCTGTATCGACAAGCTGGAGGATCGATGCGACTGTGCCGAGATTTCAGCCATGAGAGGGGGGGTCAAAGGGGACGCGACTGGCGTCGGGCGCCTAGAGCTACGACGGTCCTTGTTTACAGCCTTTATCCTAATGTGCTCTTTTCACTTTGTTTCTCAATGACCCGATTGAAAGATCATCAGATGCACACCTTCCACTGCGGCGGAAGAGTTGTTTCTTTTGTTATCCACCAAATAGATTCACCGCAGGAACCTGGCAGCTTGGAGGACTTTCTTCTCGCTGCCGCAGATGGGGTTCAAACGCGTCCATAAACTGGTCCAGCTAATGTACACGTCGGACACGTCCAAAAAGCCTGAGAGAGCCGCTTCACGTTGAAGTTCAGGCCCAAGGATTGACACTACGCGCCTGTTTTGTTTGGTACCTTACATAACGCTTCATCTTTTCGTACCGCATTTTCCACGACTACTTTCCCGCGTTTGTATCAACTCAATGCATATGCCCCTGGTGCCCGCCAATTTCTTTGGCCGAATGAGCTCAAATGGGGGCTTTTATTCCGAGTACCACGTTCTCCAGAGTTCAGAGACCTCGACCAGCCTGCTGGCACGAACAGCATTGCAAGCCTTCACTGTTTTTCTTACTGTCCGTGTACTCGATGGCTCTAGCCTTCGTGTTACCTCCTTGGCAGGCCGACTGAGCGGGTACGATCGGCCAGCGCTCCTGTTTCCCTGTTAATTTGTGGAGACTTCTGTGTAATGTGTTTCCTTGCAACGGCTGCTGGCGACGACGACGGTGGCGGGTTTCGCTGTACGCTTGACTTTTTTTTTGTGGAAAATTTCTAATAAATAACATAGCTTGTTTGACATCGCTGCTAATAAGCGCCGACTAAGCCGAGACTCCCCACCTTATGCACAGATTTCCGATATTCAAGGGTGAAATAAGAGCCAGAGTTCCGCGAGAACCTCTGCTGGCTTCATGTCGACTTTGTCAAAGCCTCCGCAAGTGGTATTTCAGGGGGGTCGATCGTTGATCATGTTTGAATGTGCCAAGGTAGGCCTTTACGTTCTAATTCTCTAAAGGGGTCTTAACATAGACCTCACTGACACTCCTTTGACCAACTCACTCCCCAGAACGCGCAGTCTACGTCGCTGCTCCAGTCATTCTTTCCTGTAAGCCTATTCACTGAGCCGGATGCGAAAACGCTAACGCGCTAACCTGCCTGCAGCTCGTCTCATCTTTCTCGCATTCCGCTCGCCTCAGGATCCTCGTCATCGAGGCCTCCTCCCGGGCCTCACCGCCGCAGTCTTACACACAGCGACAATATGTCTTCCGCGCCTGGATCCGGTCCTGTAGGCCCATCGGGTGCGAGTGCCCACCCCACACTCAATCGACGCCACAGTCTTAATCTTATGCGGAAACCACTGCGTTCATCTCCGCTCGCAGGACCAGCGCTGTCGAGCGAGATTGAAGAGGAACCCACAATTCGGCCCCCTCGTGTATCTTCTACTCCAGACCTTCATTCTCGCGCGCGCTCGGACCCGCCACCGCCACCACTACCAATTCCTGCCCTCGATTCTCCTTCCCCCCTGTCCGAAGGTCTATGTAGACACGAGTCGCTCATTGAGATGGACAAGCGCCTCCCGGTACCCAAAACACCCCCGCCTCCTATGCCGCTTCCACTACCGTTCCCCAGCGCTAAATCACCCAATGGCATCAAGATGATTCATACACCGCTGCCTCCCCCGCCGCCTTCCCCGCCCCATCATACACGCGCACGTTCTCGCGGCTCCATGTCCTCTATATCAATGACCGACCCATCTACGTCCTTTCCACTCCCGCCTCCTAGCTTCCCACGTGCACTCACTGCGCCCTCGATCGGTCGGCGATCATCTACCCTGTGGTTGTCGCGGCCTGCCTGCGGTACCCCCTTCCCCAGCAAGGGCGCATCCCCTACAGATGAGGAGGAAAACTGGCTCACAGCGACACCCTTCGGGTCCACCCCGCGCTTCTCGCGGCTCAGCCTCGCATCCCCCAACGTGGTGCTTCCCGTATCTGCGCGCCACTCCCGGCAGCAGTCCATGCGCGGCGCGGGGGGCAAGCGCGTCTCCCTCGTACCAGCCTCGGTGGCAGTGATGCCGCCGCGCAGAAGCAGCCTCATCCAAGCCAACGCCTCGTACTCCATGAGCACACCGAGCCTCATCACGCGCAGCCGCAGCGGCTCGCTCTCGTCCGAGGACCCGGCGACGTCGAGTCCGGGGTCGTCCGATTGCGGCATTTTCGTAGTGGATGACACCGAACGCGTGCTGGGCGAGGAGCCCGGCGTGGACCTCGCTCTCATGTCACCGCGCGACTTTGACTTTGAGCTAGACGCGCATCCTTATGGAAACGGGGCTTTTGGCCAAAAGTCTGCGCCTGCGCTCCCGCGCACCCGCAGCACCTGGAGCCTCTCCGTCAAGCGCCACCGGCGCTCGCAGGCCAAGGGGGTCAGCTTCTTCTTCTTCGGTTCGGGCGACTCCGCCGCGTTCTCGCCGGCGTCATCACCTTCTACCTCTATCTCGGCGGGAAACCCTGTAGCGGGGCTAGCGCATCTGTCCCCGTACGATGCGGCGTTGGCGGCGTACGACCCGACTTCGGAGGTGGAGTACGACGACGCGCAAAAGTCGATCGGGAAGGCCAGCGGAAAGAAGGGCGGGACGGTGCGCCGCATTTTGCGCTCGCTGTCGTTCGGGCGGCGCGGGGCCTGAATTCTGTATGTTTGGTTAGAATATCGTGGCGGCCATCGCTGAACGGAATATACGCTCTCTACTAATTACGCTCTTTACTAACTATATGAGACTTAGCATATATACTTGTCATATTTTGGATGTACCACCAGTATTCGCACCAGATACCGCAACTTCTTTTGGTTACTCAGACATATGTGCAAATAATGATATGGAAGTGCAAAGCATTGTACAATGTAGGGGTAGCAATCAATATTGATCTAACATTCTATAGTATAGGGAAGGACTGTCGGTGATTTTACTTGTTCAGATCGCACGGTGTCAGACACCCACACGGATTGTTGCACCACTCAGCCTGGCGCTTTTCCTCCGCCTCCCAGTCGTTGTCGACAATATCCGCCAGCCGCTTCTCCACCTCAAACATGCGCATGCGTTCGGGAATGTAGCTGATTACAAGATGTCAGTATGATAGCGATGGAAAGCGAAGGAAAGCCTGAGGAGCGCGACGTACGAGGATATTGGGTTCTCTAGTGCAGCTGCGATGGCGCTGACGAAGCCCTCGCGGTCGCCGTGGCGGACCTGGGATGGAAGTGATGATGAGGAGGCGGTCGTCGAGTGGAGAAACTGAACTCACATTGTAGACGTAGGGCGGCCTCATGAATGCCATCATTGCGCTACGAAGGAAATATCGTAAATGAGACTTTCCCTCCAACGAGGAGACAAGCGCTTACTGCTGTCCATGATATTTCGTGCTGTCGTCCACATTCGCCTCATCCCACATGTCCAGCGGGTTGATGAACGGAACGCCGAGACACAGCGCGTTGTACGGAGTTGGAGAGCTGTTCGGCTGTCAGCTCGCACCACACGCGAAGGGACACGGAACACCGACATCGAGGGGTTCCCAACGCCCACAAGGACCTTCGTCTGCGCGACCTTGCTCATAAACTCTGCCTTGGGCATGCGCTCGTAGTTGACTCTCTTCGCAGGCAGATGCCGCTCGAGCTCCGCCAAAACATCCTCCTTGCTCCGAGTCGCGTCTACGTCGCCCGACGCGAGGCTCGCACCGAGCGCAAAGCGCACGCCCGTCGCGTTCGTGGCAGCGTCAAAGTCCGCTTTTGTCCACGCGGCGCCGCCTGCGGGGTGCAGGTAGCGCAGGAGCTTCGCGAGGACCCACGCGTCGTCTGGGCGGTCCGCGGGCGGGACGAAGGGCGTCAGCGCGCAGTCGTCCTCGATTGAGTAGCCGAGGTAGGTGTTGTTCGAGGCGAGGTAGGGGTCCGGCTGGAGCGCGAAGGGCTCCGGTGCGAGGACCCAGCGCTGCCCCAGGGGGTGCCGCGGGAAGGGCTGCGCGATACTCAATTAGTCGCGAAGGAGTGAAGATTTCATTTCGGGAGACATACCCAGAAATAGAACGAGAGGATCTACGGAGCGGTGAGCGCTGCACGCGACCGATCAAGACGTGCGGAACACACCTTGTATATGGGGATCCCGGTGGGATTCTGCTCCGACTGCACGCAGTGCTCCGTGTCATTGTAGCACTTGAACGAAATCCAGTCGTCGACGATGGCGACCTTGACGAGGTCGGGGACGATGCGGTACAGGTGCACGACTTCCGCGAGCGTCTCGGCGTGCAGGACCGTGTAGCCCAGATTCCGCATAGCCTTTATCTGTAAGTAGAGGAAATTAGCTTTGAGTACGATTCTTTCCCGAGAAACGGACAGTCGACCCGGCCCTGGAGGGTGTATCAGCTCAACACTCACTGGCATGACTCAAGGAGCGCATACCAGATTTCCTCCCCGCCGACTCCGCCCAGCATGCTCATCCTGAAATACATGCTCTCCACCAATATCACTGCGCCCCCATTAGGACTCCGCGCAAAGTTCTCTAAGTATAAACGCACCTTTGTCCTGGTTCGGCGCGCAGCTGTTGATCACAAGACATTGTAACAGATCGTGGAGCGCGTGCCGGGTGGCGCGCTGCCAAGGGTGGGCGCTGGCCTCTGCGGTGGAGCCGGAGCCGTGGCCGGTGAAGAGGACGTCGAGCAGGCGGGAGCTGGGGGGCGGTGCGGCGAGTGGTACGGGGGCCTGGGTGAAGGCGGGGGCAGGGAATGGGAGCAGCTGGGAGGTGAAGAGTTCCCAGTAGGCGGCGGCGTAGAAGGTGCTGGCGAGGAAGACGGTGAGGCCGACCAGGCGCCGGCGCTTGTCGAGCCGAAAGTGAGTGCTGCCGGGGTGTTGTCAGTGCGGTACTTGACGCTGGAAGCGGGCTACTCACGAGTTTAGTATCTTAAATGCTGCGACGAGTGAAGCATGAGCCGTCCTGGTTCGCCCGTGGACTGATCAAGACGTACCTGATTCGCCAAAGTGCATCGTTGGCACTGGAAAGAATAGAGAGCGTGAAAGGGGCCTGTGAGATTTTTGAGACTTCGGTTGGGCCGCTCAAAGGTCTCAGATGGTGAGCATCGTGTTGAGGGTGAGAGTCGTGTGTGAGAGTTAAGTTTTTCAGGGTTGGAGCGCTGTCCGGACATAGATGATGCTCCACAGCTGCTGCGCGACCGTCGCCGTGGGCCGAAGACGCGTCGGCACGTGGCCGCGTGGCTTGCTAAGGCCAGAATTTTGCTGCTCACTCGAGTCCCAGCCCTCTGAGTTACTTATCCATCCACCTTTCATCGCAATGGGCGAATCCAATACGAAACTCCCACCAGGCATGGTCATGGGCCCCGACGGAAAGCCTTGCAAAGCATGCACCAGCGGCGCCGCGTTCCGCAACTGGAAGCCCCCAAAAGTCGCAGGCGTCGCGCTCGCAGCCAGCGCCGCGAAAACCGCCTGCCCACCCGATAAAGAGCAGCTCGGCCGCGCGACATGGACGTTCCTGCACACGGCCGCGGCATACTACCCCGAGCGCCCTTCGCCAACGCAGCGCGCGAACATGCTCGCGCTCATCCGCGCGCTGCCGGTGCTGTACCCGTGCACGCACTGCGCGGAGGACTTTGGGGAGCACATTGCAGCAAGTCCGCCGGATGTGAGCGGGAGGGCAGGGCTCAGTCGGTGGTTCTGCGAGCGGCATAATGAGGTGAATGAGAAGCTGGGGAAAGAAGCGTTTGACTGCGGCAAGACGGATGAACGGTGGAGGGATGGGCCCGCGGATGGGAGTTGTGATTAGAGAGGCGAGAAGACTCAAAATATCATACTGGCACGAGATAACCCTCACTCAAAATAAAATAAATCCTAGGGAGGAAAAGAAATAATTGTAGCACTCATAAACTCATTCGAGACTAGATAATAGTCAGTGGGCAAAGGACAAGTGGCCGAGCCTTGTCGCGGATTTTAACCACCGGTTTTCGCAGATTCTAGATCTTCAAGAGACACAACAGCACGACGCATGTTCAAAATCATAGCATAGCATGAGTTCTACATACGACAACCCAAACCCGATCCCGCCGCTCAGAAAGTGCTCGGGCGGTGGGCGACAAAGGTCGACCGGACCTTGGTGACGCGGTGGGGGAGGGGGAACTTGAGGTTCGGGGTCATGAGCTGCTTGATGTACGGGCGGCGCACATCCTCCGACTTTTCAATCTCAATGACACGGAGGATCTGGGGGACGCCTAAGTACGGTGCCATGTAATGAATAGACAAGGACGCACATGGATCGACCGGAAGCGGGCACGGTGGCGGGCAGCCATGTCCTGGTAGAGGCTCTTGACGGCGTCCGCGCGCGAGAGGTCACGGAACTCCTTGTACATGTTGTGCGTGCCGGAGCGCGAGTCGTAGCGGAGCCAGATGCCAAAGTTCTTGACCTTGAGCGGCTTCTTCTCGTGGATCTAGAAAACAAAGGTCAAACTCCCGTTCCGCCTGCCTCTTGAGGGCTGCAAGGGACGCTACACACGACGTTGACGCCAATGATCTCGCCATTGGCCTTTTTGACCTTTTTCAATTGCCTGGAGCGCGTGAATGGAGTACGTGGTAGAAAATCGCAGCACACACACCTAAGGAAATACCAGAAACGAGACTTTGCGACAACCTCGTTGGGTGCGAATATGCGCATCCGGTAGATTTTGGGAGTCGGGTCCGACTCGGTGGGCAGGTGGCGCCCGATAACCTGGAATTCCTGGAGGCCCATTCTGCGATGAAATCTGGCATCAGTATCCGCAAACTCTACGCCGAATCCACCCCTTTCGCCCGTTCTTTTTCGACAGAAAGCGTCCAGGAGGGTTCCGGAGGTTCATGGCGACAAGATGGACGCTCACTTTGGCGGCTGGCGGTGTCTTGAGGTGGAGGGAAACGAAACAGAAATTTGGCGAAAATTCGGCCTGCGGTGACGTTACTGTCACGTTGTCACTGCACAGCCATATCATCGCGTTCCTTGACTTTGACCGAGTTCACTCTATAATCCTAGGCTCGCGCGACAGTCTCTCGGGCGATAGCATACGCCATGTCGTCGAGCACAGCGCTCAAGACCTTTTCTTTGGCAAACGACGTCCTCGAGGTGTCGGCGGAAGACCAGATATACAAGTTCGACGTCGAGGACAACAGGCGCATTAACCGGGAGCAGCCATGGACGAAAGAGTTTGTGGTTGTCATTATTCCATTCGATTTTGTGCTCACATGAAGGCGCCGCAGCCCGCACTACTTTAAATCGTGCAAGATATCGGCGGTGGCGCTGATCAAGATGGTGGGCGGGCTTGTTAACGTATAGCGTCTGCATGAATGAACGCGCGCTGCAGGTCATCCACGCGCGCTCGGGGGTGCCACACGAAATTATGGGCCTGATGCAGGGAAAAGTCATGGGCGACTCTGTGGTAATCATGGATTCGTTCGCGCTGCCCGTCCAAGGTACAGAGACGCGTGTCAACGCCGCGAACGAAGCAAATGAGTACATGGTCGAGTACATCGACAAGAGCGAAAAGGTATCCGTTTGTCTCGTCACTCCTCTGTTCAACCTCATCTCATCCCCCTCTTTAGGCCGGCCGCCTCGAACATGCCATCGGCTGGTACCACTCGCACCCGGGCTACGGTTGCTGGCTCTCGGGCATCGACGTCAACACGCAGCTCAACAACCAAAAGTTCCAAGACCCCTTTGTCGCGGTCGTGATCGACCCAAACCGCACCATCTCCGCAGGCAAGGTCGACATCGGCGCTTTCCGCACGTACCCGGAGAACTACACGCCCCCCAACGCCGCCGCGTCCGACTACCAGTCCATCCCGCTCAGCAAGATCGAGGACTTTGGCGTGCACGCGAACCAGTACTACCAGCTCGAGGTCGAGATCTTCAAGTCGAGCCTCGACACGGAGCTCCTCGGCATGCTCTGGAACAAGTACTGGGTCAACACCCTCAGCCAGAGCCCCCTCATCTCCGTGAGCCGCCCGTGTTGCTTTTGTGGCGCTGGCTGACGCTTGGGCTGGGCAGAACCGCGCGTACGCCGTCTCGCAGCTGTCCGACTTGCACCAAAAGCTCGCCAAGGCGCAGTCCTCGGTCGCCTCCACGCGCGCCGCCGTACCAGTCCTCCCCGACAGCCAGAACTTTGCAGCCAAGGTCCGTCCCTTTCCTTCACTGACTCTGGTTCTGATGCGCCACCGCAGAAGGAGAAGGAGGAGAAGAAGAAGGAGGACAACCAGCTCACGAAGAGCGTCAGGGATAGGTGCGCTAACTTTCCTTCCTTCCATCTCCATCTTTCGGCCCACTGCCCCTCCCTCCCATGCATCGTTCCTCCCTCCTCCGTTGAATTGCTGCTAACCCGCCCTTCCACAGCACGAAGATCGCCGTCGAAGCGCAGCACGGGCTCATCGCGCAGGTCATCAAGGACGTCGTGTTCTCCATGCGCCCTAGGGCCACGGCGAGCGGCACGGCGACGACCGCGAGCGGAGCGACGACGGTGTCGGACCTCGCGGACTCTGCGATGTCCATCGGCTAGCGTGCCAGACGATATCCACGGGCTAACGTGCCAGACGGTGTCCTGCCAGACCACGTCCATCGGCTAACGTGCCCGACGATGTCCCTCGGCCAGGCTAGTGCCCTGACCCACGACTCTTCTTTCCTCCTCACCCTCACCTTCATCTGTATTATTTGGCAATGCTTTGTATAGACTCCACAAACCGAACGAACGAAATGTTTTCTTTTTTGCTGTAGTGGGTTGCTGGCTCTGCTTGAACCTCGCGTGCGTCTTGCGCTGCGTCGCACTCTGACTTGCCTTGCTCTGACTTCGACTTACCTTGCTCCGTTTGGATCCCCTATCCCCTTTGATCTCGAGTTGTTTAACGCGTCACCACGCTTGCGCGCTCACGTTGTTGGCGACTTGTGCCAGACGCGTTTCTGGTTGCTTCAAACCGATCTACGCTTTTGGGAAGAATGTCCTTCAAGTTGCTACCCGAAAACTTTTTTGAAGAAGACGCTGTGAAGAATGCTGTGAACGTGAACATGCAGTACGTCCGGGAGTAGAGCCGCATGCGGGATGAAGTATTCATGAAACTAGGTGATTGACAGATTACGATACAGCTTTTTAGGTGCCCAGTTGCATGCCCTTTGACCACCTGGCACCTGTGCCTCAACCCTCATGGCCGAAATAATCGGCACAGTCGCATCCATCCTTCAGCTTGTCGATACGGCGCTCAAGGCTCGTGAATACATCCAAGATTTCCGTCATGCCCCTGAAGAGCAGCGATCGCTGCTTTCGGAGATGGAGAGCCTCAGCCCACTGCTCACGGAACTACAGGCCCGCGTTAAAAACAACAAAACTAATAATACCCTCCAGCAAATGCACAAACCCCTGACCGCGTTCGAAACGACAATGAAAGAATTCACAGAAAAGTTGAAATCCGCAGGCTTGTTGAAGAATTTTGTGAAACGGGTCCAGTGGACGTTGTGGAGTAAGAAGGAGTCCAAGGAATATCTCGAAAGATTCGAGCAATTCAAGACAATGCTTAACGGCTGGCTGCTGTTGGACGTCTGGTCTGTCCACGCTTTAATCTTAGGACTATGTTTGTACTGACTTGTTTCTATTCTAGGGATCAGCAACAAAGTGGTCGCGGTGAGTAGAGACACTTCAATAGCTGATCTGGACTGATGTGTTCTGCCAGCTATACTGCAATCCATTGCAGGTACCGCAAGGGGTGTCGTCCAACAGCAAGGAGAGGATCGCAAGGGCGAGTGACTACTCTTAAGTAGCTGATTTGCACTGAAATATCGCTCCAGACATCCTCAAATCTGTCAAAGATGCAGCCGACGGTATGTTCTCGCTTACTTTTCACGTTTGTTAGATACTGATGACCTCAAGCCAGGACTTATGAAGACAATGGGAGAACAGTTCGATTGTGAGTTGCGCGTCAGAGACGTGGTGCGCACGGCATTGATTTACGCAGCCGCGCAACGCAGGGAAATCATCGATTGGCTCTCACCCATCAATTTTTTCCAGCGACAAGCAGATATATCATCTGTCCGCCAGCCGGAAACCGGGGGTTGGATCCTCGAACACGCTCGCTTCGAGCAGTGGGAAGCTGGATCTCCAGGGAATTTGTGGTGCCGTGGAATTCGTACGCCCAAACTGTCGCCTCGTTTCCTCCTCCTCATTCGAGAATTCCAGCCGGGGCCGGAAAAACCGTCCTTGCGTCCGTACCTAATTCCGGCGCCCTTCGTGCTCATTGTCATTATTTTAGATCTGTGGTCGTCGAGCACCTGGAAGCCCGACCGAAGGACGAAAATATCGGCATCGCGTGCATGTACCTGAATTATCGGGAAATAGATACGCAGACCGTTGCCAATCTCCTCGCGAGTCTTTGGCGCCAACTCGTGGTTGGCAAGGATACATCTTCCCTAGCAAAGGAGCTGTACAAGAAACATTCGGATAAACGTACCAGGCCAAGGGTCCATGAACTTTTCGACGTCCTTTGCTCGATCATCGGTGAATGGTCGAGGGTTTATATCGTCGTCGATGCCCTCGATGAGTACCCAGAGGACGAGCGAAACACCTTGCTCGGGTATCTAACCACGATGGGTCCCACTGTCAGCCTCATGGTGACTTCGCGTCCGCACATTGATCTAGGTGCTTCCCTTTCAAGCTTCGAGACCATCGACATCCACGCAACGGACACGGATATTCGAACATACGTACGCGCGCGAATCCAGCAGTCTTCTCGCCTGTCGATGCATGCGAGAACACGTCCAGAATTACGGGAAGAAATCGAGAGGAAAATTATTGGCACCGTGGACGGCATGTAAGTACATCCTTAGGTATTGTACCGTGCTCTTGATATATTTTAACAGGTTCCTTCTCGCTAAACTCCACATCGACGCTCTTGCGACAAAGAGTACCGTCAAAGCTGTGCGAGAGGCTCTGGAAAATCTTCCCAAAGACCTCGAACGCACGTACGATGAAGTAATGGAACGAATTGATCGTCAGAATGACGAGGACAAGAAGATCGCTCACTCCGCCCTTACGTGGGTTGCGAATGCAAAAAGAATCCTATCAGTTGCAGAACTTCGAGAGGCTCTCGCCATCGAACCGGGATCGAAAAGCCTGGATCCCGACAGTCGGCATGAAATCGACCTCATCCTATCCGTCTGTGCCGGCCTGGTCGTTGTCGACGAAAAAAGTTCCGTGTTCAATGATACAAGTCCCGTAGTTCGTCTTGTCCACTACACGACGCAACGATACCTGGACAGTAGCCAAGACCGTCGATTTCCCAAGGCGCACACAGAAATCACCCAAGCATTGCTTACTTATTTGGCATTCGACTCCATATTCGATCGAGCTTACATTGATCTCGATGAATATCCACTGCTGGATTATTGCCAGTATTGTCTCATACATGCAGCCGGGCGGCCTGAAATGGTCCTCAACGACTTGATCTTGTCCTTTTTGGGACAGGTAGTGGGCTGGGGCAGTCGGATGACCATGGACATGTTCTGGTCGACACCTCCTTGGGACATCGTCGAGCAGTTTTTTGACGTGACACCTTTATGGGTTGCTGCAGCAGCGAATCTGCTTGGTATCGCTGAATGCCTGCTGGATCGCGGCGTGTCACCCGGCAATGCCGGCAACGCTCCGCTCTGTGCGGCATCGTATTATGGTCACATTCAGATGATGGAGCTGCTGCTTGAACGAGGGGCGGACGTGAATGAAGCAGATTCGCCAAAAGCAACCTTCTGGTTTCGTACTGCACTTGAGGCGGCGTCATCGGGAGGCCACAAGCACGCCATTCGGTTGCTGCTGAAGAATGGGGTAGAAGTGAACAGCAGCGGAGCATTGGCAAGAGCATCGTTCCGGGGCCACGAAGGCGTGGTTCGGCTTCTCCTTGAGTTCGAGGCAGATGTGAATGCGACGGACGAAAGCCACGGCAGCGCACTCGTGGCAGCATCAGAACGAGGGCACTACGACACTGTTCGCCTCCTTCTCGAGCATGGGGCTGGTATGAACTTCAAGGATGGGTGGGGGAACAACGCATTGCAGGTAGCATCGTCTGCGGGCCACGAGAGTGTCGTCCGGCTTCTCCTCAAATGGGGGGCAGATGCAAATGCGGTGGGCGGTACATATGGCAGCGCACTCGGGGCAGCATCATGGGGAGGGCACTATGACATTGTTCTTTTCCTTCTCGAGCAAGGTGTGGATTTGAAGCAGCGTAGCAACGCATTGCGTGGCGCATCATTTTCCGGTCACGAAGATGTTGTGCGCCTTCTCCTCGAACGGGGGGCAGATGCGAATGCGAATGAGGCGGATGGAACCAGCGTACTCATAAAGGCATCGACGGAGGGGCACGACAACATTGTACGCCTCCTCCTCGAGCAAGGGGTTGACATAAATATGAAGAATCAGAAATACGGCAACGCATTGCAGGTAGCATCAACTTGGGGTCACGAAAGCGTCGTTCGGCTTCTCCTCCAATGGAGAGCCGATGTAAATGCGGTGGGCGGACCCTTTGGCAGCGCACTCGTGGCAGCATCAGCGCAGGGCCACGAGAACATCGTTCGTCTCCTCCTTGAGCAAGGGGCGGATGTGGATTTGAAGGACCAGGAGAGCAGTAACGCATTGCAGGTAGCATCGTCTTGGGGTCGCGAAAGCGCCCTTCGGTTTCTCCTCGAATGGGGAGCAGATGCGAATGCGGTAGGCGAACCCTTTGGCAATGGCAGCGCACTCTGGGCAGCATCACTGGAGGGGCACGACAACATTGTTCGCCTCCTCCTTGAGCAAGGGGCTGACATGAATATGAAGAACAAGGTATACGGCGACGCATTGCAGATAGCATCGTCTTGGGGTCGCGAAAGCGTCGTTCGGCTTCTCCTCGAATGGGGAGCAGATGTAAATGCGATTGGCGGACCTTTTGGCAACGCACTCATGGCAGCATCAGAAAAGGGCCACGAGAAGATCGTTCGTCTCCTCCTTGAGCAAAGGGCGGACATAAACGCGAAGAGCCAGACACACGGCGACGCATTGCAGGTGGCATCGTCTTGGGGTCACGAAAGCATCGTTAGGCTTCTCCTCCAATGGGGAACAGATGCAAATGCGGTGCGCGGACCCTTTGGCGGCGCAATCATGGCAGCATCAGAGAAGGGCCACGATAACATCGTTCGTCTCCTCTTTGAGGAAGCCCGCAAAAGACGAGAGATTCGATCAGTACTGGCGCCATGAACACCTTGGTCGACTATTCCTCGAGCCAGATGTCGGAGTACCCCCATAGATTCAGCGACCTGAGGCAGATAGAGCAGATGAAAGGTAGACTGATGCCGGTGCACGAGCCTTGTATACGATACCCCCAATTGCGACAGACTAATAACATATACGCCTAATGCGCCGGCACTGCGAAACGGGAGTCGGTGAGGGTGGATGGGCGAGGCAGCAGCAGCGAGACGCACCAGGATACGAACACAAACATGCCGTAGACGACGAGCGCGAGCGCGGCGAGGCTGAGGAGCTTGTTGCGATTGCGGTCGCCGCGCGTGAGCTACGAAAAGCGCATGTGAGACTCTGGGAATGCCGAGAGGCGAAGGGGGATGGTGGGGAGATGCGCACCTGCCAGTAGAACAGCTCCGGAAGGATGAAGGAGACCATCGTCGATCCCGTGGATCCGACGAAGGACAGCACTGTACACCAGATTGCGGTCAGCTATCTGCCGAGGATGTAGAGAGGAAGAGAACCGCTACAGACCAAGCTGCAGGTCGTTCACAAAGAACGCGATCGTGAAGCCCGAGACGACGATCGTGGTCGTCAGCAGGGCGTACTGGAGTCGACATCTCGGCGGCGGCTTGGTCGTCGTCGGCCGCGGACACCGTTTCGCTGCCTGCAAACGCGTGCGGGACGGTCTCTGTTACATGCCGTTGCCCCGGCGCAGCGTCTTTCTCGAGAAGAAGCTGAACCTTGCACAAACTACGCTGCAGTCGATGCGTCGATATTTAGCCTTGAGTCTTGCCCACACCAGCGTGACACGATCGCACCCCTACTTCCGGGCCCGTGCGGAGACCCCGCGTTACTGCTAGCCCTTCAACATGCCATCATACTGGAGACCTTCGACACGTTCATCCTCTCGTAGATGCGCGTGTTGCGATACCCCAGCTTCCTCGTGAGATCGCATGGTGTCTGGGCGGTAACGGCACATCGCCACTTCCGATGCTCGAAGCGAGGCGCCTCCTTAAAGCAAGGTGTCGCGTGCACACTGCTTCACGATATTGGGTAGTGTGCAAAGACAGGAGCCACGATATGGCCGCGCGCAAGTCGTCGCCCTCGAGCTGCATCCTGGGAAGTCGTGGGGCGGCTGAGAAGTTATGTGCTGTGAGGGCCAACGCGGATGAATTCGAGGAGCGGAGCCCTTGCGGGGGGACGAGCCGTCGATACGAACTTTGCCCCTGCGACCGGTACGGCTGGAGCGGGTCTGAGGCCGCCGCCCTCACCTTCAATTCTTTGTATAGACCACAAACCGAACGAACGAGATGTTGCTGTTGCTGGTATTTGATTCCTGCAGTGCTTGTTGGTCGTGTACTAGCAAGCCGTTGCAAGTGGTTGTTTTTTTCTGCAGGAACCAGTCCGGCCCGGGCAGGCCACGCCGGTTTGGCAAACATCCTCCTTCAACCCAGACACTGAGACAGTAAATTGCGGAGTTCTCCATCCAGTATTATCGTGAGCGAAAAAAGCTCCCCTTGGCGAAGAAGCCGTACATCTACGGTGAAACAGAGAACTCCGTAAACACCTTCAAGTTACCTGCCACATCCCATTCAATGGCTACCACCACGTCCGGTCCTGTCCGGCACAAAACATACTACCTGGAAACAATAACGTTCCAGGTGACGACCGCATACTAATGCATTTGCCAGAAAGGTCTCATGTAGCCGTCAGGTGGAAAACAATCTCTTCAAAGTTCCTTGCTATCACTTCGAGAACAACTCCGAGATCTTCGCGAAGAACACCTGGTTCTCGAGGCTCAGCAAGAAGACGAAGGCAACCATGCACCAACTTCTCAGAACTTCAGAGGACGAAACGAAGGGCATGGCGCCGATGAAATGGGAAGCATTCGTCAAGGTTGATCATCGTGCATCCCTTTGCTACTGTCCCGTCTAATATTTGGCCCAGTTGATGCGTGAGATGGGCTTCGAATACGATCCCAGCCCCGCTGCGTCTAGTGTTCGGTTTGATCCTCCGGACCCAAATGATGTGGTGAGTGTCAATCTATCTAAGGCCCTACCTTCACCTGACAGCCCTGCCCCATCAGTCCATCACATTCCACAAGCGTATGTTTTTCCTCGAATAGTATTCTGTTGCCGCGCTGATATTCCGTACCATCCAGCCCATCCCGATCCGACTATCCAGCCCATGATGCTTAGGGAGTTTGCGAAGAAACTGAAGAAGAATTACGGCTGGAGTGAAGCTGACTTCCTTCAAGCGCTCCCTACAGCAGATGATGTTGAGGGAGTTGGAGACCGGAACCCGGTCAAATTGGAAGGGATCAGCAGTGTCGATTTCGAGAGGCTCCTTGCGGCTCTCTATCCTCTGTGAGTTGCCCATCTTTCAGAATGCTTCACGTACCTATGCACATGCAGGAAAAGTCCGATACCATCTATGCCGAAGGACCATTGGATCTCCGTGCTGAAACTAGCCACGTTATGGCGTTTACTGGACATCCGCGACCTCGCCATACAGCATCTGGACGGCGAAGTGAGAGACAACGTCGAGGGTATTGTCCTCGCTAGGAAGTATCACGTCGCGGATTGGCTTCGTTCAGGATATACAGCCCTTGCTCGGAGCGCCCATCCCGGGATGTCTTTGGACGATGCGAAAATGATTGGCTGGGAGACTGCCACCAAGATTTACCGCATCCGCGAGGCCGCCGCTCACCAGCGACAAAATCAGCAGAGACAAGACCAACAACCAAAATCCGTGTTCGATATTCCTCCTAGTACTCCTCTACGGCCTCATCGGAATTATTTCGGTATGCCAGCCAGCCAGCCTATCGAAGGTTCTGGTCCGGATCAAAGTCAGAATCTTTTCGACAGCGCGGACGTGGAGGGACCATTTGCGGAAGAGTTCAGGCAGGCGGATTTGGACAGTGCAGAGTACGTGAAACGTCCGTAATCTGAGCGGCACGGTACATAGCGGGGACAACTCAAATTGGTATCGTATACGATGGGTCACCGTTTCTTGAGCATTTCTATTTTGTTTTCTTTCGCAATTGAAATTGATACACGTACCCTTCCGGTACGACGGACAGATGACAGACGCGACACCATGCACCCCCAATGGTCCAAGCGAAGTTCCGCAAACAGGGCGAGCATCTCCAGTATTTCGTTTGCGGTGATGTTTCTTCGATATTCGGCGACTGCTGTAATTGTCTCCATATCCATAATCGGAATTTAGTCCGCAAAGTGCGGATTGTTCTCTCCCAGAGGAAGGCAAGCTCTGAGAAATCATTTGCGTTTCATTCATATTTGTACCATTTTACAGCAGTCATCCATCCATCTCTGTGATTCTGCATTAATTTTGCGACAGAAAACACATGAACATCGAGAACAGAAAATCCGTTATGGTCAAGTGCGGTATGGGCAGGACGGGAAGAAAAGGGAATCTACCAGGAAGGGGTCAAGAGCCCAAGAGTAGGTCAGCCGAGAGGGACTGTCCGGTTCTGATCAAAATTTCCAGGCCTTCGTAGAACCTACGCAACGGTAAGCAGCAAGGAACAACGACGGTGCATGTAAAAGACCTTAAACGGTTGCAGAGGAGCTCAGCCTTAGACTGCATTATCGTGTGCTCTCCACGTTTGATCTTACCGGTTGACCTATAGTCTCGTTACTAAAGATACGAAAAAGAATGGTGCTGAATACACGCACTCCTTCGCCGCGCCGGAGAAAAGATCGAGATAAGTGATACCTTTGGTGTTCTTGACGGTGACGATGAAGCTGCGCGAGACTTTGAGGGTGGCGCAGGAACGGAGATGAGGTCGTTGGCGAGTGCGAGGGTGGAGAGCTCGATTTGCTTGTCTACGACGAAGAAACGAGCTCCTCCAGGCCGTTCGTTACCCATCAGGTAATTTTTGGTCGTGCGGCTGCAACGCGGTGAGTGGATAGAATATACCAGGCAGCGTAAATTTACCCTGGTTCTCTGGGTTAGTCCTCTTTGTGGATTGGAGAGCAGTGCCCTAGCCACGTCGGCGTTGTGGTTCGACTTAGACCAAGCGGCCCCGATCTCCCTTGGATCGTGCTGAGGATCAAGGCTTTATTTAAAGCGCATGAATTTCGAGTCGCCATCGTATGAGTCGGAGGAAGCTATGCGTTGTTTCACGAGGCGAACACGGCAAAATGGACTAGTCTTCGCACTTGGCGCGACATACACTTCGCTCGGCCTCTTGAGTATCTGTACGCGGAGCGCGGGATCCTTCAAGACGATCGCGTTCCATTGGACACACACAGTGGCGACTGAAATCGGGGATATATAGGGGAGGTGGAGGGAAATCATTGTCGAGACCTCGGGAGAGAATGGGGTCCTTACAGCCGAATGAGAGAGGATGTGCGACGATTCGGGTGGATGGGCTGACCTTTCCTGCAGGGGAGGTTAATAATGATGGCGCTCTAGTCTCTCCTGAACATTTCTTTGCTGATTCTGCAGCGTCGTCGCCTCGGATAGGCGTTTCCGTGGATTTTTTTTTGTAATTCCTGCTTTTGAGAAGATGGCGGGCCCTCATGATAGCTGCGGCGGAATTTATAGGCACAGAGACGCGTGAGAACGGTTGAGAAAGACTGGGAGATGCGGTACGAAGGTTGAAGCGTCAAGGATGCGTTAAACGAGTAACCAAAACAAAGACGCGTCAAAAAGCAGCGAAAATATGTTATTAGCGATCTGAGTTGTTGGATCAGCCAGACTTTCTGCCGTGTTGATCCGCCCTCGGTTTTCGGGCTCGGCTCCACATTGATTCACCCTCACTTTTCAAGTTCCGTGTATTGAAACTCCGTCACTGCTCCATTGAATCGGCGCGATCGATTCCTTGATTCAGCTCACTACTTGGATTGATTCCGATTGATTCGTCCCGCCTTCCTCCTGTTGAATCAACCTCACTTTTTTCAATCTTGACCCACCTTCAGCCCGTTGTTGAACCACCGATCTGGACACATTGACTTAGCGTTTCCGTGAATTCTACCATATTGAATCACCCTAAGTTTTTCCTGCCATATATGGTGTTGAACTGACCTTACTTTTCTTTGGCGTCTGTCTTGAAATACCCCCACTTTTGCCTGCCAGTTCGGGCATTGGAACGGCAAATCACCCTGTTCTATTGTTGAAACTACCACAATGTTCAGTACACTACTCAAGGTACCTGACTCTTGAATCACTCTTATTTTCATGAACATCGGCATTGAAACACCCTCACTTTTCCCGAATAGGTAATTTGCTGATGAAGGCATTTTTATGAGGGTTCCTTTGTACAAAAATACATTTGCGCGCGCGAAAGAGGTCACCGCGCGCGCGAAAGAGAATTTGGCGCGCGAAAGAGAATTTGGCGCGCGAAAGAGAATACTGCGCGCGAAAGAAGCCTGATTTGGCAATTAAGGAAGAAAGGCCTTATCCTCAACATGGCTCCTATATAACTATTTACCTGCTATCTAGAACCTGCCGAAACAGCCCCAGGCGGCAGGTTGAGGCCAAGTGGTGACAAAGGATCAAATGGTGATGCAATCAAAGGCGCCGCTGATGCGCCCGCCCAATAAAGGGTTTACCACCCCAGACCGCTTGCGATTGTGATAGGTCCTTGAGGCCTCACTGCCGATAGAATCAGAGCCATTGCATTGTGAACGTATCAAGGCCTGTCATTTTTGTATCCATCCTATCTTATCCTATATTATACTATCTTATCTTATCCTACCCGACATAACTTACCTGGATACCTTTGCTCTCTATAACCACACCGAGGCAGGGACATGATGCCTGAGATTGAGTTTTGCATCGTCATTAATATTTCGTGAGGAAAAAAAAGACAGATTGGCGGCAATGATGAAAGATCAAATGAATCAAATTGTGATGCGCCGCCTGATGCGCCCCCGCCACCAGGTAAAAGGCGCCGCAGATGTAGCCTGGACCGCCTAGATTGTTCATGATCATTTTGGTCTCCGCCAGCTCATTTAAGAATTCCCAGCACTCATCCTATCTTATCTTTGCCTATGTTTCTATCTTATCTTATCGTTTCTTATCTTATCATATCTGACATACCTCCTCTGTTCTGGCGAGGCGCATTGCCTTGTCCCATGGTAGGAGATGAAGTTAAGAACATACTTAAGTCGTCTATGTCACTGGATTTGGTTGGCGCCCTTTCGAGCGCGTCGAATCTCTTTCGCGCGCTGGGCTTCTTTCGCGCGCGCCAAATACCCTTTCGCGCGCGCAAATTAATTTTTGTACAAAGGAACCCTCATACATTTTCGTCTCATTTGCTCCTTATTCAAATGGCCGGAGACCGAAACGACGATGATAACGACCAGAAAAAGAAGACATTGGCGCCGACCCTTGTCCCATTTCAGATCATCGGATGGCTCATGGTCTGCGTCTCGAATTTGCGGCCACTGGTAAAACCTGTGTCGACATTGCAGCCACTCGACTCCAGCAGGAGTTTGGACCTTCTGAACTGTATGCCAGTGAGATAAGTTCACTTGCTATTTGTTCTCTGCTCATTTACCTTCGTTGTAGACCTTGATAAGCAGTCCGAGAAGGGGAAGAAGACTCAGAGGAAGAAAGGCGACCGACTCAAAGGTGACCCCAAACCAAACACCGGGGAAAAAAATTGCCTCCCACCCGACTATGTGATTGAAGATGAGTATGAAGCCTTCTTGCATACCATCGAAGCTGACCGGTAAAGAGTTTGTACCCACCGCAATTGGTCCACCCCGCAAGATTTCATCTTCTGATGAGTCGTGGACCTCATGCTGTTTGCGAGGAGGACTCAGAGGCTGGAGAAAAAAATGAAGAAGCGGGGTTCTGTGCAAGAAAAACGGGGGAGCGCACGGGGTTGCGTTCTTAGTTGAACAGGTTGACTCCCGGCCATTGTTAGCGCAGAAGGGGGAAAAAAGACAAAGAGTTTGACTCACTTCAGCAGCAGGCACATTGTTTCTCTTGGCCATGGTGTAATCGGAGGGAGAAAGACAAAAGACGACGTGGCCTTTGAGGAATTGGAAATGGGCGGCCGGCTGGCCAAGAGACGACCAAGAACATTTGAACTTTTGGCTCCCTGATCTGAAGGGATGGCGGCCGAACTTACAGCTGTTTTCAGAAGTATGTACGGGTGTGACGCAACGTTACTCCTCGATTTGTGCTTACGATTGTTTGTCGCCGCTTCCAACCCTTAGTCCTTCAGCTGCGATGTTCTGCACTCATTACACACATATTGTATGCCGGAAAGCATGCTTCTGTGTTGAATTCTTACTACAAGCATCCTTGCGAGCGTGGAGGATAGAAATCCACAGAATTCGGCACACGGCAGTCGGCCGTCGAGGGCTCGGCCGAAAGACCCGATTGAAGCCGTCCCACCTGGACCGAGCAATCCATGCTGGTTTTACATTTGTTTCATTTGTTTTACACATTCTACAGTCTGTCGAGAGTTTCCCCTTGGCTAGGCAGAGACAATAGAGGGTCTCCTGAGGTTGCGGCTGCTTGCGAGGGAGATGCGGCACCAAACAATGGTAAGCAGAAATTGAGGAGTAATTTTGCGTCACACCCGTACATACTTCTGAAAACAGCTGTAGTACTGGCAAGCATATGGAACTCAGGGATAAAGATTGTTCAGTGAAATTTAGTCGTAGTTCAGGCCAAAAGTCGGGGCCATTCCAGAGAGTGTACCGTCGAAAAGAACTACTCATTCAACGTCGCCGAAGATTGGAAAGGGAGGGACAATCAGGAGAACTTGAGCCTGTAAACTGCGGATAATCCAGTAGCATCGATATAGAATAGGTGGGTCATTCAATACCGCAATGTCAAAGAAAACCACATCAGGTTTTTGACACTTTGCTTGTGCGTGCTTGTACAGTCTTGTACGAACCTGTACGGGCCGTAACACTGCCAGACCATAGGCTATGCCTGAAATTAAACCACAACTCGAAAAATATACCTGCGGGCGTTAGGAAAATGACTGAAGTCTAGGGGTATTGCGACCTTTGTGTGAAAAAATAAAAAATAAAAAATTCCAGAAATGATTCCCAAAATGCATTGGGATATGTCAGAGTAACCATGTTTTGAGCTCTGGTGGAGTTTCCGACAAGGGTTAGTGGTCTGGAGTCTTGTTTGAGCCTGTACAGGTTCATACAGGACTGTACAAGCACACACAAGCAAAGTGTCAAAAACCCGATGCAGGTCAATTCAATAAGACGATAATTCACAAATGTTAGCTGATTCAAGATGGAGTTGTGTTAGAAAAACCAACAGGGTTTCAAGGCAACCCGCAAGGGAAAAGAGGGGGTGATTAAACAGGACCTCGGATAGAAAGGAGGGCTGTTTCAAGTTATTGCCGGCGGAAGATCAAGAGATCAGATACGTTGTTTCAAGCTGTTTCAGAACCAAAAAATGCTGGGCCGATCACCGGCCTGAAAAGGGAGGGTGATTCAATAAGACCCACGAGCCAGATCAACGCCTCGGGCCGATTGGTGTCAATTTCAGAAAGTGGGGGTGATTCAAGACGGGTGGAGGGCGAAAACCAAGGGTAATTCAACAAAACCAAAAGCGCGGATATTCAACTTCCCGAAGCGCTAATAACATGTTTTGCAAAAAGCAGTCCCTTGCACGTGTTGTGACGTCACGCGTCAGTCTTCCTCTTCCCAACTTACTTCCAACTTCAGGCCTCATGGCTGAAATCCTTGGTACAGTCGCATCCATCCTCCAGCTTGTCGATGCGGCGCTCAAGGCTCGTGAATATATCGAAGACTTCCGCCATGCCCCTAAAGAGCAGCGAACGCTGCTTTCGGAGATGGAGAGCCTCAGCGCACTGCTCACGGAACTAAAGGACCGCGTTCAAAACAACCAAACTAACAATACTCTCCAGCAAATGCACAGACCGCTGACCGCGTTCGAAGAGACGATGAAAGGATTCACAGAAAAGCTGAAAGCCGCAGGCTTGTTGAAGAATTTTGTGAAACGGGTCCAGTGGACGTTGTGGAGTAAGAAGGAGTCTAAGGAATATCTCGATAAATTCGAGCAGTTTAAGACAGTGCTTCACGGCTGGCTGCTGTTGGACGTCTGGTCTGTCCACTCATTGACCTGAGAATCTGATGTGTACTGAGTATATTTCTAGGGATCAGCAACGACTTGGTCGCAGCGGTAAGTACATAGATATACTCAAGCAACTGGTTTGAACATATTCGTCCAGACATACTGCAATCCCTCGCAGATGCCGTCCAACAGCAGCGAAGTGGTCGCAATGGCGAGTGACTACATACGTTCGCGGAACTGATCTGGACTAAAATGACGTTCTAGATATACTCAAATATGTTGAAGATGCAACCGACGACCAACGGCGAGCTCATGACCGTATGCCCTCCCTTAGTTTGCTATTCAAGTCCGTCGGATACCGATGTTAAACCAGGACTCATGGCGACGGTGGAAGATGCTGCCTCAAACCAACGCCGAGATTCCGACGGTGAGTTGCCCCCGGAGACGTGACGCAGGAATTGAATTGGAGCAGCCGCGCAACGCAGAGAAATAATTGATTGGCTCTCACCCATCAATTTCTTCCAACGACAAGCAGATATTTCGCGGACCCGTCAGCCGGGAACCGGGGGTTGGCTACTCGAACACGCTCGTTTTGAGCAGTGGGTAAATGGATCTCCAGTGAATTTGTGGTGCTGTGGAATGCGTACGCCCAAACTGTCACCTCGTTTCCTTCTTCTCATTCGAGAATTCCAGCCGGGGCCGGAAAAACTGTCCTTGCGTGCGTATCTCATCCTGGCTCCCTTCTTGCTCATTGTCATTATTTCAGATCTGTGGTTGTCGAGCACCTCGAAGCCCGATCGAAGGATGAAAATATCGGCATCGCGTGCATGTACCTAAATTATCACGAAATAGACACGCAGACCGTTGCCAACCTCCTCGCGAGTCTTTGGCGCCAACTCGTGGTTGGCAAGGATATATCTTCCCTAGCGAAGGAGCTGTACAAGAGACATTCGGAGAAACGTACCAGGCCAAGGGTCCATGAACTTTTCGACGTCCTTTGCTCGATCATCGGTGAATGGTCGAGGGTTTATATCGTCGTCGATGCCCTCGATGAATACCCGGAGGACGAGCGGAACGCGTTGATCGAATATCTGACCGCCTTGGGTCCCACCGTCAACCTGATGATGACTTCGCGTCCACACATTGCAACCAATGCGTTCCTTCCGAACGTCAAGACCATCGAGATCCGCGCAACCGAGGAGGATATTCGAACATATACACACGAGCGAATCCAAAAGTCCCCTCGCCTGTCGATGCATGTTAAAACACGTCCAGAATTACGGGAAGAAATCGAGAGGAAAATTATTGGCACTGTGGACGGCATGCAAGTTCATCTTTACGTATTGCGCCGCGAATTCTCTTGATTGATATTTTAACAGGTTCCTTCTTGCTAAACTCCACATCGACGCTCTTGCGACGAAGAGTACCATCAAAGCTGTGCGAGAGGCTTTGGAAAATTTTCCCAAAGACCTCGAATGCACGTACGATGAAGCATTGGACCGAATTGATCGTCAGAATGACGAGGATAAGAAGATCGCTCACTCGGCCCTTACGTGGATTGCGAACGCAAAAAGAATCCTATCAGTTGCGGAACTTCGAGAGGCTCTCGCCATCGAACCAGGATCGAAAAGGCTGGATCCTGACAATCTTCTCGAAATCGACCTCATCCTATCCGTTTGTGCCGGCCTGGTCATTGTCGACGAATCAAGTTCCGTGGTCCGTTTTAGTCTGCCCTTCGGCAAATCAAGTCCCAAAATTCGTCTTGTCCACTACACGACGCAACGATATTTGGACAGTATCCAAGACCGTCGATTTCCCGAGGCGCACACAGAAATCACCCGAGCATTGCTTACTTATTTGACATTCGACTCCACATTCATTCGAGCGACCCGCTTTTACACTGAATACCCACTGCTGGATTATTGCCAGTATTGTCTCATACATGCAGTCGGACGACCTGAAATGGTCCTCAACGATTTGATCTTGTCCTTTTTAGGACAGGCAGGGAGATGGGGGAGTCGGATGCGCGGGTTTTGGTCGACACCTCCTTGGGACATCAGACAGCTATGTTACGAGTCGCCTTTATGGGTTGCTGCAGCAGCAAATCTGCTTGGTATCGCCGAATACCTGTTGGATCACGGAGTGTCGCCCAGCAATGCCAGCAAACTAGGACCTGCACCGCTCGGTGCGGCGTCGTATTACGGTCATATTCAGATGATGGAGCTGTTGCTTGAACGAGAGGCGGACGTGAATGAAGCATATTCGGTGAATCGCGAAACACGATCCTGGGCTCGTTCTGAATTTCACAATGCCCTTGAGGGGGCGGCGTCGGGGGGGCAAGAGCGCGCCGCTCGGTTACTACTGAAGAATGGGGCAGAAGTGAACAGCAGCGGCGCATTGGCAGAAGCATCGTACAAGGGCCACGACGGCATGGTTCGGCTTCTCCTCGAATTTGGGGCAGATGTGAATGCGACGAACATAAAACACGGCAGCGCACTCATGGCAGCATCAGAACGAGGGCACTACGACATTGTTCTTTTCCTTCTCAAACAAGGGGCGGAAGTTAACTTGAAGTACCGGGACCAGTTTAGAAGCGACGCATTGCAGGTAGCATCCTTTTGTGGTTGGCAAGAAGGTATCGTTCGGCTTCTCCTCGAATGGGGAGCAGATGTGAATGCGGATGACGCGGACGGAACCAGCGCACTCACAGAAGCATTGAGGCAGGGGCACGACAGCATTGTTCGCCTCCTCCTCGAGCAAGAGGTGAATGTGAATTTCAAGGACCACTGGGGCAACGATGCATTACAGGTAGCATCGCATCGGGGTAACGAGGGTTTCGTCCGGCTTCTCCTCGACCGGGGTGCAGATGTGAACGCGGCGGGTGGACTTCACGGCAACGCACTCATGGGAGCATCAGAGGAAGGGCACCACGACATTGTTTGCCTCCTTCTCGAGCAGGGGGCGGGCGTGGATTTGATGGACCGCAGCAACGCATTGCGTCACGCATCACTTCCGGCAGAGGTGGATAATATGACTGCGCCCTGCGGCAGTGCACTCATGATAGCAGCACTGAATGGGCAGACTTGCATGGTTCACCTGCTCGTCGAAAAGGGGGCCAACGTAAACTTGAAGGATAGTAACAACACTGATGCATTACAGCATGCATGTTATGAAGGCCACGAAAGCGTCGTTCGACTTCTGCTTGAAATGGGGGCAGACATAAATGCGGCGGACGGACTCTACGGTAGCCCACTCATGGCAGCGTCGAAGCGTGGCTACAGCAGTATCGTTCGCCTCCTCCTCAAGGAAGGGGCGGACATAAATACGAAGAACCAGACACACGGCGACGCATTGCAGGTAGCATCGTCTTGGGGGAACAAAAGTGTTGTCCGGCTTCTCCTCCAATGGGGAACAGATGCAAATGCCGTGAGCGGACCCTTTCGTAGTGCACTCATGGCAGCATCGGAGCTGGGCCACAAGAAGATCGTTCGTCTCCTCCTTGAGCAAGGGGCAGACGTGAATTTGAAGGACCAGGAGAGCAGGGACGCATTGCAGGTAGCATCATCTTCGGGCTACGAAAGCGTCGTTCGGCTTCTCCTCGACTGGGGAGCAGATGTAAATGCGATGGGCGGACCCTTTGGCACTGCACTCATGGCAGCATCAGAGAAGGGCCACGAGAAGATCGTTCGTCTCCTCCTTGAGCAAGGGGCGGACATAAATGCGAAGAGCCAGACACACGGCAACGCATTGCAGAGAGCATCATGTTGGGGTCGTGAAAGCGTCGTTAGGCTTCTCCTCCAATGGGGAACAAAGGTAAATGCGGTGCGCGGACCCTTTGGCAGCGCAATCATGGCAGCATCAGAGAAGGGCCACGATAACATCGTTCATCTCCTCTTTGAGGAAGCCCGCAAAAGACGAGAGTACTGGCGCTATGAAGACCTTGGTCGACTATTCCTCGAGCCAGATGTCGGAGCACTCTCATAGATTCAGCGACCTGAGGCAGATAGAGTAGATGGGTAGACTGACGCCGATGCACAAATACGAGCCTTGTATACGATACCTCCCATTATGACAGACTAGTAACATATGTAAGTCCACTGCGCCTAATGCGCCGACCCGCCCGCCTTTGGGTGGATGACCTGATAGATATTGAAACCCAGACTGCGAAGCAGGAGTTGGTGATGGGTTGATGAGCGAGGCAGCAGCAGCGAGACGCACCAGAATACGAATACAAACGTGCCGTAGACGGCGAGCGCGAGCGCGGCGAGGCTGAGGAGGTTGTTGCGGTTGCGGTCGCCGCGCGTGAGCTGGAAAAGGCACATGTGAGAATCTGGGAATGCCGAGAGGCGAAGGGGAGGGAGGAGATGCGCACCTGCCAGTAGAACAGCCCCGGGAGGATGAAGGAGATCGTCGTCGATCCTGTGGATCCGACGAAGGACAGCACTATACACCAGATCGCGGTCAGCTATCTGTCGAGGGAGTAGAGAGGAAGAGAACGGCTACACACCAAGCTGTAGGTCGTTCACGAAGAACGCGATCGTGAAGCCCGAGACGACGATCGCTGTCGTCAGCAGGGCATGCTTGAGCGTCGACATCTCGGCGGCGGCGTGGTCGTCGTCGGCTGTGGACCCCACGTCGTCATCAGGTATCGTGTCGTCGTCCTCGACGGCGGCCGTGATCGGCTTGACTACATCTGCGGCGTGGAAGATCTTGTCGAGGCAGTTCCGGCAAGGGTGGACCTGGAGCGGGTACGAGAAGAGGACGAGAATGACGATCGCGGCCTGGCCAACGGCGATGAAAAGCGACGTGGAAGGATACATCGCGATGATGTTTGCACCGACCTGGGAAAGCGTCAAGTTCGGACGGCGAAAGATGTGCAGACAAACGCACCGTGGATCCAAAGGTCAGGTACCCGAAGATGGCGATTACTTCGTAGGTCAGGGTCGCGGAGCCGATGGCGCCGCCGATGACGGTGTTCATGCGCTTCTGGTTGTTGTCCTTGAGCTCATTAAAGATCGGGAACAGCTATTGTGCAGCGTCAATGGATGCCACGAGGTCAAAAAGGCTGAGAATCCCTACGTTCTGCGAACACGTAAAAGCGAACACCTGCACCGGGAAGGTAGACACGAAGTTGGGTGTGAAATGTATGAGGTGGACCTCGCCTCGGTCGGGCATGCCCTCGAGAGGGTCAAAGTATACAGTGATCACGATCACAACGAGGTATGCTAACGACACGTCAGCGCAATTTATGCGACACTTGCGGGAGAGGCCACCCACCGACGGAGAATAGGGCAACGTAGCTGGTGTGTCTGAGACTGTCCAGATGCCGGAGGAATACTAGTGGGATGAGAACGATCATGAAAATGCTGATCCAGTTCCGCCCAGAGAGCGCCCATGCCGGCGGGGTAGTCGACGACAAGTCGTGGTACAGCGCCGTCACAACATTAGGCATAAGACCCTTTATGATGATCAGGTAGCTGTAAACTTCGATGAGCATAAATTATGCTGCGAGAGAAACCTCGATACCTGATCGATACACCGAAGCATTTAGCTGCTATCGCTGCGTCGAAGAAGACCGCTGCCTTCGGAAACGTCATTTGCGAGACAGCAAAAAACGACGAGCGCCTATGGGGTGCCCGAGCCGCGCAGAGGGATAAAAGATATAACCCAAATACGGCCACGGATCCACTGAACAGACATGTAATCATTCCCGGTATTATCCCGGCGGACGCCATCGCCTGGAGTGGGTCTCAAATACACCGCACAATGGGGTAAAAACTAGACAAACCAAAGGAAATGTGAGCATTCCTTCACCGCGTCAGCTTCTTCCACATTGGAGACGCGTCTGGGGACTCACCACTGCCGATAATTGTGTTAGCAAGGTTGCTGACCGAACTGACCATAGTGGCCTTGCCCTCCCGCTTCACTTCCGTCCGTTTTATTGTCGCGTCGCGGTCGCCACCCAATAGCGCGCTGCTCTCTCCCGCCCCGATGGGACTGGTGGGATCGTCCACCGCGCTCACAGGCGCTGTTCCATACTTCTGGGCCATTTCAAATCCGTTTTCGTCTAGATCGCTAGGAAATTCCGAGGGTAAGGGAGCGTATACCGACTTGGAGGCGTTGGTTAATAGTAATGCAGGGAGCTTGCGGGCAAGGGTGGGGGGGAGCCAAGCCAGGATAGTCGCCGTGGCTTATCTAACGAATACGATAACGGAGCGCCGAAGATAGCGATGAGATAATTAGGAACGTGGATACAGCTAAGCTCTCTTCCCTAAGCTGCTGGTCCGTGGATGGGTCGTGGAAGTGGGAGAGAGAAATTTCGCAGCACGTGTCGCATTTAGCGCGTCTTCGCGTCGTGAACGCGTGAACAGAACACTGAAGTGCGACAATCACAATAACTCGAATAAATGAGGTTATTTCAGCAAGTTTTAATTCTTTGGCCAGAACATAACAATCTTGGAATGCAACCGCTTCTGAGGTATAAAAGCTAGATAGGGTACATAGTGCGGATTAATGCTAGCTGGCTTCGATGACGACGGATGGCTCCGGAGCAGTCGATACGAATTAAAGCCGCAGTATACAGTACAAGAATTTTGCCAGTAAATATCACTGAAAACATATCGGTCGAGACTTTGTTGATGCGAGAGCGGTGTCAGATAAACTCTCGATATCGATCTTGCAGACGTGCGTGAGGACGCTTTATGTAAAAAGATGGCCAGAGCGTCTATCTGCAAGGTACGCACATCAATCTTGAATTTCGGGATGTACAGTACATACTGTGATTTTGGGCTGAAGTCGAGCCATGAATCAGTAAAGCGCGTAAAAATCATTTCTGTTCAAGGGCTCCTGCTTTTCAGATCCCATTCTGCCGCAATGAAGTCGAGCTTTGACGCTCAAGAAGGAGCATGCGAGCACCATGAGGATACCTATACATAAGACCTGAGTCGACTTGGGCCTCAAGCAAGATTCAAAATGACGAGCTACACAGTCATGTTAGCCTTGCCACAGCCAGAACCGCCCGCCCACACATGTCCGTACGACCCAAAGTATTATCTTGAGAGCGTCACGTTCAAGGTGAGAACCTACCACAGGCCCGCCACCCAGCTTATCCAGCACAGGTCGAAGACCGCATCTTCAAGGTCCCGCGCTATCATTTCGAGCGCAACTCGGAGATCTTCGCGACGACATTCACACTCCCAGCGGCCGACAACATCCATGCCGAAGGCAACAGCGATGAGAACCCGTTCGTGTTAGAGGGCATCAGCAGCATCGACTTCCAACGACTCCTCAAGATCTTGTATCCGCTGTGAGCTCACCTTAATTTCCAATTCCGTCGGCCGATAATGACACCCGGGTTTGCGCAGGGACATTCCGCAGGTCCTCAGCATGCCGAAGGATGACTGGATCTCCGTCCTGAAGCTGTCCACCCTGTGGTACTTCCTCGAAGCCCGGGACCTCGCGATCCAGCAGCTCACCAACCAAGTCACGGACAGTGTCGAGCGCATCCTGCTTGCGAGGAAGTACGAGGTGTCGGCCTGGCTCCGCATCGGGTACACCGATCTTGCGCGGCGCGAGGAGGGCATTTCCCTCGTAGACGCAGAGAAGATCGGGTGGAAGACCACAGTACAGCTTTATCACTCGCGCGAAGCAGCCATCCAGAGTGGCCCGCCGAACCTCCGTGGCTATCATCAATATGGGATTCAAAACCCCAGCCGCTGCGCGAACGCTGATGTGGAGGGCACATTTCGAGAGGAGTTTAGGCAGGCAGATTTGGCGAGTGCGGCGTATGCGCTTCCAAAGACAGGTTATGAATATGAAGAGGAGGGCGGTGATTACCTTCCGAGCCTGTGACGACTTCGTATGCCTTGTGTTCGCTTGAGATAATTCTCCATTTTCCCCTTGTAGCATCCTGTATCCAAAAGTGCCTACTGGATGCGGTGATTTCTGAAAATGTTCAGAGTGCACCAAATCGACTCAGCCCAAGTGGAGATGGCGAGCTTCAATTTTCAATCAGAAGCGGCAAGGGAGAGAGTCTCAGTAAGTGTCTTCCGATTGAAGGTTCACTGATGCACTCGGTACTATGTGTTTCATGATAATAACGTACCGCAATTATTGCAGAAGGGCAGCACACATAGACGAGTTCAGAGTTCGATCGTTCGGTCCCAGAACAGCATAGGCAATACGTGAAGTGTCATGCTCCCACCGGTTTCAAATGTCCCGTGGAAGGGGCCATTTTTTCGTCGTCCAGTACGGGAGACCTGCGATGCGTGGCATATGCCGCCGCGAGTACTATAACATGGTTTTCAGCGGTGAGGTTGGAGTAAATGGATTAGCGGAGCCTACAGGTGATGACAAGGCCATAAGAAAGCATATCCACGATTGTGTACAAGGCACACTGTGCCACTGGAGAGGGCCAAAAGTAAAAAGGCCCACAGACTGACTCATTGGTTGCTGTCAGACCGCAGGTGAACCCTTGAAAAATCCATTGTCACTCTCCCGAACTGGTAAGGAAAAAAAAAAACAGAAAAGCTGCGCACCGATCCAAGTGAAACCCAATCCGCCCAATAACCACGTTTTGAGCTTTTGACGGCTTGGTTTGGACTCTGCTTCCTTTCGACGCAACCTATCGAGGTTTGGTACATATTGTTGCGACCCACAGGGAAAGAGTAATGCTCACAACATCCCAAGAGTCACGGACGTCCCTACTGAATAATAGCTAACTATGATTTGGAGGATCTCTGTCGAGCGAACCTATGTCAGGGCCGAAAATTAACCAGGGTAGTATCATGACGCACCCGTGCCATCCATGGGTAGAATGCAAGCTGCCGATATCGCGAAGAGGGTGATCAACGAGGAAAGACAGACTGCGGCTGCAACTCCCGCTTGAGAAGTCACGAAACATATCGAGGCTGATGCTCACCATACAGGAGCCTGCGGTCATGTCTCGTTGTGGACTGCGGAACGAAGACGGGTTTTTCGGCACCGCATCGTATGCAGCGATGAGAACAGCCGGGGCCTGTCGGGCTGCCTCCTGTTGGGCTGTCCCGAAATGAGAGCGAGCATAAGGTATGTTGACTGATAGTACCCTGTTTCCTGCCAATGAGTAGTATCATCGTGTGCCGTTGTCACTTCTTGGGTCTCTGCATTTTTGAAGTCGCCAGTGGGTATAATCATTTTTCAGGAGCGTAGACGCAATAAGATGGCTTAAACCAGTCTTAATCGCAAAGGTCCAGAGAGAAAGAGGACCTGCGCAAAGCTGTGCGTTGGGAAGCCTCGCGCGTTTGAGCGAAGCCGCGTATTTCTCATCAATGTCATGATCATTTCATCAATTGCCTGGGTGTATGTAAACGTAACACGTGCCCATGTTCAAGTTCAACCAAAGCTCAATCAACGTTCGAATGGAAGTTTATCCTTTGATTTATTGAGAGCAACTGGCCTAGGATATATCGCAGCAAGAAGGAAAGGAATGAAGACAAGAGGGCGCGCGATTTGTCTTGAAACTTGGCAGAGCTTGGCCGATGACAGCTGGAACTTAGCGACAATTGAAAGAAGTTCTTTTTCCCACCGTCCGTGATCCTCGATTTTGATTTCCCCAACAGCATGAGAACCCGTTCATGTTCACACGTTCAAGCAGCATACATAGCAGTATCGATTCCGAAGTACAGCGACTCGCGACTTCGAGTCCTCGCCTTGTAATGTCGCAAAATCCCTTTCAAGTTATAAGCCAAGATAAGGGCTTTTCGAGCGGAGTAGGTTCGACTCCTCCGGTGCGTACTTGCAATCAATCTGGATTCTGAGAGAGGTCACTTTGGATTATAAGCAAAGGTAGGGCGCTATAAGTACCTATAAGCATGGCTGCGTCCATAAGGCTCGAAATGCCCCTATCTTGGCTTTTTATGAGGGCGCGCGTATCGCGCCCTTACATCATACTCCAAAGGGTATTTTTGCGGCAAAGTTGTATCCGCTCTGTGATCCCGATTCTCCAGTTCCGTCTAAGGCCGAAGAAGATGCGTGGGTGGCGGCTCTGCGTAGCCATTTTTGTGTCCTCAAATGACTGAGTTCAACCTTGTGGTGTCCAGGAAATGATTTATCACTTTAGTCGGAATCTCGGGTATTGCGGATTGACTCGAATTTTTGTAGTGACTCACTGAGTCGGTAACTCTCCTGAGCTCTAGCATGCCCATCCACGGTCCAGCAGCATCCGCGTTGACTGGGTCCATCGCACTTCGAAATTACCGAAGTCTTTCGCCCCCACATACTCGCTCTTCATTTCTATCGTTGTGCGCGGATGACTACGCTCCATGTTATCAAAGCTTGTGTCGTCGGCTCAACGGAACGCAGCCGAGGACTAGCCGGGGACGACCCGACCACCGCCTACCACCGCCCTGATGCGAGCCCAGTGTGAGCCCTCGGCTGATGTGGGCACGCCGGCTTATTTTCGGCACCGGTTCGGGTTCTTGATTGCCGATAAAGCCATCAGGAGCCGTATACCGTGGGTACGACTTTGTACGGCAGATGAACCGTACACTACCGTACCGTACATTTGTACCCAACCTAGCTCGTACAGATGCGGTAGCCGTATTTACGGCTTGACGGTGTACGGCCGTAATACAGTTACGGTGTCCAGCCCTAAGCTGTTTTGATTATGTATCATCCTCGCGATTTATATGTCCGGAAATTCAGGTTCACTGATGCCGGTACGATGAGACGTACATAGACGAGTCCAGAGTTCGATCCCAGAACAGTGTAGGCAATAATCATGCTCCCACCGGTTTCGAATGTCCCGCGGAAGGGGCCATTTTTTCATCGTCCTGTACGGGAGACCTGCGATGCGTGGCATATGCCGCAGCGAATACTACAGCATGACTTTAGCGGTTAAATTGAAGCAAATGGACTCGCGAAGCTTACAAGTGAGGACGAGGCCGTAAGAAAACATATCCACGAGTGTGTATAAGGCACACCGTGCCACTAGCAAAGGCCAAAAAAACTCAAAAGGCACACAGACTGACGCATTGGTTGCTGTCAGACCGCAGGTGAACCCTTGAAAAAATCACTGTCACTCTCTCGAACTGGTCAGAAAAAAAGGAAAGCTGCCTACCGATCCAAGTGAAACCCAATACGACCAATACCCACGTTTTGAGATTTTGACGGCTTGGTCCGGACTCTGTTTCCTTTCGACGCACCCTATCGACGTTTGGTACATATTGCTGCAACCCACAGGGAAAGAGTAATGCTCACAACATCCCAAGAGTCACGGACGTCGCTGTTGAATAATAGCCAACAATGACTTGGAAGACCCCTATCGAGTGAACCTGTGTCAGGGCTGAAAACTTAACCAGGATAGTATCATGACGCACCCGTGCCATCCATACCTAAAACGCAAGCTGCCGCTATCGCGAAGAGGGTGATCAACGAGGAAAGACAGACTGTGGCTGCAACTCCCGCTTGAGAAGTCACGAAACAACATATTGAGGCTGATGCTCACCATACACGAGCCTGCGGTCATGTCTCGTTGTGGCCTGCGGAACGAAGGCGGGCTTCTTGGAATCGCATTGTGTGCAACGATGGGAACAGCCGGGGCCTGTCGGGCTGCTTTCTGTCGGGCTGTCCTGAAATGAGAGCGAGCATACTAGGTATGTCGACTGATAGTACCTTGTTTCCTGCCAGTGAGTATCATGTTGCGCCGTTGTCACTTCATCATGCTTCTCGGGTGCTTTGGAGTCGCTAGTGAGTATAATCATTTTTCAGGAGCGTAGAGCCTCGCCAGTAGGCACAGTGAGATGGCCTCAACCAGTCTTAATCACCAAGGTCAAGGGAGAGAAAGAGGTCAATCACGAACTGCGCAAGGCTGTCAAGTCCCCGCAGTAGATGAGTTAAGAATCTTACTGCGGCATGCCAAGTTGGAAGCGTCTTTTGCCTTATGGGCTCACCCAAGTCGCGTCTTTTCTCATCATCAATTTCCAAAACGGGATGTATGGCACGTGTCCATGTTTATTAACTTATAATTCAACTGAAACCTAAAGTTGTGACGGAGGTCAAGTATATTCCAACCAGGAGAGCTTTACAGAGCATTGTAGATAATAACTGTCATGAAAAGGCCGATGAGTCAGGTGGTTCTTTTCCCCGCCATCCGAATTCATGATCCTGATTGGATTTTGAATTCCCCAAATGACAGCGATGCGAGCCCGCTGATGTTATTATCAACGTTCACCGTTCAATCTCACAGCTGCGCCACAATATCGAATTACAGAGACCCCGAGTCCTTAAGGTCTTGCTTGTATCTGCTCTCAGAGCTCATCCTGCTCTCAATTCTCAGGCTCCGATTCTGTCCGAGGCCGACAACGACACCTGGGTGCCAGCGGCGTGCCACCTGAGCCATTTTTCCCCCTCGAATAACTAACTGAAGTGGTTTCCGGGTGATTCCAAGAAACGATTTGTCAATTAGTCGGAATTACGGTCCCAACTTTCGGTAAGCTGTTGTGCCTGATCGGATTGCAGATTTTCTGACTCGAAATATTGCAGTGACTCACTGAGTCAGTAACTCTCCTACAACGCTCCGATGCCCCCGGACACTACATATAAAGCATGTCCGATTTTCCCGAAAAATTTTCACTGTTTTACTCTATGAAATCCGGCCCTCGGTCGCTGTTTTACTTTATTTCGGACGAAGTGTTAGTAAAATACCATTTTCGCGCCGCAGGAGCCATTTTATTTCTCCCAGCCTGCCGCACACGCCGTATACTCATTCAAAAAAAAAATTCGCGCGCTGTGCGCGATTTACTCTATAACGGACCGACAAACACGGTCCTGGGGTTGTTTTACTCTATATGGCGGACGCAGGAAGGGCCATTTTGAACCACTGATTTACTCTATCGCGGACAGGCTTTATAGGTACATAGTGACCGGGGGCCTACGCTCATGTCCATCCACGGTCTAGCAAAGTTATTCGCCCCAACATACTCGCTCTTCATCTCTTAATAGGCTGAGGTTATATGTATGTAGAATGATGGGGTCTTGCAAGATGTGTCTTAGACTATTGCAGGGCTATGTGTTCCGAATTCGCGTTGAACTGGGCAGACTGGGTATCGCACTCGCGCAACCGCCCCTTATTCAAGTGCTCACGAATGCCAAAGCACTCTACATACAGCATCTCAAGATTCTTAACGCAAACCGTCCACATTGCCCTCACAGTGTTCACGCTTGATTCGGTCACCCTGATGCGCAGCAAAATTTCAACCCTGGGCCTCGTCGAGTTCAACCTCGAAGTTGCGGAAACGGCTCGTCCCGGAACTCACCGGGCTGGCGTCTCTGGGCGTCTGCAGTGTCGTCGGGAGCAACGACGCCAATTTCCTACTCGTTCCTATCTTGAAGAAGGGAAGCCGGACAATACCTGCGCACAGCGTCTGTACCACCTACTTGGGGAAGAAAACGGGGTGGTGGTGCGGTATCGCAGTTACGAGCCTGGATTTGAGCGGTGTTTGAGCGTTACTGTTGGTACGGAGGAAGAGAACGTAACGACGATACCTAAAATGCGGGAGGTTTTATCTGTGATCTAGACATTAATAAATTATAGAGGCGAAGCTGAACTTCTGAAATTACACGAATTGCAGGGATGCAATTCAGTCTGCTCTGAAGTTATAAGAGATCTGGAAGAGATCAGAATGAATTCCTTCATCGCGAACTGCACCAAAAAGGTATTGTTGTCTACCAAATGCGTCGCAGCGGTTGCTTGCTAGTAAATTTTTTAGAATTCATTTGAGGCGACGCCGTTCATTTTCAAGGTCACGAGCAACTGACTCGACATACCACGAAAAACTCGTGTCGTTCACTTCAGAGGCTCTGCGGCTTTGACTACGTATCAATATCATTGTCCCAAGTCATAAGGAAAGTCCAGTAAATGAGTGTGAGCGTAAGGCAGTTGGGGAATGGCCACACTTCAGAAAGTGTTGGAAACGGTCCAGTCCTGGTTGGGGTTATCCGATCCTCCAGTAAGAATATCGCAACTCCAGGTTTGAAGCTTCAAGAAAATGGTACGTCAGGAAACCAGGTACAGAGCTGGGATATCCAGAAAGCTGACCTGGTTGCCTGCGGTTTGATTTGAGTTGGTGAGGTCGAGGCACTGGTGGAGAGACGCATGATATTAAGTATGGAGTTTTCCAACCGAGGGAGCGACTTACAGTTTTTGGTTCGTTGAAGTTGTTGATCAATGGGCCGGTTAAATGAGACCACCCTTGTGCGGCGTCGCCGGTGACGCAGGTCGAGAGAATGAGCGGCGTTCCATCGTTGACGACATTGCCCACAGGACTGACGCAGAGGTTATCGTAAATCACCATCTGGCCGTTCTGGCTCGGGTCGGAAAAAGTCTGGGCAGTAGAACCAGGGCTGCAGTGATCGATCACGACCTTTGCGCCAACAGCATTGGCGGATGCCGTGACGCAGAGCGAGGGGTTCTCCTTGAGCGAAAGAACGAATCTTCCGGAACATAAACAATGGCGGCGACCAAAATCCAGGGAACGTACGATTTGGGAGTATTAATTCCGATAGCGTTCCATTTCTGGTTGTCGTTGGGGAAATCACAATCCCAGATTTGAACCTGGAGCGAATTATGGTCAGAATCTAAACATGTGTGGTTGCACGTGGGCGTGGCGTACCTGGTTACCGTTTGTCAAGTTACCGTTCGTCAGATCAACACACTGTAAGCGAAAATATAGATGAATCATGGAACCCATCATTGTGCGGCGATTTCAGACCTTGTTTTTGCCGGACCAAGTTATAGACTGGTCAGAGACGGGAATCCACATCTGGTCTGTGTGGCGGTCAGCCTTAGCCTCACAAAATGGAATGTCGAATTTTTTGGCTTACTGGTGTTCCCAGTCGCACAGGTCCAAATCTGGAGCAAAGTGCCATCGGCATCGGCGCCATTGGTCACATCCAAGCACTTCGAGACGAGGTCAGAGGGAACTGGGCAAGATGGATCAACAGATATACATGCCTTGTCTCCGAAGATCTGGAGAGTGCCGACCTGACTCTCGCCATTGGGCACAACCCATGAATTGAGTTGTGTGGCATTAGTCCCACAATCCTGGATGACTACGGCAGCCCCGTCCGCGTTCTTGGTGGCGGTCAGGCAGTTGCCGTTCCCTGGCAGTCCAATGGTCAGCATGCATCACGTTTGTGTTGATTCCTGTATCCCCACCGGTCGTTATGACTGTTTTCCAAAAGACAGTTTGGCCTGAGCTGGTATCCAACATTTGAGATTGGCATATCGACATGGGAATCGCGGACATACAGTTGCGCGTTGGCGGCCAGAGCAAGAGAAAGGAAGGAGATGGCGTTGCGGAAGAACATACTACAATATTGAAGCAAGGAAGTGGGAAGAGAAGATATAGGAGGCGTCGAACATCCTGGAGCGTTTTATGGATGAACACTTGATGGTCGGTTAGGCGCCTCATCCGTGGATCCGTGGGGCGTATGCCAAGTTGTTTCAAGTTCGAGGCGGTCGCTGTTGCCATAGCTCCGGGACCTCTTGACACGGCCTCTACACCCCGCTGCCCAGGCATCAGCCACCGTTGGGCAGGTGCCTTCAGGTACTGTAGTTGGTCCAATGTCATCTAACAGAAGACTTCTCACCCTCCACACGGGCATTACTTTCGATGAACACCGTAAGATCGTCGAGAGCAAGGGTATGTGTTTCGGGAGAGTAGCGAGAATAAGCTGTCCCTCGACTCGGACAGCGCAATATCGAGAAAGTCCCGGTTCGCGGCCACCTGCGTCGACGGCGCGCTCTTCAATGAGGCTCAGATTGTTCGGACGAGGGAGAGGACCGACAACCTTCTCCGCGACGTAGTACTAGTATGAGTGGCGGGAGTCGTTGAGAGAATAGGCGAGTTCTTGCAGACGAACCCTAATCTGCAATAAGGCACCTTGCGCGCGGCACGGTTTTCTGCGAGGCACCGTCCTCAGGCACGTATTACAGGCACGTACAGTATTATGTAGTCGGAAGTTCCGGAACGCAGTGCCTCGGATCAAAAACGGAACGCGGCACGAACAAACAGGACCGGTAGGTCAGATATAAAAAATCGCTGCCGAACATTTCTTGTCCGGACTTTTTTCTAGCAGGGGTCCCAAAATTTTGTCCGGATGTTGTTCTGACTATCGATTTTGGCCAAATTTTTGTCCGGATCCCGCTTCGACCTCAGAAATCGCCAAAAATCTGAAAAAAAATCGCAATACTTTCTACGCATCTACATCCTCCTCCTCCTCGATATCTACAACATTTATGTTGGGTTTTCCACGCCTCTGGACTGTATTCAGCCGAGTAACTCCCGCAACCAACTCCTTTTGCTCCGACAGCAATTTCTTGTATTTCAATGCCATCTCCGAGGACACTTCGACGACGTTATCCCTTGAGTTGACCTTGTCAGGGATGCGATAGAGGATGGATCCCATGGGCAGATGGGCCAATCGAGAAATAGCGAGGGTGGCCGATGCCGAACGTTGGAACATGCGGCCAGTCCTGTGCGCGTATGTCTGGACAAATGCGTAGGATACTCGGCCAATGCTGTCGACGTCGACATGGTCAACGTAGTCGTGTTTTCCAGAGCGTTGTTCAATCAATATTCGTTCATCATTGTTCTACCAACACGGCAACTGTCCTATGTACCACTTGCCGGTAATCCCCTGGATCCCGGCTGCAGCTGGTGTCCGGACTATGATCTGACTTGGTGTCGGCCGAGAACCTTGTCCGGACTAGTGGAACAAAGCTCATCGGCCCAGAGGCTGGTCTTGTCCGGACTATGATCCGAGTTGAGTCGAGCATTGATTTTTTTTTGTCCGGACTCGGTATCCAACCTCGAACCACCTAATCACCGGTCCTGAACAAACTCAACACAACTTCGACATGTCTTGGTCACATCGATAATTTTATTGTATTCATCGCGTGCGGAAAGTAAACGAAGCGCCAACTATGCATCGGTCGTCACCGTGACTCACCCGTTTATATGTTGTTTTAACAAACAGCGCATAAACAAGCATGGCTGAAAAGAGTCGGCAATGTTGAACTTTCTTAATGCGATTGGGGATACAGAACATGTCAGAAGTGAGTGGAATATTTTCGGCGGGATCAGTGGCATTCACGCTAGGGTGCGGGGCTGCGGAATGGTCCACGTCGCGAGAGATCAAAGTTTGCGATGTAATTAACCAGTCCCCGTACGCCTGGATCTGAATTTGATTGAAAAGTGTGAGCGCCTTAAATACGCACTGCCCCTTCTCCATCTGCGATGTCAGAAAGACGCCAAGCTGGCACGTTGTGGGCCGGAATGACGACGATGTTGGTTCCGTGAATGGCTACAGCCCTGGTGTAGGTCAAGTACGCCGCCGAGAACACTGAAATCACTAGTCAGAGGGTAAAACTAGACGAGCTGAATGGACGTACGGGTAATGACGAGGAGCCAAGCGAGGACGTGAATTGTTGTGACAAAGCCACAGAATAAACCGCCCCATTGGCAGAGGGTTATATTCTCCCCCAACAGTGCGGGCATGAAAACTGGCAAATGACCGTTTGTTAAGCTTCCTGTGCGCAGAAAGAAGTGGCTTACTGATCCAGGAACAAGCCAGTCCACAGAGAGCATGAATTTGAACGTTGGTGCGACCCAGCGGGTGGCGGGATTCACGGCGACGGCCCATGTACAACCTGGGCCCAGGTTAACTTGGCAGAACCACTCGGTAGTGAACTCACAGGAGACAGAGCGATATGACCGTCCCAACAGTCCAAAGGGTGATAAAGACTTGAAGGATGCCTTTATTCATAGATCAGGGAAATGCATGGTTTCTACCGAAGACAACTGTGACTTACTCAACGAAAAGACCGATACAACCACCGAAAAGGCAAACATCAAGCAAGAAAGGAGGATTGCCACTGCCGATATGTGAGCCCAACATCAGAAGCAGCCACCGCAAGTACACACGAATAAGAAGGAAGTTCCGGCGACTCTTGACATGGTCACGGTGATCTTTGTAGCCTTGTTGCGACTCTAGTTCGGAGGAGCACCGAGCGCAAAAGTGCTGCGCACGGTCGTGGACGTGGGGCGGGTCGCGTTGGGTGTCAGTAAGGAGGGGCTGAGTTTCTGAATCCATTATCGAGGAATGAAGTGTATTGATTAAGGAAACGAAAGTCAGCAACGTTTTATAGAATAGTAGTCGGCTGCGCAAAATTATAGGCCTACGTGTCTATTGCACGCCCATGTGTTCAGAACCTGGATTCCATGTTCGTATTGAGGCTATACGTAGCCTGACTTATCCGGATCTGTAAGTAGAATGATCATGATGAGGGCTTGCAAGACGTGTCCGACTCACACCGTGTCGATTGATTGCATGCGCAGGGCCACGTGTTCCGGATTCATGCATTATGTTCCAACCGCGACTCCGCCGTAGTGTCGTGGCAACGTGTAGCCACGTCCTTCGCTGGAAAGCATCCGCTGAACTCTTGGCGGGTGCAACCGCAGCTCCTCACGGACTTTTAGAAAACGCTAGTACAGTCGGGGGTCAGGTATGTCATTTTGGGCGGAGGAAGAACAAGCTTCAATCGTTCTGAACGTGAATCTAAACGTTGAAAATCTTTGCGATGTGCCCCTTGAGTTTGGTTGCTTAGTCGATGATAAGGCAAGAGAAGGATTGCCGTGATGTCCGATCGAATGGTGATGGCGGGCCGAGGCTTGCAAAATTTTGACTGCGTTTAGACCCCGCAGACCAGACCCGACGTAGAAATAGGCCTACGAGTAACCCGTATACCCGGCGTAGACACAGACACATCTGCCTGGCACACCCCGTAGCCCCACACCCCGTAAACTCAAGCGTACATTGGTCCAGCTTGGTAACCTCAGGTAGTTGCTGCGGTCCGATGCGACTTGACTTGACCGATGTCGAATTGCAGTTCAAGAACAATGTGAACTTGATGAAATAGGGAGACTGAATAATTCAGATGTGAGTCATGATAGCCGCGTAGAGACATAATTTACACATTACAGGCGTCGAGCCAACACACCGTCTCCAATCCAATCCGTAAGGGTATTACCCTTCTTGCACTCCGTTCGAAAATCGCCGCAAGCGTGAACCAAGGGCATGTATTGCGGGAGAACGTCGACGAGAAGCTGCGACACCGACTTGAACGTAAAAGTCACGTAGGCAAGCGGGATCAGCAGACCCGAGGACGCCGTATTTGTCGACGAGGGTCACAGTAGCCTGACTGATGGAACGGAAAGTGGAAAGGATTCGGACGACCTTCTCCGCGAAGCCAGCTGAGGTGAGGACTACGACTAAATCCAAATGGAGGAGGCAGGTGTTGTACTGGAGGTCATCCCCTATGTTTTTGAACTATGTCGGGCGGAAGTGAGTTCCAACGCGAAGCATGCAGACCGAGCCGGTCGCACGTCACTTCAAGATACCGTAGGTCGCGGCCGACATGGCGTAGATGTCTTGGGAGTTCTCGGCACCGGAACTTGAACGCCACGGCCAGAGACGAGCAAACTGGGATATTGAAAGGGTTGAAGGACAGGATGGTTTGGAAAAGCAAGTTGGTGTCGAACCGGTCCAAGTCCACACGCAAATTTTGGCAGCGCGATCGTCGTGGAAAACGATATTTTGAAGGAAGAGGGATCGAGAGTGAGCCACTACATGAAAGGCTTACCAGCGTCGGCAAGGTCGAGACGACGTCGAGAATATATCTAAGCGGAAGGCGGCAAGCAGATAAGTTCGGAAATGAACTCGAGATAAGAGTCGGGTTTTGATTCCTAGGGAAACGCGGCGCGGGTTAACGTCGCTACTTGCGGGAACAGCCCTATTTGAAATCTAAGCATCGAAGGTCAATCACTGTCAAAGAGCAAATAAAGGGAGATGGCATGCCATGTTCGGGGATGAACGGCTTTACAGTGTTGAGGACGATGCTGAAAAACAGGCGAAATCGACTCGACAGCTGTCAATTTTTGCAGACGAGCCCACACTGCGCAATGGCACGTTTATAGATGGGGTCTTCTAGCCTTAGTTCGTCAAAGATAAGACCGAGAAGCTCCTGCAGGAGAATTTGAGTCATTTCCAACTCGGATTCTGCCAGTGGGGGATATCTGGGCCCCCTGGTGTTCTCTATGAGTTAGGGAGGCATTACCAGCCACATTTACCGCATAGAGTGTTGCAGCCTCACAGGCTGGTCGACATTCTCGACAAAGGCTTGTCATGATTGAGGAACAGAACCTGCATGTTTGACCCTGTCTGCATCCAAAGGGTTTGGACAACAACATCCTTTGACTTTTACCAAGTCCCATGGTGAGCTCTCTGCCATATGTCCGACGCATCTCATCCGAAATTCAGGCTACACCCACGCCTGCGACGCCAGTGATCTGGGTTTGTGTCCATCCATACATCCGAAAATAAAATTGACGCTGAAGAGAATTCCGCAGACCGAGCATCGGAATCCAGAGGGCCGGACGTACTGGTTCAACACAGGGACCAAGGAGAGTGTGTGGGAGAAGCCAGATGGTTGGTAGTTAATATCTTCTTTTACCAGGCGTACTGACGCACCCTGCAGACCTGAAATCACCCTTCGAGGTGCGCCTCATCTTTCGGTGTGTTACAGAGACTTATCTTGACGCAGCGCGCCCTGAATCAAACCAAGTGGAAGGAATACTTCTCTGGCGGCAGAAAATACTATTACAACGTCTGTCTGCACCATCAATTCAATTTTTTCTCCGGGCTAACGAACGGCTTCTGCAGACCGAGACGAAGGAGTCAAAATGGGACATGCCAGATGAGCTACTCCTCGTCTTAGAAAAGGTAGAAAAGGAAACTGCCGCAGCGTGAGGCTATTTCACTCCCAAGCGGGTTGCCGTTAACCGACCATCTCAGCCCCCGTCCGGGCTTCACCCCCGTCGGTCCCGGCGCCCTCGTGGCCGCGGGCACGGACCTCTCCGCCGTCCAGACTAATGGAATCAATGACCTGGCTGTGGGTGCTCATACTGGCGGTGTGCCCTTTACGCCTACAAGCATCCTGCCGACACGGCCCAATTTGCCAGATGATCCCGTCATCCCGCACAACGGGTTCGCGACCGTTGAAGAGGGCGAGAAGGCGTTCATGCACCTACTGCGCAAGGCGGGCGTCGACCCCACATGGCCCTGGGAGAAGACGATGCGCGCGATCATCACCGACCCGCTGTACAAGGCTCTAAACACCCTTGCGGAGAAGAAGGCGACGTTCCAAAAGGTGCGTGCATATGCTCCATTACATTCGTGCGCTTTCGCTGCGTTGCTTATCACGTTTGTTGCGGCGCAGTACACGACGAACCTGAAAATCAAGGAGCAAGAGGACAAGGAGGCCCGCCTCGCGAAGCTACGCCCAGCATTGCGGAACATGCTCAAGGGGAACCCGAACGTCTTCCACTACACGACGTTCGCGACGGCGGACAAGCTATTTGCGGTCCACCCGATCTGGCAGCAAGCGCGCATCGAGGCGGAGCGGCGGCTCATCTTCGAGGAGTACGTCACGGAGCTCAAGCAGCGCGAGGTGCAGGAAACGCGCGCGGCCCGCGCGCGCAGCATCTCCAAGGTCGTCGCGCTGTTTAAGGAGCTGAACGTCGACGTCGTCACGCGCTGGCGCGACGCGCAAGACCTCGTACTGTCGTCGGATGCGTGGCGCGAGGACCCCGAGCTGCAGAAGCTCCCGACGCTCGACATACTGCTCGCCTTCGAGGATTACAGCCGCGTGCGCGAGCGGGAGTACGAGGAGCAGATGCGCCGCGCGCAGGTGGAGAAAACGCGCAAGGAGCGCAAGGCGCGCGAGGCGTTCAAGGTGCGTCGTTGATACATGATCATCTATTGGTTGGTTGCATGGCGCTGATTCGGGCGCAGGAGCTGCTGGAGGAGCTGGTTGGTGCCGAGGAGATCAAGGCGCGTACCAAGTGGAAGGACGTGTATCCACTGTTCCGGTCCGACGAGCGCTACCTCAACATGCTCGGGAACCCGGGGTCGAACCCGCTCGAGCTGTTCTGGGACACGGTAGACGTGCTGGATCAGGCGCTTGAGAAGAAGATCGCGGTCGTCGAGGACGCGATTGGGAGGTACAATGCCGCGCGCGCAAAGCAAGCCTCGGCGGCGGGGGAGGCGGACGGGGATGTTAAGATGGCGGATGGCACAGAGGAGGCAGCGAATGGGGATCAAGAGAAGGAGAAGGAAAAAGAAAAAGAAAAGGACTCGGGCTTCGTCGTCAACCCCGAGACGCTGGAGGAGGAGTTCTTCGCCGTCGTCAAAGCCGGCAGCGAAGGCGACATTGCGGTCGAGGCGCTCAGCACGGAGGACCTGCAGCTCGTCTTCAATACCGTGCGTGTCCATGCTTCCACTGAAGTCCCTTCTAACCTTGTGAAAAATAGATACGAGACATTGCGTTGAAGAAGCGCGCTGACGAGAAGCGTCGCACGGAGCGCCGCCAACGACATCTGCAGGACGATCTCCGGTATGCGCTCAAGAAGCTCGCGATTCCGCCGGAGACGGTAGAATACGAGGCTGCGTTGCCCCTCATGGAGGAGCTGCCGGAGTTCAAGGCGCTGGATGACGAGGAGGGTCGCAAGGCTGCGTGGAGCAAGTATGTCAAGCGGCAGAAGGTGCGCTTAACGTTTCTTTCGCTCGTTATTGGGAAGCTGACAGATGGGTTTCAGGAGCGAATGCGGGAGGCTGCGGAAGACGAGGACGGGGGGAGTGTGGGGAGTCGGCGACGGAAGGAGCCTGCACGGGATGGCCACGACCGGGATCGTGAGCGGGAGAGGGAGAGGGAGCGCGGGAAAGAGTATGAGCGCGATGGGAGGGATGTGCGCGGGGGGAGAGGATATCACCGGCGAGATGACTACGACCACGGTGGCCCTGGCCCCGTGCATCGCTCGTCGAGGGATTATGGTCGAGAGCGGGACCGGGAGCCGGACAGAGAGCGGGATAAGGGCTTCGAGAGGGACCGAGAGCGCGATTATGGCGGGAAGAAGGACGAGCCGCCGCGGCGCCGGGAGCGGGGGTCGGGAGCGCAAGAGTTCTGGGGCGAAGGAGTGGGATGATGTTAAGCGGGAGGTGCGGAGGAGGAGTAGGAGCAGTCCGCCGCGGGAGAGGGAAAAACGGGACATGTATGATGACCGGGGTAGCGATGACCGTGTCGAGAAGGTATTCCACATTTTTTCTTTCGCGTTCGTGTGTTAATGAACCTTCACAGCGGGCGAGGTATGATGGGCCACCGGCGGACGAGCGGGATGCGATGCAGATAGACGAAAAGCCGCAGCCCGCGGCCAAGGCGAAGCCAGAGAACGGGCGGGCGGAGAGTCCAGAGGAGGGGGAAATCTGAAACTGACCATGTATATTTATTGCGTCCACAATTTGAGCAGTTTCTTGGGTGGGTGGCACACACGTAAATAGAAGCTCGAAAAGGAAACCCGGTCCAAGCGCTTTCTTGCATCCTACCACCACAAGCATACCATGCACGCCACTCTCCCTTGGGCCGTCTCGCCCGAATTCCAAGATGCTCTCGCCCTCGCCACTCAGCGCCATCTCGCCCACCCGCAAACCGCGCCAAGTACCCCTCTGCAGCAAGAAAGTTCAAATCTAGACTCGTTTTCGTTCTCTCGTCCAAGTTCAAGTCCAATCCCGCAGCAGGACGCTCTAGAAATTCCCAGCACCGATGTACCGCCCTCGCCGGGTTCTGTTCCCCGCTCCGCCTCGCTCATGATGAAGACGCGCGTCGCCGTGCGAGACAAGACGCCTCATCGGTTCCAGGTTGTTCCTTTACGCGACGCCGCGACGCAGAATCGCGACCGCGACCTCAAATCTGGGCAGCTGAATTCGAAGCAAGGCGCGAAGCCCCCCGCGGCGTGGACGCGCCAGCTCGCTGCCCTGCGCCCGTCGGGCGTCGGCCTCGGATTGACTGTGGTGCGTGTTCCGCCCCTTTATATGTAAGTACTAACGATCAGGCTCTTGACGTCTAGCCGTCGTCGACGCAGCGCCCCACGACTCCGGAGCGCGGGCGTGAGCGGGAGCGGACGCGGAACGACGTGTTTGGCGGGCAGGCGCCGCGGAGGCGCGCAGGCGGGGGTATCCTGCGTGCGCTGCAAGGGGGCTCGCCCCGGCGCCCGATGCAGGCCCAAGGCTCCCCCGCGTCGGACCGTAAGGAGAAGTACTTCCGGCGCAACGACGAGAACGACGATGCATCTCCGTCTCGTTCGAGGTCGAGGTCGCCCAAGAAAAAGCCGCTGATGAAACGCTCCGCGTCCGATTTGCCGGAGTTCCCCGTGAGGCGGCGGCGGGGACACGCTGATGCGTACGTCACGTACACTGCGCTGGACTCGGGGGTGGGGCTCGGGCTGGAATTGGAATTGGGACTGGCGTCAAGCAGCGATAGCAACAACTCGTCGATCTTTACCGCTACCCCCACCTCTCTTGAAGACGCGGACACGACTATCACGCCTGCGACTTGCAAGACTGCTGCTGCTCAAGATTATACAACTCTCTCTGGAACGCAAGCTCATTCTATCATACCTGCACCTGGGCCTGTGCACGACAAAGACCACCACAACGGCAGAAACGCCACTTTGCAGACTACTGTTACTGAGCATACACACACGCAAGAGAACACGGAGAAGAACGCTGCCTCTACTATGGATACCGCTCTCCTTTCGCACCCTTCTCGGGTCTGTCTTCCTGGGCATGCTGCAGCCGCCTCTCTCGCGGCCATCACGCATAACTCCTCCGTCTCTGGCTCCAAAGCAGGAGCGTGGGACGCCTTCCACGCCCGCCCAAGCGAAGATAGGAGTGCAAGCGGAAACGGGAGTCAATCCGCGGGCCCCAGTACCGTCACCGTCAAGCGCACTGGTGCGCACGGGCGCCGGCACTTCAGGTCGCCTAGCTTGCCTGTGGCCATCGGCGCGATACCCATGCACCAATTGCTCGCCTCGTCCGCCGCCCTCGCCTCCGCTGCCGACGATAGCACGGAGAGGAACGCCTCCGCGTCGGGCAAGAATTCGGAGACACAGCAAACGCCTGTCCCCGTGCGCTGCCGCAAGCGCACAAACACGCTCTCCGCGCTATCCGCTACGCATGCCCGCGCCGATACATATAGCGACACGAAGGAGAAGACACGGGAGAAGGAGAAGCGGTACGGGGTGTACACGCCGCCGGGGAAGTTTGGGCTTGGGTTCGAGATGGGGGTGGACGTGGGGGCGGGTGTGGGCGTGGTGCCGGAGCCTGCGACGATGGAGGGGTGCGACGCCGCCCCGCGCATCCCGTCGACGTACTCGCTCGGGGCGCTGCTGGCGGCGTACGGGTATGACTACGGGACGGGAACGTACGACTCGCTGCCGTCGGTGTATTCGCAGGAGTCGTTTAAGGAGGACTCGGCCCAGGGGAGTTCAACGCGCAAGTCGTGTGGTTCGGCGAGGCGAGCAACGCGGGGGCCGAGTTGTGTGGGCGACGTGGGCATGGGAATGGGACTTGGGACGACGACGCGTCCGCTGCGCGTTGTGGTAAGACCCCCGGTTCCAGTTCCGGCTCCTGCTCTTCCTCCTTCGACGGTGCGTCTGGGCCTTGGACATGCAGGGAAGGGTGGATATGCACACGGGGGTGGGCATGGGTATTGGGGTATGGAGGGGTATGGCGAAGGCGCGGCGCATTCGATTGTGGTGCAGCTTTTGCGGGAGGTGGAGGAGGCGATTGGGGAGTGGGTTTAATTGTATCATCATGAAAATATTTTGCATTCCAAAAACTCCTCACACAGACGCTATGAAGTAGGTAAGGGTAAAGGTACATCCTCCGCAAACTCGATCTCGCCAATGCGGAGGCGGGTGTACGGCTGCTTGTGCTGGATGAGCTTCTGGTAGCCCTTTCTCCGCTTTTTCTTGAAGATGAACTCCATGGCGCCTTTTGTATGCTCGACTACGGTGGCGCGCACGCGTACGCCGCTCGAGGCAGGGATGAGCGGGTTGCCGCGGAGGGTGTACTCGCGCGAGCCGAGCTCGTGGATCGCGGAGAGGGCGAGGACATCGCCGACCTTTGCGTCGCGGATGCGGGGGACGGTGAGGAGATCTCGGGGGGCGAGGAGATGCTTGCGGCCGCCGAGGGTTGCGACTATGTAGCGCGACGGTTGAGAGCGAATGAGCGCGAGCGCGGCTGGGGTCGAGCCGGGGGTGGGTGTTGGCGTTGTATGGATAAGGCGCCGGAGATTACATCGAACTGAAGGGTATTAAAAAAATAATAAAGACAAGAGAAGGAAAGCATACTCGTCCTCGCCGTCGCGCCCAGCATCGCCGGAAGAAAAGGTGATTGTTTGGCACTAGCTTCCGTTTCAAACTAAGTTAGCGCTTGAACCCAACCACAACAACGCATCTCGAAAAGTCCCGGGAAGTCCACAAAAAGCCCAACAGGATGGCCCAAAACGTCCCACAGGAACTTCTAGACCTCATCTTGGCTGATTATAAGTCAGAACTATCGTCTCGTCGACGGACAGCTATTTTGATGAACGTCTCCGAGAGCTGGCTCGTTGCGTATCTCCATGGGCGACCTGGCATTGGAATTCACTCTCCTTGCGAACATATCTCCACGTTGATCTTCGAAAGTTGCCGGCTCTGGTTCTGTTCAGTTCTGGGTGCGGTCGCGAGCTTTCCGTCCCTGCAAACCCTTGGACTTGATTGGGTCTTCCTTTTGTATGCCAAGTTCAGTTCGTCGGCGTATCGGCCTCCTCCCCAATGGAATGAATTGACTCGAAATTTTTACCCCGAAGCTCTCTCAACCCGATCCCGATTTTCTCGGCGCTCCCGGTGCACGGGACGTACCCCCAAACAGAACACTCCTTCTTGACAAAATATCTGCGTCACACGGTGGCAGCATCCAACACCTGTGTTTGGAATCAAACGAATATCTCAGTCACGGTGCGTGGCTCTAGAACTTTGCATCGTATATCAAAGAGGAACCTTCCACGTCTTTATTGCAAGTTTATCTCCCGTCATACCACGACTACTGCAATTAACACTCTCGAGAATGACCACGGATTCGGACACCGTTCAGCCCTTCCTTGCCGAGGCGCATACTTCAGACCGCGAAGTCGCCCAGACCGCCCGTCCGATGTTTTTTTGCGCTCCGTGCTTCTCCGAACTGAATTCCCAACACGGCTACAAAGATCACCATATCAAGAGCCGCCGTATCATCCGGTTGTACTTGCTGTACTGTTTCTCATGCCGGGCTAACGTATAGGCAGTGACAATCATCCCTTCTTGTTTGATGTTTGCCTTTTGCGGTGGTTACACTGGTCTCCATCTTTGTTGGAAACCATGCATTTCCCTCATCTACAAATAAGGCACCCTTTCGTCTACCAATCGGGCGGTTTTATCTCTGGCTTTTTCACAGCAGTGCACTTCCTCTCCTGGTTCCTCATCATTACTCGTAAGTCTATTCAGTTCGTTTAATTTCACCCTCTAAAGGGAGGTTTGTTTCAGTGTTGTCGGCCCTATGCAGGGCTGTAGCCATTCACGGAACCAACATAGTCGTCGTTCTGGCCCCAGATCTCAGCCTGGTGACATCGCCGACGGAGAAGAGGCGATCAAGATTCAAACCGGTCTTCTTGTTTTGCAATCCAACTCAGGACACACAGTGACACACTCCGCTATTATCCGCTGAGTCAGCGAGTGGATGTCAAATCAGGATCGCAACAGGATAAGACTCAAGATAGTATAGCGCCTCCGATCCTCTCCCACGTACGCGCCGCTCGATAAGGCCGCATTTTTCCTAATTATCTTGGGTACCAACAAACAGCACACCTGAACCTCAGATGTTTGGTTTGCGAACGATGGTTTTATTATTCTTCGTTCAGAATCTTCTGGGGTTACTTACATTCATGACAGCTGGTGGCCTCTCAGCGCCTAGCCCCCTCTTACACTGGACGCTTCGGTTCCGATGAGCACTGCTCATGCTGGTCAGATAACGAGGGGCATCCTGTTCAACTATGTCCCCTCAGCTACCAGCGTCAATTACTGAACACGTAGGTCCACGTCGTCCCGTTTCAGCCCGGTTTGCAGCCATTTGTGGCAGAATCAAGGGCAAGATGTTGGCATACCGCAGTGTATTACGGTAGATCACAGTGCATGTGAGCTCATTTCTGAATTAAAACTTGGGAAGATATCATTCCGCAGTGACAGCAGTGACATATATCGCACAGCCGGTCACCTTTCGCATATAACAGCTGCTGCACCCCCGGCCCCGAGTCTTAGAACCAACAACCAACATGGTCTTGCACGACACCGAATCCCCGCACCCCGCTGCAGAAGGTGGGCGCCCAGACGCCGGCCATGCCGCACCTCACCATTTCTGCGCTCGGTGCTCTGAGGAATTAGCGTTGTATCGAGGCATTCCAGGCCCCCCCAAGATTAGTAACCGTAGACGCATTCTTATCTTGGGTATTTTCTATACTCCGTGCATGTATGGAGGCTCATATACGTGTTGCCAGTGGCAATCCTTCTTTCTATCTTAATGTTTGCATTCGCGGTGGTTGTGATGAGCACTCCCAGACGCTTCGGGTCGCCGAGTATGTCATCTGTTTCTCGATGAAAACCGTGGATTTACCTGATTTATGGACAAGTCGTCCTTCAACTCTTTGTCGCCCACTGGGCCGTCATAACGATCGTATTTCTGGGCGTCTTGTGAGTACCGCTCGGTTACGCGCGCGCTCAGCGTAATTTAACGTACTTCCGGCAGGCTGTACATGGGCCGTCGCCGTGAGACCCCCCACCCAATGGCGCTCACCAGCGTTCAAATTTATGTTCTAATCGGATTGGCCTGCTCCTGGATCGGTAAGAAACTTCTCTGTGTGCAGGAAGCCTATTAAGCTCCCATCTTCCAGTTTTCATAATCGCCATGCTGACACAGAACGGAATCGCCTGCCACACATGGAAATACTCACATCTCACCTGCGGATTTTTTACCACAGTTCACGTCCTATCTTGGTTCCTCGCCATTATTCGTCAGTCCAGCCTTGCGTCAATTTCTTTATAATCTGACGGGCGGTTGGTATTTTCAGTGTTCTCGGCGGCGTATGCGACGTACCGCAGGGCCGTAACCATTCACGGAACCGCATTGGTCACCGTTCCGGCGCCCCCACCGCCCAAGGTTGAGGCTTGGCGCCTTTCCAATATCGGAGACGAAGAGGGTGCGATAAAGATCTAAGCTGGCATCTGTCTTCAAGTTTCTCAATATGACAATCTTTTGTAATTTATCTTCTTTGAATCTATTGTCGATTCAGAGCATGTACTCAAAAAGAAGGTGTCGATATGAGGAGGGTGTTAACCTGCCTGCTCAACAGTTCCCACAAGGTATAAATTGGGTCTCTTTATTACATCAATCATTCCGCAGACCGATTGAAACCTTGTTTCGAAAAACAGTTTGCCGACTACTTCCACGTCTTGCATCGCAACATGTAAACAATCAACTTCAAGTTCAACATTGCTCATTCTTTTCAGCCATGCTTGTTCAGGTGCTATTTGCCAGCTAAAATAACCTAAACTTGACCGGTGTTGAACTGTACTAGCCGCCTTTTCGTTTGTTTGAATGTATCGTGGCACGCAATACATACTAATAGGACGGACGAAGTTGAATTTCGTGCCGCGTCCCGTTTTGATCCGAGGTCCAAAGCTGTGCATAGACATCTGTCTCCAAAAACTTCCAGTTGCCGCTCAACCAGTCGTTTAGAGTACTTTCCCCCGCTCGGTGGGTGGCGCTAGATAAAGCACTCGCTGATCACTTAGATGAGCGCTTCGCCTCGTTGTCCGTTTTCACGGTAAACTCTTTATTGAGCGAGGAAGGGCCGAGCTAGGTACAACTTATCAGTAAAACAACACATTCGTCTTTGACGTCTTAGGTCTTTGACCAGCATCTTTCGCCATCTTAATCTTGGGAGGGGCATCTTAAGTCTTTTGGGCCACATCTTTGAGTGTCTTGGTCTTGTGGTTGAGATCTTTGTCTTTGGCAAGTTTCTTTTCATTGTCGGTACTTTTTTTGAAACCATATCCACAAGTGGAATTGAAGTTCAAAATCTTCAGGAATGGTCAAGGAATGTGTAATGAAATATGCCATTTGCGAACAGGGAGGGACTCGGAGGGAAACCAATCGGATAAAACCCGGCGGCAACCTCTTAGCGAAGGTCAATCAATCTGAGGCAGTTTCTGACTCGAAGTTTTGGAAAACCTGTATGTAGAGTTCAGCGCATTGGTTCAGCGAGAGATTTCGTCGACTCATCCGGATTCCGAGTCGACTTGGAGACGTCGCCAAGTGCTTGATCAAATTGATGGTAACTAGATTGCGTGCTTTGACGGCATCAAATGGTTGGTTGCTCTCTCCCTCCATCGTCTCCCTTCGTCCCTCCCTCCTTTCTCCCTCCTCCAGCCTAGTGCCGCAAACTCGTCTCAATATCCAGGATTTCAAGTGAAGACTCAAGAGGCTCAAGTTTCCAATTCAAGACCTACGCTCTTGCTGCCTGCTGCCTCTCCGTGCTTATGGCTTCGCATGCTACTCCTCAACGTCCATCCGCGCTGCGTCGCGTTGTTTCTGCCGCCTGTGGCTTCCCTCCCGCGCTGCGCCGCATCGTCTGCCGCCTGTGGCTTTCCTTCCCGCGCTGCGTCGCATATTGCCGCTTGTGGGGTCTGACTTGTCTTTCGCTAATGTTCTCCTTTTTTCTCCTATAAGCGTCGCTCCCCAGCACTTCTCCCATGATACACGGCACAGAGACCGTTATGTTTATAGCTGGTGCGTCTAGTTGGTTATCTCACTTAACCTTGATAGTAACTGCCTCGTATCTTTAGCTCTTCCGTCCACCCTGTGACCACTTTCCTGAATTGTTGATCAACTCTACGACCTTCCCGCACCTCGACCTTCCAAATTATCGCACCCGTGCCACGCCCGACACCGCCCCGTCTTCGCCGGTGATGTCCGAGTCCGCCGCGAGCGATGCGGCATCGGGCACTTTCTCAGTGTTGTCTCATATCTTTCTCTACATACCTGTACTTCTCGAGGGTCCCAATATAATATTTTACCTCTACATTGTGTGTCTTTAAAACTCTTGGGCTATCTTTGGGGGTAATCTTTAGCAAGATCAATCGTATCTTTGAGGTCCTGCGAAAGACGGGCGTGCATCTTTGAAAGACTTTTGAACCTGCTTGCCAAAGACGCACCGTCTTTTGCAAAATTGTGTCTTTCACGTCTTTCACGTCTTGCCCAAGACGTCAAAGACCTCAAAGACAAACATGTTGTTTTACTGATTTGAATAAAGCGTCTGTCAAGACTCAAGAGAGACTAGGTAAAATCGAAGTCACGTATTCTGTGATGGTCTTTCTGATTGCACCGTAGATGGCCCCTCAGTGCCGCTTGCAACGGGGGGATGTCGCCACCGCAGTGTCCGAAACTGCGAAAGGAACCCGTGTATTGGCCGGGGGCCGGGGTCTCCATTAAGTATAGCCGTGTCGGAAATCGACATCTATTATGTGCTAACGTCCTAGAGCCATACCCCCATCTACTATTCTACCGTCAGCAGCTCGAGCGATTGGACAACATGCGACATCGTTGACTTAGCTTGATGCATCGAATTTCAAATCCTCCTCCTCCTCCGAGTCGGAGTCCTCACTCAACGCCTCTGTTCGTTTCTTCGTAGACTTGATTGTCTCGCTCGCTCGTGTACGCGTGGTCGATGTTCAACTCGGTTCTTGGACTCTGTGGTGTTCATTCTCATTGGACGTCGTCATCTGTGTATCGGCCACCAGATGTGGTTCCGTAATGTCACTGGTCAATTTGTGTTGACCCGCTTCTGTAGTCGTGCTTGACCTCCGAAGCTCCATCGTGGGATCGTTCGCACAAGAATCGCCTAGTAAGTTTTGGTCGCTGGTCCCGATGCGTATCTGTCAGATATCAGATTCTTCGCTCGTAGGTTTCTTTACAATATGTGTCAACAACTACACTCATTGTTGAATTTGCATATCGTACAGCGCGTTATTTATGTCCCATTCCTCCCTCTTAGAAGCAGAAGATTCTCTCGGCTTGTGAGTCAGGCTCACCACATGGACTTTTGGTCCACTCTGTCTCCGATCTTCGAATCTAATCTCTGTATAAATAGCTGCAACATACTTAAGAGCGATTTCCTGGACTCTCCCATCCCCCAACATGTCTTCCCAAGCCAGTTATGTGATCGTTGTTATATGCACCAGCCTGCTGTTCGTCGGAAGGTTGTATAGTAAACGGTCGAAACTACCGCTACCCCCCGGACCAAAAAAGCTCCCTCTCATCGGCAATTTGTTCGACGTACCCGCCAAGTTTCAATGGGAGACGTATGCACAATGGAGCAAACAATACAGTAGGTGTTATTATTACCCTTCCGAACTGACATCGATTCATCCATTGCCTGGAAGACTCGGATATCATCCACCTCGACCTCGCGGGGACGTCAGTAATCGTGCTGTCGTCGTTGGAGGCTACAGATGCGCTCTTGGAGAAGCGCTCCTCAATATATTCTGACAGGCAAGTGTACAATCGACTCCCTAGGACTTATGCCTGCTGAATCCCGCACAGGGCAGACTTTCCCATGATTACAGAGCTTATGGGGTGGGACTTTAACATCGCATTCATGAAATACGGTATGTGTGTCCTGCGCGTCGCTTTGAGCTCCACCAATCTTTTCACCAGGCGACGAATGGTAACAGCAACCATTTCCCTACTCATTGAGTCCAGCCTCTGAATAATCGTTAGGCGAATACATCGCCGTCTGTTCAACCAGGCGTTCAACGCCAAAGCAGCCCGCAGATACGAGCCTCATGAGCTGACTGCTACGCACGCCCTCCTTGGGCGTATGCTGGACGCCCCGGATGCATTCTTGTATCACTTCAGACAGTGCGTACTCTGTCATTTGTCGGTCACTAAGTGAAATCCCATTATGAAATTAGAATGGCCGGTGAGATCATAATGTCCGTTGCCTACGGAATCGACGTTCTTCCTTCCAACGATCCCTTTATTACACTGGCCCACAAGGCATTGTATACCCTTACAGTCGCATCAGTACCAGGATTGTACCTTGTCGTGAGTTCAGCGCTGAGCGACCGAATATTAACCGATCATTGATGTAGGATACATTCCCGATGTTAAAGCACATTCCGCTATGGTTCCCTGGGGCGGGGTTCAAGCGAAAGGCACAGGAATGGAGGAAGCTCTCACAAGGGATGCTGAAGCTTCCCTTCTTGGAGACCAAACGCCAGCTGGTGAGTTGCTCGTGTCACCCAGAGCATCGCACACCAAAAATGAACAGGAGTCCGGGATCGCCCCGTCTTCGTTTACCGCTGACAGCCTCAATGCCATGAAATCCTCTGACCAAGTGTTTTACCGGGAACATCACATCCAAGCGACAGCTGGGACGATGTTTCTTGGCGGCGCAGACACGACAGTGTCGGCACTGGGGACGTTCATTCTCGCCATGCTTGCCAATCCGGAAGCGCAGAAGAAGGCACAGACCGAAATCGATTCCGTTACGGGCGGTGGAACTCTCCCTCGGTTCGAAGACCAAGACGCAATGCCATATGTCTCCGCACTTGTCAAAGAGGTGCTTCGGTGGAAAAACGTAGCAGCGTTCGGTGGGCTGGCTTTTTGCAAATCCCGCTCACTTACTCATCGTATCCAAGGGATACCCCACCTCCTCACTGCTGAGGACGAATATCGTGGATACAGGCTTCCCGCTGGCTCCATCGTCATCGGAAATACCTGGTCAGTCTTTTCGGTAGATTCCGGATTCAACTAACACTTATTTTATCGACGCCGAAACTGCAGGGCTCTCCTGCACGATGAGGTCCCGTGGCTCCTTACCTCCCGCCCTCCCCTTCAAAGCTGATACATTCCAGGCCGTGTATCCTGATCCTAGTGCTTTCAAGCCTGAGCGTTTCTTACTGAACGGTAAACTGAACCCGGCCGTAAAGAGCCCGGAATCTGCCTTTGGGTATGGACGGAGGTATGAGTGTGGTGCATCTTCAGGCTAGTTCCTCTCAACACATATGCAGGCTATGCCCCGGCAGACACATGGCGACCTCCTCAATCTGGATCACCGTTGCCTCCATGCTGGCCACATTTGATGTAGCAAAAGCCACGGATGCGGGAGGAAATATCATCGAACCGTCGTACGAATATATTTCGGGTGTGATAAGGTGAGCGATGATGGTTTATACCTTAGTGTAATGAACTGGTTTTCTGTTACCAGCACGCCAGTCCCGTTCAAATGCTGCATCAAACCGCGATCCTTGGAGGCAGTTTCCCTCATACGGAGTGCAATTCGCGATGATCTGCGCCAAGTTTGATTCTGTATTATATGTCCGCATACTTACGAGGTTCACACTGTCATCATCTGCTCAGATTATCATTATTATTGCGGGATACACGATACCTACCTACCTACGTACCGTTCTTATAAAATTGCGTTTTCTGAAACCTTTCAACTCAGTCAGGAGATCCCCGGGGTTCGGTACCGTAGGGCATGGAACAAGTAGACTACAACGACGGCCACGTATCCAGCGGCTTCGCCACGTTAAAAGGCCTTCAAAATCAGAAGCTTGAACGTCAACCTTTTGCAATGCTATGGCCAGGACGAAAAATAATGTGTCTGATTCCGACGGCTTTTACGTGGCTCTATATCGCAAGAGTCAACGCATTGACCGTGTTCAGGACTCGTTTCGCGCCCGGCCCGCTCCTGCTTCAATATATATGAATCCGCAACAGTTCAACTTCAACGTAAGCTCGCGTCCTCTCCTCGCCTTCCCGTAGCTCCGAACTTGATGGAAGTGGCCAAAAATGTGCTTTAAATCCTCCACAAAGTAAGTACGGGAAAGTTTCTTTCTTCGATTCTTGATTTTCCTTGGATTTCCAACTATCTCGGTTCGATCCGGCGCGGATCAGAGTTGCGTTAGCCGACGTGACTCCGATCAACAGCGCGTCCGAGTCGAGTCCAGGCCTTCTTTGACCCCTCAACGTCAACCACCCCCAGGATCTTGCTTGTAGGTGAAGGATCTTCTTCGTGGGCAAAATGGCTACTCATTTCTCATGTAGACTATCGCGACACGCCGCAGAAATGGCCCAAGATCTTCCGCAGGAAATGCTGGATCTAGTCGTCGAAAAACTTCAGCTGGACGATTCCGTCGAGAGAAACACCATCGCTCACTGCGGCCTCGTCTGCAAAAGCTGGCTCCCATCGAGCCGCTATCGTCTATTTGCCAATGTCCGCCTCGACGACCGCACCATCGACTCTTTTTTGGACGCTGTGAACTCTTCGTCGTTCCCCCTGATCAGCTACATCCGATCTTTGGCCCTATATTCCGAGCTTGAATCTGGGCCCAACAGACTCGATGAGCTAGGTCCGTTGCCACGCGTAACGATCTTAGGCGTTACCATGGAACGCTCCGCCCTCGCTCAGAACACTCGGCGTCTCGCAGAGTTCTTGCCGAATCTGTCCACCCTATCTCTGCGCGACTGCCAACTTCCCCTCCGCTGCGTTCTGAATACCGTATCGGCCTTTCCGTCGCTAAAAATCCTCGAACTCCGTCGCGTCCATCTGTCCTACGGCCTCCTCCCCTTCCCGTCAACGTATAAGTTTCCTCCCCAGTGGCATGCGTTGAAACTCGATCAGCCCGATCCTGGGAGGCTATTCGAAGCTATGCTCGCGCTTGATACTATCCCGATGTTCTCATCGCTAACGGTGCATGGGATGTACCCAAGGGAAGACAACTCGTTCGGCGCGTATCTGCGGCACGTCGGTGATAAGATGCGCCACATACGACTTGAAACAGACCTCAGTTTCTCCGATTTGGGTGCGTAGCCTCCCCTCCGCGATTCCAGGTCCAAACTCACAAGTCAACGTATGTCCAGTCGTCGACCCCGCCGCGCTCCGCTACAGCACTGGCCTCCACCGTCTGGACCTCGCGCTCAGTCACCCCATTGACATCGCGCGCTGGGTTCTACGCGTCCTTCCCCACCTCCACTCCAACGTCCTGACTACACTGAACATCATCGACTTCTACGGCGTCGACGCCGCGCCGCACCACACATGGGAGCAGCTCGACCAGGCCCTGGCCGACGAGCGGCTCGTCAGCTTGAACGAGCTGATCGTCGACTCGGTCTCCCAGCCGCTCGTTGCCCAACTTGCTGAGCGCATGCCTTTGTCTGTCGCACGCGGTATCCTCCGGGTCGCGCGTACCCCGAGTCTGAGTATCGGTGTGTCCTGTGTTTTGTGACCCAGCGAGTACTTACCCCGCTGACGCCCAGTTGAGTGAGGCCTAGGCTCTCATGCGAACCGGCTTCGATTTGGAGCAGGATTCTTTACTTGGTTGTTTCAATTTTACGATCTTTGCTGTGCTACGTTTACTGCATCGTGGTCAGCGATGGGAATGAGCGGCGCTGAGCCCTCTGAGGATCTGGGCTAGCCGCCTCTCAGTATGGGACTCGATGTCGAATACGTCGCAGTCTTCGAGTAGTGATTTTGCGTACAAGCATCACATCTGTCTTACTCATAGAAGATCCAGTTCCTTCGCTCGACTTTTGGAGAACTGCTAAAAAGGCTTATAATTTGAAGCACTTTAGAATCGCTTCCTCATGTTTTTGATCAAGACAGACAATCGGAATTTTGGCCATCTTTATCGGCAATCTCCGTTCGCTTCGATCCGAGTCTAGGCGTCATTGCAACCTCCATTGTTCTTTGTCTTCCCCGACCCACCACCCACTTTTCTCAAAAGGTAGGTCAGGTTTTTTGGTGGTATTCTCAACGTTGCTGATCCAATGCAAGACTCAGAGCTTGGCCTATGACTTGTTTGCCCCCCGACGTCCTCGAGCTCCTATTCGATGAGTTTCAAAGCAGCCCAAGCAGTGGCGGGGACAACGTCGCTGTATGCGGACTCGTCTGTAAAGCATGGTTACCCTCAAGTAGAGCCCGTCTCTTCGCGACTGTGGTTCTCCGCGAGCGCAACACGAAAACGTTCCTCGACATCGTGGAAACAGTGTCCCACCCCATCCAGAACTTCATTCGCACCCTGCGTTTGATCATTCGCTCCAAAGATACCTTCATCAAAGAATGCTCCGAAAAACTGGGCCCGTTCCCGAACACCACAACCGTGTACATCGATGCGGACATCGGGAAGTGGATTCCTCGGATACAGGAATTTAAATTCTTCCCGGACAAGTTCCCCCGCCTGGCGAATCTCACGTTGGAGTCATCGGACCATAATTCCTTCTCGACGTACCACATCCTCCTGGCCATCACGGATTGTCCGAAGTTGGAATCCCTGGAGGTGATCGGCCAAGGATTCAACCCCATCGACGACCGCGTGCCGGAGTCGTTCCAGTCTTTCCCTCCCCTCTTGCACACGCTGCACCTGGAAATGCCCATGTCGGGGAACATTTTCGAAGTGCTGTACGAGCTCGAGGAGCCCGAAATTGATCTCCCCGTTCTTTCGTCGCTCAGCATGCAGGACGCCTGGCCCCAGGATCGCTCCTTCCTCGGACGCTACCTGTACAGTAATGGTTCTACGATGCACCACCTGCGTTTCGATTGCTCCAGCGAAAGCAGTAAGCTAGATATTTGTTACACGCAGTCGTGCCGCTCAATTTTACTACTACTTAGTGTTCGGCGAGCCGTCGGCACTCCGCTATTGCAAGGCCCTCCGCCGCCTCGATCTCCGTTTTGACACGAGCAAGGTGCCCGGAACACTTCTAAATATACTGCAGAACCTCCGTTCACCGAGCCTGGCCACCATCAACGTGATGGATCCCGACCACCGCGCGGGGAAGTCTGTGGCGCGCCAGGCGGACAAATGGGAGGCTGTGGATAAGGCTTTGGCAGAGGAGCGCTTCGAAAGTCTCAAGTGCCTGAGTTTTACGGGCACGCCCGCGCACGAGGAGAAGCTCCGCCAGGCCATGCCTTTGTGTGCTGCTCGCGGCGTCCTCCGAGTCATCCGCTAGTGCTGGAAGGAAGAATACTGCAAGTTCAGCCGTGGTTCAGCATCCTTGCCCCTACAATTTTTGTATCCGGGGTCTGGTTTATGAATAATATACTTTTGGACTACATTATCTGTTCAAGTTCCCACAGTTCTAGCAGTTGCTCGTACTAAGGATAGCACTTGGTCTGGAATTTGTCGAGGACGTGCTGGTAGAACAGCATCGACTTGAAGCTGCCAGGGGGCTTCTAGTATTATCCCTTTTACGTATACGGGAGCGCTGCATTTAAAAAAACTCAGTTCAAGTCGTCTTTTCCAATATTCAAACACTTATGTCTCCGGCCAGTACAGGGTCGGTCGCTCCAGTACTACGTATCACGCAGTCTAATCCCACGGTTATTCAGCCGCCCTTCGACCAGATGGAACTCCCGTATCTCAGGGTATCTTATTGTCTATGGCAGAAGAGTCCCCTTCTGAAGTGCGTGGGCATTGAACGGCTGTGTGATGACTAAGACGCGCCAACGATGAAGAGATGGCGATAGCGCGCAAGGGAAGGGGTCGAGAAGATTATCAGCGGTGTCGGAGATGAAGCATTACAATTGGGTTGACGCGTGATTTGCCTGCCAATAGGATATTGCCCGGGGTCGAGTCAATACAAAATGATTTTGAGACCATTGTGAATTTTATTCCCGGTGAAGGTCGTAGTGACGAGATAACGATAACTGGACATCGAAAGAGATCACTGAGAAGGGTAAACCCGACAGCGGAGTTTGGGTGGTAGAATTTCTGCACGCGCATGAGATCCTGTACATGACCACGGTCTACGAAACAGGAAGTACGTGGTTAGAATGGTATCAAGCAAGAATCCCCCGCGCGTTAGCCAATGGCATTAGTCCCTTCACTTCCGGCGAAAACACCGAAACATAGCCGTGTTCAACAAAGCTATAACCCTCCAGAGAAAACCTCTCCAGAGACCGAAGACTAGGATGGGCAAGAGCCTGGTCGATGAGGGCGTAGGGTACCAATCTAACATCATGTGTGAGGAATGGGTCAATTAGGCCCAACTTTATCGTGAGGGTGATCAGGTTGGAAGAAGGTAGGGTGGAAATGGTGGTTGGTACACGCAATGCTTCTTGTGAATGAAGTGTCAGATGTCGAAGCTCAGTAGCGTGCCTGAGTATCCCGATAGGTTCTGTGAGAGAACAATGAGATAAAAGACTTCGCTGAACAGCGAGGGAGATACCAGTAAGGTTTGCCCTCGAAGGCCGAAGCGAAAGCGTTTCGAACCCGCTGCCCGCTCTATGTGAATAAGCGGCCAAGGATGTACCCGTGGATTGGTCCCCTTCGTACAGAATCAACGACGTGATTATTGGGAGCACAGGAAGCGAGAGAAGCCAAGTAAACAACGCATCAACGCCATGTTCCACCTTTAATTCCAGGGTACGCAAGCGCACTGGCCATGAATACGAGGGGGGCAGCTCCTCCTGTTTCATCTTGCAGCTGTCAGAGTCCAGGCAGAAAACCTCGAGGCGTGGCAGGCACAACAAAATGTCCGCTATCGTGCGGAGGGATATGGTGTCGTTGGCGGCGCTCCACTCGAAACGGTACAGCGAAACGCAATGGGTGCCTAGGAACGGAAAGTGGGTGTCCAGAAACGAACGGAATTGTGGGGCCTTCCGAGGAGCGGAAATTCGTATGCAAGTAAGGTTGGCGCAATCACGAAGCTTTTCCATACTCTCCGGTTCAAAAGATCCTTTGGCGAAGAACTTGAGAGTCAACTTTCGAAATATGGAAAAGAGTTGGAGGGATGAGGCTCGATCAATCTCGACTAGGGATTCAAGGCGCAATCCATGCAGCCTCCCTGTGGAAAAGAGGTGAAATCTGCTGCGAGGGAGCCATTGTTTGCATACAAGCCCGCAAACTGCAATGGGAGGATCGGAACGGAGGCTGTCTCGTTCATCAGCGGCGTTCCAATTGTATGACATTGGTCCGTTCCAGTATCTTTTGTCGTCCCGGCGGGCTACCGCGACATAATCCAGAACGAGATCAATCAGCTCTTGCGAAAAGTCTCGCATGATTGAGGTCTGGCCACACCATATGGTTATTGCGTACAGTGAAGGTTTGGTATAACGCGTACCTTGTGGCTAGGACTCAATGTGGTATGGCGAACCGCGAACGAAGGCGACGGCGCGACGCGGTGAAAGAAGTACGTAATACGACGTCCGAGTAAACAACATCAAACATATGCTCATTTCTCCTCACATTTGCTTCGAGCGACTTTCCGGCGACAACGTTCACGAGAACTCGTCGAATTGGTTATTTTAGCCATGTTTACCAAAGTTGACCACCGAAGAGCCACTGGCTATCACTCAGTCTTTGCACCTTGGATATTGTCTCATCATGGTTTTCTTCAAGTTCTTTTGCTGGCTCAACTTGAAACGATAAAGTCCCATTCGATTCTCATTTCGCGGGCAATCCAAGGTCCGTCCGAATCTTTGTACTTGCACGCATACAATAATGATGACCAATCTACCCCGAAGGTAAAAGTTATAGATCTTCTGCGATGCCTCTCGGTGATGCGACATCTTCGTCTTGAAAATGATGCCGCGGAGCGTTCTCTGCGATTCTCATCCTCCTGCTACTCTACTTTTCACCAGCTCGATCATTTTTCGTCTTCGCTTGAATTGCTTCAAGTCCATGGCTGCAATTTCTTTTCTAGTGGACGAGTATGTATGCTCACCTCAATATGCATCTCGTTGCTTGATGACTCACCGGATCTTTGATGTCAACATTGGAGACGATGCCTCTGCACGCTGATTTGTTTCAATATCAGTACAGAAAGTATTGCGAAAGCATATAGTGTATTCTGCCGCCCGCTTCTGTAGCGTACACATTGAATCTGTCGGAGAATGTGTCGGATTTCTATCACACTTGTGACAACCTATACCAAAGCGAGAGTAGAAATCAGACTGTCGCGTCGTCCTTGGCCGGTTGTCTCCGCCAAAAACTCGAAACTAGCGCATACACGGTACGCCAGTGTAACGCCCAGTGTCATAGGTCCTGATGTAGACATCACTATAGCCGGTGAGAAGGACAAGAAGGGTCCGGTCAAGGATACTGTCGAGAAGTGTTTCATTCGTGACGTTGGGAACTCTGCAGCTTGGACACGACAGGCACGATGTCAAAAAAAAGGATACGAGATTATGCTCCTTTGGGTGTAATCGGTCGGCACTATGCCGTGGGTCCCCATTAATTTGGTAGGAGGGCCTTGTGCACGTCGGGAGTAGGATGTTGAGACAGCTCATCTGGACTGGGGGTTTCGTCATTGACTCGTTTTCGGATTTTTAAACGAAGGATTGAAGGAAAGGGCGATTATCACGGAATGAAAGAAAAAAAGAAAGCAAAAGAAAAGCCTAATGGGGCGAGGCATTTGCCGACTGCTGAAACGTACTCGCTCTACCGTCATCGTACTGTGGTAGTACTCTGGTGCACCCCGCGGCGCCCACGGGACCGGGATCGGTCGGCCTGGTAGACAACAGCCCAAGTGCACCTCCTTAGGGAATCGAACCCTTGACCTCTGCAATCTCTTGAAGAGGAATTGTTGCAGCAGCATAACCACTGAACCAAGGAGGCACGGGAGTATACGTATTAGCCTTGTTTTTGTGCAATAGCTCTGGAGATATGCTCAGTTAGGTGCGGACCAGTGAAAATTGGACTCAAAACGGAAAACCTCGGCGTGGCACAGTCAGACGAGACTTGGAGGACTCAAAGCAGTACTTATTTTGCTAGTTATTCACGTATCCGAGTGAGTACGAGTTGAGAGAGTTGTAGAGGCATCTCAAATCTGTCTCACTCGCAAGTCAGTCCAACTAAGTGCGACATATTTCTTTACGGGTTGAAAGTCTTTTACTCATATTAGTAATTACCGCTTTAGGCTTCATATTTCTGATCCGTGCAACAGACGGGGATATCATGATCAAACGCGTGTTGACATGACTGATAATCTCCGATTCGGATGAGACGCGCCAAACTACAGCACGTGACCGTATCGTCTCCCTCGTCGTCTTTTCTGCGATACCCTAACAATTTCACCTGCCAGTGGATCGCACTTCCTCAAGACTTGAGGAACTGTACCAACACAAGTACATACCGACCCACACGAGGTTGAGGTTATGTAAAAACTAGGTCATAATAAAAATGTTCGAGTACTTACAGTTGGGGACGCCTATATTAGAGCCGAACCAGATGCTGTATGCAGCCTCGGGAAACCACGGCTTTGTGTTTTGCACGGAAATTATCGCGCTGGGAGCCTGGTTGCACCATATATAGACGAGTATATTTTGCTTAGGGATGCCCACCAACACCATCTTTACGGGTGTGACGGGTGCCCTCAGCGGTAGGACGTTCCGTCCCATCAGAGGTCTAGGCAAAGAAAATGACGTGGCGGGGCGGATACGGGACGGAGAATTTGCTGTCCGTTCTCCGTCTCAAAATTGAACCGTTGACGGTCGTGCACGAGAAATGCACGCGGACGCGCCTATTCCGTGAAACACATACTAAATCGGAGCTCAAGTCAGCGAGGTAACAGTTTTAGAGAGTCAGATCATTTCTTGGGAAAAACGGTGCACTAAACTCTCCGCGGTCACGTGGTACGGCGCGACTGCTTCTGTCGCGTGGACCGCACAGAAATAACTCACAAACGAGTGAAGGGAATTATAGAACCAGTGAAACGCGCCGGATTTGCTCTAGGAGGCCGGGTCGTTTTTTTGCCGTCCCGTACCGTCTCAAAGCCGCAATAGTGGCAACCCGTCGCCGTTTACAGGACGGTGGGGCTCCCTAATTTTGCTGATGCCACAATTCTAAGTTTGGCCCGAGCATGGCGAAACCGATTGTTGAACCAGGATGCCCGAGCAATTAAACATGCTAGTAACAGCAGATTCCAAGGCGAAGGCGAGGTCAAGCCGAAATTCAAGCGAATTGACCACTCATGATCAGGGCAAAGCAGAGGATGGGTGCCTGACCCGGAGGCATTTCAAAGTATGACAGAAGATGACACTGGAAAGCGGAAAGTCACCCCCAGGGATCGGCAAGAAGGAATTTAGACATTCGTCGTCTAGATTGCACATGCGACACCTGAGACGGTGTGACTCTCGCACGGGGATATCGTTCTTGAGGGCGCAGAAGCCGAGAGATGAATGAACCTTTGGAGAATTAAGTTTGCACTAGAAAGAAGTAGTGGTAAGTCGTGCGCTTAGACTGGGCGAATTCGCCTGGATGCATCGCGGGTGGTAGAAGGAGCAAAGAAGGAGAGAAAAGCGATCAATATGCAGCTATGTTTATCTAGCCTAGGGCTTAGGCTAGTCTACCGGTGTCTATTTGGTCTATATGGAACAGGGCAGTCTCCCATATACCGGATAGACACCGATAGACATTATACAATGCCAAGGGTGCGCTGAAGTCAGGAGGATGTGCAACGGCAAAAGGCGCCGGGGTTTCTCCATAGCGACCCCCAGCTCCCATACATGCGCTGGCGGGAGCTATAACGCAAACACTTATAAGTTGCTTGTAAGGCCAACCCTGGATCGCTAGTTCCGAACGATCAAGTACTATGGGTTTCTCAACCACTTTGCTTTCTGTCCTCGCACTAGGAGTCGCAGGAACTTCCGCTCTGTTCCTGCCATCCGGCAACTTCACTTTCCCCACCGAGTCTGGTGCCTTGTCTGCTCGCGGCGTACAAGGGCCCGGCCAAGGCACCTTCGACGGTTTCTTCTGGCAAAATTTTGTCGCTGGCAGTTTCGACGTCATTTTTACCAACATCGCCGGAGGCCAGTTTGAGGTTCAGTGGGAAGGATCCGGCGATTTCGTCGTTGGGCAGGGGTTCAACCCCGGAAGCGCATCCAGGTTAGCATATCCTTTGCCGCATGTGTACGATTTGCACTCAACAAATTATTTCCAAATTCTCCAGGGTAATGACTTTCAGCGCGTCCTGGGAGCCAAACCCCGCTTCGGCTGCTATACTCTCCGTCTACGGTTGGTCCTAGTCACTAATATACAGCTGACGCTTAAGGACCCGTACATAGGCTGGTCGACCAACCCTCTCGTCGAATACTACATCAACGAAGACGCGAATAATTTCAACCTCGGCACCGCCAACCCGGGTACTACACACATGGGCACCGTTGTCTCCGATGGATCAACTTACGACATCTACACACATACCCAAGTTAACCAGCCCTCCATTCAAGGCACCGCCACCTTCCAACAGTTCCTCTCCGTCCGTCAGAACAAACGCACCAGTGGGTCGGTCACGATTCAAAACCATATCAATGCGTGGGCTGCGCTAGGTATGAAATTGGGTGCTCTGAATCTACAAATTATGGCGGTAAGTTCGAATTGCTATTGATTTGAGTGAAACATCAGACTGCTAATGTCGGTGTGCGTATCAGGTGGAAGGCTTGTCCAGCTCCGGCCAAGCAACCGTTACAATTTAGTTGAGACGGTATTACAGAATGGTCCAGCGTTGTAACTGTTCACAAATTATTGGTGTCTGGGAATAAAAAAATCAAAAGGAACATGTGTTTCCTTGTTATTGAAAACATAACAAGACTGGGGGTAGTAAGGATGGATTGAAAAGGAATCATATGAACCGAGGGTGTGCGAGAACGAGATTTGAATGTAGGTGCTCAATTTGAAGGGCGGAGAAGACAGGTTGGGAACATACCGGACTGAGAAACGAAAGCGAAGCGAATCTGAGGGAAATTCAGGCAAGATTTGTGCCGAGGTATCCCGGCGAGACGAGCCAGCTCATAAGGGGGGACGTGAAAGGTGGAGAACAGCGGTCGCGAAAGAAGGAGCGGACGGAAATAGAGATGCGGCGGAGGCATACGTTTCTCCTCTAAGCGCCTGAACCCAACGACACACAATGGAGGTAAAGACTGTAGTGGGAAGGTGCGCGACGAGATAAAGGAGAACAAGGCAATCATACCTTCTCCGATACAGTGGTAGCCTGTTGACGATTCAGAGCCGTCATTGAAGAAACAATAGCATTTCAAAACTCACCAACTGGTAAGTATTTGTGCGCAACACCGACACGTTTTCTTTCCTTATTGACGGTCATCCAATCTCGACAAACTTGTTGAAGGTGTTTGAGGATAGGAGTGGCGTCCGAGTACTTCTTGTCTACGGTCTCGGCAACAGATTTTGGACATTGTGGTAGCTGTATTGGTACCAGAAAACTCGCAGTTGATCGGAATGTGTCAGGGATGTGGGAGGGGGTTCGGCATGGATGAACCATCCTAAATGCGCAATGTCCTGGAGCGACAACTCGCTATTAAATATCCCTCACCTTCGAGAGTATCCGAACTTGACGGGGGCCATACGTAGCAGACACATTGCCGTCTGGAAAGCTAGGTTTCGGGAGGCCGAGCTTTTTCGCAGTTTCGTTGAGGGTGCCATTGCATTGTTGGAGTACTAGCCACTTCTGCTGAAAGTAGTGCTGACCACTAATAAGCGAAAGATGATTCCGAATCGTGCGGAGAACGAATAACTGAAGACAACTTTAAACCCAGGGTTGAATCTTCGAATTATGTTTGGTGGTTGGTGTGAACCAAAGGTTCGAACTTCGCACTCCGTGCCGCCTCAGGCTGAAGTTTGGAAGTAGTTCACTGTCAAACCCAAAAGCCTCCGACGATGATAGTGAAATCCGGGCCAACGCAAACGAGCCAGCTTGTACGGAGTGCAGAACCTTGGCGAAGCCGGGTTCCGAAGGATTTGAAGATACCTAGGCCAAATCCAAATTCCGAAATGGAGTAAGTCAGGACTATCCCACACACTGAAAAAAAGGGGGGTAGACGGGCGAGCGAAATGGAAATTCTAGCAGCTGGCGCGTCGGTTCGATTCGGGATGGCGCAAGGGATGGCGTTGGTTGGGAGTCAGTGATGTCGGGATGTCACAAAATCCGAGTCACGCATCCGAGTTTCTAAGCGGGACTGTGGACGACGGTGGCTCAAACGCGGTTCTTTTCGATACGAAACCATACAACCTTGCTTCCCTCTGCTAAGACTCGGATGTCGTTCGTTTGGCCTGCAAAAATCATCGAGCAGAGTTTGGTATAGGAACGCGCCGGTGGAAGGCCCAATCCGCTCCACAATTCTGGGCTTCCTCGGTGGATACTGCTTGGTTTTGGACGGGGATAAAGTTGCAAGTGTTGCTGTTGCCGCCTCTTTGACTGCTTCCAAGTCTCATGAATTGGCTGGTGAAGACGCGGCTGGACTACATATGAGTAGTTCAAGGATATCTTATAACAGGCTCGTGTGCTTGCTCGTTCTCAATTGCAGCACCGTGACATTCTCGCTTGCTTGCGGTGACTGGGAAAGTCTGCCAAGTCTTCCTGGCTATGGCCACAGGGACGCTTCTTCCTGGATCTTTCAGCACAATCCCGCTCAAACTAGCCTGAATCTTTTATTCAGCAACGATGCGCTCGGCGTCTGCACAGTATGTAACTAGGCTGCGTTTCCATCGATCTGGAAACCCTTCAACCCGCCCTCCGCTCTCCAAGCGTTGAGCACCTCGACAAAGCTGAGAATTCCCTCTCCCCATGGCGCACCACGGGCAGCCTTCATCTGCTGCTGTACATCGACAATCCTGTCACTCGTACCCTCCATATTGATGTACCCCGGCGTACAGCCCCGCATCCCCGAGAACCAGGCAGCTCTCATAAGGATCTCGCCCGTCCACGCGTCCTCGGCCCCCTTCGTCACCTCGATAGTAACTCTATCAGATGGGCCCACCCGCCGCTCCGCCTCCGCAATCGTGTTCGCAACGTGCGAGGCGAGAGTGGACAGTGTAAACGTGAAATTCGAGGTTACTCCTGTCTGCGTCGGGCCAGGGAAGAAGAAGTTCGGGAACCCGTGCGTCGCTACGCCGTGCAACGTCGCCGCGCCCTCTTGCACCCACTTGTCGTCCATGGACCGCCCGCCCCGCCCGAGGACCCGGACCCCTGCGCGATGCACCGGACTTCCACTGTCGTTTTCGACGAATAACGCGTATCCCGTGCTGAGAACGAGCACGTCGATCGGATACGTGGTGCCGTTCGCCACGACCGCGTCCTCCGTCAGCGACTCGACGCCCTTGCCATCCGTGTCCACCAGCGTCACATTCGGCTGATTGAAGGTCGGGAGATAGTCGTCGTGGAACGTCGGGCGCTTGCACCAAGTGGGATACCAGTGCTTGAGCTTGTCGGCAGTCTCGGGGTCTTTGACGACCTCGTCTGTGCGGGAGCGCACCCGCTTTGCGCGCTCGAGGTCGGTCGCGTGCAGTTTCGCGATGTGCTCCGGGATCTTGTCGGGCGAAATGATACCAGGAGCACCAATGAGGCCGCAGTATGCGTGCGCGTGGGTCCACCCGTCGTCGACCACGTCCTCCCCGAGCGGCGCATTGACGAGCTGCGAGTTGAAGTTGTCCGACCGGGCGCGCTGCCAACCCTTCGTTGCGGCAATCTTGCTGGCCCACTCGTCCGGGTCGGTGGGGCGCTGCCCGCGCACGTCGACGCTGGACGGCGTACGCTGAAAGACGTAGAGGTGTTTCGCCCATTTGGCGAGCTGCGGGATCGCCTGCACGGCCGTCGCACCGGTCCCAATAATCCCGACGTTCTTATCCTTCAGTTTCTCGAGCGTCCAGTCGACGTCGGACCCGCCGGTGACCTCGTAGTCCCACCGCGACGTGTGGAAATGCTGCCCTTTGAACTGGTCAAACCCTGGCAGGCGCGGGATCTGTGGTGCATTCAGCGTCCCCGACGCGACGAAGACATACTGCGCCTTGAACTTCATCTCCCTCCTCGCCTCGCCTGGCCCTCGCCCCTCCGTCGCATGCACCACCCACCGCTTCTCCGTGTCGTCCCACGCGGCGTCATGACACTGCGTCCTGAACAGTGCCTTGTCGCTCAACCCCCACTTCTCCGCAATCCTCTCCGCGTGCGCACGCAGCTCCGAGCCATACGCGTACCGGAAGCGCGGCATGTACCCCGTCTCCTCGAGCAGCGGCATATAGATGTAGCTCTCGACGTCGCACATGAGCCCCGGGTACCGGTTCCAATACCATGTCCCTCCCACTCCGCCCGCGTCGTCCACGAGGCGGATGTCCGCCGCCTTGAACCCCGCCTCGATGAGGTGCACCGCGAAGAGGAGGCCGCCGAAGCCCGTGCCGAGGACGAGGAACTTGATGTCGTCGCCGTCGGCCAGGGGTGGGGTGCGCGCGTTGAGCGCGGCGTGGTCGACCCAGGGGTCGTCCTGCAGGTACTTGAACTCCGCGGAATGCGCGAGCTTGAGGAACTGCCCGACGCCGTCTGGGCGCCGGCGCTTGTCGCGCTCCTGGATGTATTTCTGTCGGACGACTGGGTCGGGTACCGCTACGCCGCCGTCGACGGTCTCCATTAGAGGCAGTACAACTGTTTGATTCGAGGAGTCTGTTGACTTGAGGAGGATCTTCATATACTGTGCGCCAACCCCATTCTGTCAAGTAGCGAGCGGGTTCCACGGTCCCAGACACGAGGCGGAGAAGGCCGAGAACCCCTGACAATGGTATAGTTGTTGACTTGTGGAAGTAGAGGAGGATCTTCAAATACTCTACGCCAACCCCATTCGAATCTGTCAAGTAGCGAGCGGGTTCCACGGCCGCGCGCGCCAGACACGAGACGGAGTACTACAGGAGTCGGGCGTTCCACAAACGAGATGCGGCGCCCAGCACGAAACTGGGATGACACACGGGCCCGGTAAAGAGGCGAGGTGAATTAAGTACATACATGCTACAATCTGCTACAATCAACTAGAGTCAACTAGCTTCCTTCTTGCCTGGCATCCGTGTGAGTCAAGGTGTGAGTACTCGCCAAGTCTGACTTTGAAGAGGTCTGATGTAAACCCCTGTAAAGTCCCTTGTCAATTTATTTCTCAAACGCACACAATCACTTACACATCAGACCACTGGCACTGATTTCTTCGACTTTTGTTGCGGACATGAGCTCCAGTTACCAGTTCTAATCAGAGGTCCTCATTTCAGATACGACAACTAGATATGCAAGCGTCCCAGACATATCTTGGGCACATCCAGACCCCGAAATGCGATATAAGAGCTGGTCAAAGGGCGGAATACGAAATGCCCAAAAATAGCATAGTACTCCTCAAATATCAAGATGCAATAGGACGGAGTCGGCCCGAGCAGGTGGTCAAAGCGATGCATCGCAGCCACGTGTAACGAAATACATGAAAATTTAATGGCTCCGTCTTCCGCAGCCGATCGCATTGAGATGCGATTCAGATTCACCTCCCAACTGTCGGCAGCAATTGAAAATGAAAGCAAAAATAAAAACGCCATTCATTTTTCACCGCCAACCAGGGCCGCCGCCACGCACTACTCTACAGTCCATGCAAATGTATGTATGGCGTGCATGCCGCTCTAGTTTTTGGTCGCCGCCGCCGCTGTTTGTTGTGCCTCCCGAGGGAAAACCGAATTAAGTATTCATTCATTTAACCATCCACCCACGCACGCTCCCTTAGCACAGAGCGGTGCTTAGGAGGTGAACGACGAGACGTGCTCCTCAACGACGGCCTTGATCTTCGCCTCCAAGTCAGCGTTGATGCTCCCGCCCGCGATCTCGCTCAGCAGCCCGCTCTGCGTAGCCGTCAGGTGCCCACGGAAATCGGCCTCCCACTTGGTGATCTGGTCGACGGGGACAGAGTCGAGCTGCAGGTGGGCATTAGTAGATGCAAGAAGAAGAGACGGGAGGGCACGCACAAGACCGTTAACGCCGGCGTAGATGATGGGGACCTGCAGCTCCATCGCCATAGGCTGGTACTGGCCCTGCTCTGCACGGGCGCACAAAGCATGTCAGCGCCAGAAAGAGGCGGAGGGGCACGACGTACTGAGCAGCTCCGTGAGACGGGCACCACGGGAGAGCAGGAAGCGCGTCGACGCGTCGAGGTCAGAGCCGAACTGTGCGAACGCGGCAACCTCACGGTACTGCGCGAGGTACAGCTTCAGCGAACCGGCGAACTTTTTCATGATTTTGCTGCGCGGGTGTCACTCAGTCAATCAAAGCCAAGTGGGGTGGAGGGGGACGTACGTCTGGGCAGCGGATCCGACACGGGACACAGAGAGACCGACGTTGATGGCGGGACGCACACCACGGAAGAAGAGCTCAGCTTCCAGGAAGATCTGGCCGTCGGTGATGGAGATGACCTGCGGCGGGCGGGGTAAATAAGTAAAAGATGCGCGCGCGAGGGAGGAAAAGACGCACGTTCGTCGGGATGTAGGCAGACACATCACCACCCTGGGTCTCGATGATGGGCAGCGCGGTCAAGCTTCCGCCACCGAACTTATCGTTCATCTTGGCGGCACGCTCGAGCAGCCGGGAGTGCAGGTAGAAGACGTCACCGGGGTACGCCTCACGACCGGGGGGACGACGGAGCAGCAGGGACATCTGGCGGTAGGCGACGGCCTGCTTGGACAGATCGTCGTAGATGATGAGAGCTACCAGACCGCATGAGCGAAGGAGAAGACTGAGAAGAGGTTATACGAACCGTGCTTGCCGTTGTCACGGAACCACTCGCCCATGGCGCACCCGGAGAAGGGCGCAAGGTACTGCAGGGGAGCAGCCTCGCTGGCAGTGGCGGCAACGATGATGGTGTACTTCATCGCGTCGTTCTCCTCAAGGGTCTTGACGAGCTGGGCGACGGTGGATCGCTTCTGGCCAATAGCGACGTAGACACAGTAGAGTTTCTTGGACTCGTCCTGGCCGTCGTTCCAGCGCTTCTGGTTAAGAATGGTGTCGACCGCAACGGCGGTCTTTCCGGTCTGCCGGTCACCGATGATAAGCTCACGCTGGCCACGGCCGATGGGCACCATGGCGTCGATGGGCTTGAGACCAGTCATCATAGGCTGGTTGACGGAGCGACGCGGGAGAATGCCGGGGGCCTTGAGGGACGCGCGACGACGCTCAGCGGCCTCAATGGGGCCCTTGCCGTCGATGGGGTCACCGAGGGCGTTGACGACACGGCCGAGCAGATTGGGGCCGACAGGGACATCGACAATCTGGCCGGTCCGCTTGACGGTGTCGCCTTCCTTGATGAGACGATCGTTTCCGAAGATGGACACACCGACATTGTCGGCTTCGAGATTCAGACACATGCCACGGACACCAGAGGAGAATTCCACCATCTCTTCGGCTGTAAAGGACGTGAATACGGGTGCGTCGACGCGAAAAAAAGTCGCCTTACCCTGGACGTTCCGGAGACCCCAGACACGACCAATACCATCACCAACGCCTACGAGGATATCAGAGGGCGTAGAGACAAGCAAGAAAAGGGTGTACTCAGGACACGGCCGGTTTCTTCGACATTTCCACCGACAGCGGTGCCCGAGATACGAGACTCGAGAATGGACGAGACCTCTGAGGCAGCTGGAGAAATAAACGGTCAGAAATTGAAGGAGAAAGAGAGAGAAAAGCGCGGCTCACCGGGTTTTGCTGTTGCGTATGAGCGTGCGACGACGGTGGGAGTGCTCTGCGACGTGTAAGTCGGTTTTTGCAGCAAATGAGACGGGGAAAGCGAGGAGAAGAGGTTACCTTGGATGCGGCGGCCAGCGCATGAGCGCGCACCGAGTTTCTAATAGCAATTCGGTGCATGGAAGGAAACGAGCGGGAAGACGGGAGAATGTCGTACGGCCGCGAGTTGATACGGTTTTGTTGTCCTCTGTTGATTTCAGATGCCCTCCGGAACTGTATCGTACCGGCAACCCCCACGACGTTGTCCACCACTAGAAACGCAGCTGCTTGAATCGTACTTCGGGATGGATAACAGAAACTTGATAGGAAAAAACCTGCCTCGTTCCGGACTCCGATTATGTATTCTTGCAGTTTCCTGTTCAAACGATTCAACGGTGTAGGAGAACCTGGCTTGCGTCTCCTTCTCCTCTCCCAAGAACATCCCTGCAATGCTTCAATCATGCGGAGAACCAAGCTAACCCACGACGTTCTCTACCACGGAACTGAGATCCTGGGCCAATCTTACTTGAAAAATGAAGGATTGATCCCAGAACATTGACAGGAAAAAGCTGACTCGTTCCGGACTCCGATTATGTATTTTTGAAGTTTCCCTTTCAAGCGACTCAACGCCCAACCTTCAGCTAGCTGTCGAAAGCGGAAAGCGGGTCTCATTTCACTTGTTTTACGAGAATCCCCAACTACTTTGCAGTCTTTGAATCACAGCAATGCTGCAATACTATTCATACAGGTGGAGGACCAAGCCACGTCATGCATAGGTATACAGTGTCGCGATACACAGGCGTCGATAAGAAGCGGCGATAAGAAATTCGATAAGTAAAGAGGTATGTATGAAGCATCCCCGACCACTCCAAATGACACTTGGATCAATCGCCCCAAAGGATACCCATACGTGCGTCCCGCCACTACGAAGTAGGTGCGTCGGCAGTGGCCGTCGCCGCAACCCGCTTCCACGGGGGGGCGCCTTCGTCGGTCGGGACGTCGCGTCTCCACGGAGGGGGAGTCGGTTCAGTGCGCTTCCAGGGCGGAGCAGTGTCGACCGCGCGTTTCCACGGCGGGGCGCCGTCATCGGTAGGAGCATCGCGCCTCCACGGCGGGGCACCGTCGTCGGTCGGGACGTCGCGTCTCCACGGAGGGGGAGTCGGCTCAGTGCGCTTCCAGGGCGGAGCAGTGTCGACCGTCGGCGTCGCACGTTTCCACGGCGGAGCAGTATCGACCGTCGGCTCTCTCATCTACAGCACAAGATGAGCGAAAAAAAAAGTAAGTGGACATACCACCCACCTCGATCCCCGCGATGTGCATATCGGCCCGGGCAACAGCGTCGCTCATGTCGTTCTGTGGAGCAACAGCGAGTCCAATTAGCCGGCTGCGTCGCAAACTCAAGGCGAAGAAGAAGGGGAACTGAACTTACAACGGGAATGGCGCCGACGGCAGCAACAGCGGCAACGAGCACCAAGATTGCGTGCATGTTGTTGAACGATTCTCAGATCGACGAGGAAAAAAACACATCTGCGTTACTTATACTTAAGTAGGCGGGAATAACCCCGACGGTCACTTGCCCATCTGCATCATTTCCAATCTCCCGCATGGTCACAATCCCGAAGGTACGGGCCCGGGGGCTTGGTCATGACATATCAGCAAAGTTAAAAACAGTGATCCGGGAGAGATACAAGTGTGGTATCGTAGATCTCCCAGTCCTCCTCAGCGGAGCATTCTCACCACAGATATATCCACTCTTGCACCTTGGGAACAAACAACCAACGTGTTTTGTGGATCCTCTTTGAAAGGATACAAGCTTGATACAAGCTGGTTCTCTCTCACCCAAACAACCACTCGTGATCGCGATAGGTGCCTGTGCCGTCAGAGCGGGTCAACTCCGATCCGCTAATCTGTGGGAGGTTCCACCCAAATGCCGCCATATCAGCACATATCAGACCGACCACCGTGCGCAATTTGATGACGAGCGACGCCATATCAGCTGCCAGGCAGCTCTGAACAGTGAAGAGAACGTTCTGCGCAGACCAACAGACTAGATAGGGACTGGATATCTTCTCGGGGCTTGACGCTCATGGGATTGCCGCGGCGAGGCTGAAATTCTCTGGCTGGCGTTCCCCTCCGACTCCACGGAGTAAATCCGATACCTTGGTTTCGAATTTTGGGAGAGGGCCGTACAATGGCACCCGGAAAGTCGACCGCTGACAAGTTTAATGTTATCTATATGACCGAGCAACGCGACTTCATGCAGGACAGACAGTAGGACCATACATATGCGTCTGCCAATGCTCAGTGGCAAGAACCGCCGTGGGGCCCGGCTTGGTGCCGGGCGTCGCACATAGCTGTCACCCGCCTGCGTTATGAAAACCGTGAACCAACCTTATCGCAGGCTGAACTCCCACATCTGGCATAACGAGCCCTAAGTATCGGAAGGAAAAACGTCGCTGCCAGCGCCATGGCGCTCCAAGGTGGCGAAATAGCCTAGGCCTCCCGCACATTCCGCACTTACGGCCTTCTTCCGACTTGATTTTTTTCGCTCTGCAGCTGTATCATACCTGGCACTTGCGTTCTCGAGATGGAATACGGCAGATGATCCTCCGAGCACTGCGCGAATTATTTGCAGCGTGCGGCCGCTGTGTTCCTGAGCGTCGGTGATGCGGACCGTAGTGGAGTCGGACTCGGGTGTAGTAGAAATATTAAAGATGTCGAGATGTCGACGAATTATCCGATACATCTCGGTGTGCCTGATAGGGATACGAGGTGTTTTTTTCCACTATCTACAAACTGTCTAGGTCGACGGCGCATTGTCGGAGAGAGAGCGTAAGATAATGGTTGGTGCCCAGTTTAATTTCATTATTTCCTTCCAGACGCCGGAGGAGAACGCGTCGTCCAAATGCGGTTGCAAGAGGTGCCTTACAAGAGTTCTCGAAACGAGTAAAAGATTGTTGCCAAGGCTTTGAAAAAAAAGGCATGCGCAGGATGCGGATCTGAGCCCGTCAACTTTTTTTTAGTCCGGAAATTTATTGGCTGCGACAACCAAATCGGAGCTGCGCTTTTCGTTTCCTCCTCCTACTAGTACGTGGCATGGCGACTATTGGGGTGCGGGCCAGCCCTGCGTCGATCCTTGCAAGGCCCAGGGCGTCGCGTTGGTGACAAGAGGTCGGTCTTGGCGTTTCCGGTTGAACTGTTGAAACGTTCGTCTTCGTTCATGAATGGGGATGATCGACGGTAGGTCCAAAAATGATTGTCGGGCAGTGCACGCCCACATGGATCATGATGATGGCGCGACCCATGTACTGGACCTTGGCTCGTTCATTCATTTCAAGTTTCGTATACCAGCGTATACCCACAAGAAGGCGCGTCGACCGCCGTTGTTTCGAACCAAATTTGGTGATAAATGTTCGAGGGTTGGGTGCGAGACTGCGAGTAAAGTTACCTCCACTCGTCGTTCTTGGAGGATTCTCAACATTTTGTGAGTTTCGTATGAACTTGAGGTGCTGTGTGGATTTTCGAGGCGATTTTGTTGTCCCAATGACCGGTATCTTCCTACATACTATATGGGACTTGAACAAGGTTGGAGTTAACGGTAAGATGGTACCGTGGGAATCGATCCGGTCCGGAGCTGATGCGCTTGATGACCCTTTTCAACCATTCTGCATATTGTCATTGACGGTACATAACGCTAATCCTGAGTTTGATAGTAAAGTACAAAAGGTACGGCCGGCTTTAAATCTTGATTGCCCCTTCTCCGTCTGCAATATCAGAGAGCCGCCAAGCTGGCACATGGGAGGGAACGACGACGATCTTGCTTCCGTGAATGGCAACAGCCCTGCGGTAGGTCACATACGCCGCCAACAGCACTGAGACCGCTCGTCAGAAGGAAAAACTAAACATACTGAATGGACTTACGTGTAATGACGAGGATCCAGGAGAGTACATGAACTGCAGTGAAAAAACCGCAAATTATACTGCCCCATCCGCAGGCGATTTCATTCTGGGTCAACATTGCTACCATGAAAACTGAAACACGGCGCGTTCGATAGGCTTCTGGTCGGAAACAATTTGCTTACTGATCCAGGAACAGGCTAGTCCGAGGAGAACATAAATTTGAACGGTGGTGCGGCCCAAGGGGTGGGGGGTTTCACGGCGACGGCCCATGTACAACCTGGATCGGAGACAGGTTAACTTATAGCATGAACAGTTGGTATTGCACTCACAGGAGGATGAGCGATGTGATAGTTACATCGGTCCAAAGGGCGACAAAAAGTTGGAGGATTCCTTATTCCTGTATTAGGGAAATGCGTAGTATCCATCACGAACACAAAGACATACTCGTCGCATGGAAGTACCGGGAAGCGGCCAATACAACCACCGCGAAGGCAAACATCAAGCAGGAAATGAGGATTGCCACTACCGACATGTGAGCCTAACACGGAAAGCAGCTACAGCAGATACAGACGGATACTAAGAAGCAAACGGATGATGAAAAGATGCCTGTGGCTATTGACTTTGGCGTCTTTGTGGCCTTGTCGCGACTCTAGTTCGGAGGAGCATCGAGTGCAAAAATGCGGCGGACGGTCAACCTGGGCGACTTCGCCGTCTGAAGCATGCGTGCCAGCAAGGAGGGGTAGAGTGTCTTCATCCATGGCCATTCTCGTCAGAATTAAGTGCAAGTGGTACTGGTCGTAGTCTGAATGTCAATGAGGGGTCAATAACCAAGGACGTGGAAGGCTCCTCTTTATACGGAATAGCCAACATCAGTTGGCTGCGCTCGAAGCATCACCGGACTACGGAATGATGCTTGGTGTCACTTTACGAACCCAGAATGGTTTGTTAGCTGCCAGACAGAGTGATTTCGGGTGTAGGAATGTATTAATTGAACTGCGGATGTCGCGCTTACCATATTCAAACTGAAAGTCGCCGAAGGTCTTATTCAAGCCATGGGAACTTGCATCCAGGATCGATGTCAACTCGCATGATACACCATCGGTCGATACTAGACTCGAACCAGTCGCAATTCGGAAAACCGAGAGATTGCAGAGATTGATGATAGTCGATCAACCGGTCGTATCCATCACTGATTGAACGACTGTCTTCGATCTTCGAGGATTTGGACTGGTTCGAGTCTAGGTCGATACTTGGCAAGTCCAAAATCCGACCCTTCGAAGTTATCCAGTGCACCAATATTTATCCAGGATTGTACATACATCCAGCCACCGAGAGGTCAAGAAGATCTAGTATCCGGTCCGCTATTGATGGAGGGTCTCGACTTGGAGGATCCCACGTGCCACGGAAAGAGGCATCTTCCCAGGAAGACCATCGACGAAAAGTGGCGATGCCGATTTGACTCTGAATGTGCATAGGTGAGCCAGAGGCCCGTGCTCATCCGCCAGTGCCACATCGATCATCTTCCAATGGCGGAGATCATTTCGAATGTTGCGAGGGTTGCGCCCATAGGTATCGGTGATGGTTATGGCAACCAAACTGCGCGCTCCAAGGCGGGCGAGTGCTGAGTGAAGCCTTTGCCCAAGGGGTATGTCATGGTGAACTGAGATCGAGGCGCCGAAGGCCCGGACTGAAACCGTTGGCAGAAGAATCTTGGGGGGTTTGATCAGTTTGGAGCGCGGAAGGGACAAAAATGAAACTCACTGAGAAACGTATATCCCTCCGATTCAAAGCATAAATGTTGCATGCTGGCACCGGCGTGGGACAGATATTTTGTAAGAAAGGAATTCTCTGCTGCAGGGACGGAAAGCTCAAGACCGCGTTCATGAATGAACTGAACGAAAGCCGGAACTTTTCGAAAATTAACGTAGATGTTTCGGGGAATATATCCGCGAGGAGAGCGGGATTAAGCGCCGGGATCGAGATACGCAATGTCTTCACTTGAGAAAACAGTCCCAGCTGCTGGAGACGTTCATGAAATTAATCGTCCCTCCGTCCAGATGACAGTCCAAGGGAATGAATGAAGGTCGGGAGGGGAAAACTGGACTTTTCCACAATGGAAAGAAACGACTCAATGGTGCGGTCATCGAGTTTAGCGCTGGAAAATAAGAGATATCGACTCGATGGGAGCCAGCTCTTGCAGACAAGCCCACATAGAACAATGGTCCGCCTTTCAGCACGATTTTCTGGACTGTATTCGCCCAAGCTTACGACGAGGTCATTTCTTGCGGAACGTCTTGGGCCATCACGTGGCGCTTTCTGCCTGGGTCCTTACGTTAGTTACAGAACTCATGACGTTGGTTTTGCGCGACCTCAGCAATACAAGACCAGGATGAGTTTCAGGATGGTGGAAGAGTCGAAATTACTCGAATGCCGTCAACTTGATACCGTGACGGCGGCGCGCCTGTCAAAGTGGGTACAAACATGTACAAGTTGAAAATCGTTGATCCGGCGTACATAAGCCACCCTCCGTCGCAGTTGCTACGACCTCCAGGCCTTGTATTGGTGAGATTGCGCAGAAAATACGCCCTGAATTGTTTTTGCTGACATGAGGGACTCACGAAAAGCCCAGCAGGATGGCACAAAACATCCCACCAGAAATCATGGACCTCGTCTTGGGTGAATATAGACCAGAAAATCGCGCGGAAAGAGAAACGATTGCCCACTGTGGCCTTGTCTGCAAGAATTGGCTCTCAGCGAGTCGGTATCGCTTATTTTCTGACGCCAAATTCGATGACCGCACTATCGAGTCGTTTTTTTCCGTTGTGGAAAAGTCCCCCTTTCCCCTCCCCGCTTTCATTCGTTCCCTCCAACTATCCTCTGCTCGGAGGGACGGTTCCTTTTGTGAACGTCTTTGGCAGCTGGCACCGTTTTCCCAAGTGAAGACGTTGCGTATCTCAATGGATGAGCTGGCATTGAATTCTACTCTCCTCGCGAACATATTCCCCGATATCTCCACGTTGATTTTCCAAGGCTACCGGCCCTCGTTCAGTTCAGTTCTGAACGCGATGGCGAGCTTTCCATCCGTGCAAACCCTTGGACTTGATTGGGTCTCCCTTTCGTATGCCAAGTTCAGTCCGTTGGCGTATCGGTCTCCTCCCCGATGGAATGCATTGACTGTAAATTTTCACCATCAAGCTGCGATTGAAGAACTCTTCGAAACTATACTCTCGCTCAACCCGATCCCCATTTTCTCGGCGCTCTCGGTGCACGGGACGTACCCAACACATAGCTCCTACTTGACAAAATATCTGCGTCACGCCGGTGGGAGGGTTCAGTACCTGTGTTTGGGATCAAATGAATATCTCAGTGCGTGGCTCTACATCTTTCCTATCTGCGCTCACGACGCCTTAAGCTTCTACCGCTATCGGTTTACGCCACAGTACGGGCCTCCGGTGCCTTGACCTTGTCTTCCACCATAATGTCTCTTTTACGCAAAGGCTTGAAAATGTGCTGCCGAACCTTTGCTCGCGCAACCTCGTTACTATCAACATCACCAGTCCCTATACAGGTACCATGATTATCAATGCCTCCCACTGGGCACGGCTCGATGAGGCACTGGTGGATGAACATGGGCCTCTGGCTCAGCTACGCACGTTCAGGATTAAATCGGCATCGCCACGTTTCGTGGATAGTCTGCTTGGACGGATGCCTCTGTCTAAGGCCCGTGGGATTTTCCAAGTCGAGAACCTCTATGGATAGTGGGCCTACGAACAATATTTTCTTGATGTCTCTCGGTGGCTGAATGTATGCTTCCTAGATACAAATAAATATTGGGGTACCGTATATTTCTTCTTTCTGGGAAAATTTCCGTGCGTCAGAAGTCGGTCAGGTCATAATTTGCAGGTGGATATTCTCGGAGCTGTTTGGTTGGGTGGCGGGAGCCATCACGGCGAATCCATACATTTCCATCATTCGAGGACCCACTGCCCCTTTGACGACCCACCCCATCGACTAACACTCCAATGGCCCACTTCATGCATTGGTTACTGCCGGCCCTGGACAAGTATCCCTCCCGAATCCTTTTTAAACAATTCATTGGACCGCCGACCGCACCTTCTTGGACATCAATAACCTATCAAACCTTCTTCGATGATCTTGAGCGCTCGGCTGCGTACTGGACACAGACCCTTGGTGACCACAATGTCGAGCAGATGACCGTTGTGGGCCTTTGGTGAGCGGGTTCATTCCCTCTCTCCGCCCTTCGTGTAATTTTGATGAATAACTTAGGATTACCGGTGTCGCATATTCAGACCTAGTCCATATTTACGGCATCTCTCGCGCAGGTTTTATCCCTGAAGTTCTCAACGCCAAGATGACACTTCCCATCGTCCACGACCTATTGGCGAAAACTGGCGGGAAAGCGCTCATTTATGATCCATCGTTTGCGGAACACGTCGCAGGCGCCAGTAAATTTCCCTCTCTACCTATTCCCGACCTCTACGGCCTCCCCGTTCCCTCCTCCCTTCCGGTCTTGCCGAAGGTGGCCCCGGATGACATTGCACTTATTTTCCACACGAGTGGGACAACATCAGGTATACCCAAGCCGGTCCCCGAGACACACAGGTGGCTTAGATGCCAAGCTCAAGTCCAATGGCCGAACATATGGCAGTGCTATCCTAACGGTGAACCGCTCGTGGTGAATAATATTGGTCAGTCACGATCGTGGAATATCCTTACGGATTAGCATTGACTATTGGCCCCAGGCTCTTTCGCCAATGTTGGATCCGCAACTAGTGCGTAGCATCGTAAACGACTTGTTTTTGATACCTAACCGAGCCCAGCGATAACCTACTTGTCTTGGTCGGGCCATTGCCTTGTCCAGACATCGAAAGCGGACTTTGAAGTCGAAGAGTTTCTCGCCATGGTGAACGGGGAGGGTCTGAACTCCATGATATTGTATGCGCCGTGGTTCTCAAAACTACTCAATATGGCTCGGAGCAGTGAACCCGTTCTATCTGCCCTCAAAAGAATGGGCCAAATAAACTACACTGGAGCTGCTCTTAATCCCGACGATGAAGTATGGGCTTTGGAAAACGGGATCCCTGTCACAGTGAGGAATTCTGCACATCTACTGAATGAAGTCAAAGCCGCGGCATCATACTTATGCTTCACAGGCGCTGTACGCAACTACAGAATCCGGTTCAGCATTATCCCATCTCTGCTTTCTCCAAACTGATGTATTTTCTTGTTCTAGCCGGGTGCCTCGTCTCGCCACTTAATGCAGCCAAAGGAGTATTGCCTGCGATGCGTGTGCTTGAAGGCATAAACTGCAAATTCATACCCACCAGGGGATTGGACCAGACTGATTTAGACGGGGATGCGGAGCAGCGTGCGCAAGGCGGTCAATTATTTGATCTTTTTATTCCCGCCGAGGCAGACAACTGTCCCCATCCCTCGATTCGCAACCGTCCTGACGGTCATATAACGGGCGACCTCTTCGAGGAAGTACAACCGGGACTATACTGCTTCCGTACGCGAGCTTTTTCGGGGTAGCATTCCACCATTAACTTCGCCAGGCGGGCGCAACGACGATTGGATCAGAACTGGAAAGGATCTTTGTTTTTGCGACACAAAGTACGTTCTCATCGGAACGCTATTATTCGCTGTATGGGCTTCATGTACACTCCCTAGGTCCATCGAAGACAACGTGCTGGCGACCTGCGCGGACCTCGTACAGAACTGTGTTGTCGTCGGACACTACAAACCGGCCGTTGTCCTCTTTGTAGAGCCAATTCGGCCCATCAAATCACCCAACGACGATGTTCTGTTGAAAGACGATATTCTTGAACGCACCCGCGCCTTTACAAGTCGGCTCTTTGAGCACGAGCAGGTCAAGAGCTCCTTGCAGATTGTTTCCGTCGAGTCCGGTAGCCTTCCTCGTACATCAGTGAGGAATTTCTACTCTGTCCTGACCTGCTGTTTATTGATTCTCTTCACCACAGGAGAAAGGTAACATTAGGTTTGTCGCAAACCCTTTGGGCGAACACCTTGACTGATTCTGGGTTGGTTTCTTACTTTCAGACGCAAAGCCGTTGAAGACGATCATGCAACGGAGCTCGCAGAGATATATTTGAAGCTTAAAGTCTGGTAGGAAATCAAACGGGATAATTGAACGAAATTTGCGGTCTTCGGGTGCGACAATTAGCTCTTGAACCAGCTTGACCGAAATTTCAACCTTTGGTTTGAACATGATGATCCCACGTGATTGAACCTGTTCAATTTCTGTCTATCTGAGTACCCCCCCCCCCCCTGCTCTGCTATCTAAGCGACTTTCATGAGTTCCAGTCCTTCGTATCATCGTAGGAAGACAATTTGGCCACACAGAACAGCCCGGGGTATTTGATTCGCTGATTACCCGGGACTCGGCAACTTGCGGAGGTTGCAACTGCGCCCACGCCAAAGAGTCCCCAAGACTTCTTCTTCTTCGCCACTCACTGTATCTCGCAGTCGCGCACAATGGGACACATTGCCAGCAGCCTACGCTACGTCTTCTTTACCTTCCTTCCTGACCAGTTCTTTGCAAAACTACCCATAATCGACGCCGACCTAACTGGGCGCACGTTCTTGATTTCTGGATCCAACACAGGCTTGGGTCTCGCAGCGGCAATCCACCTCGCCCGGATGAAAGCCTCGCACATCGTTCTCGCGGTGCGCGATTTGACCAAAGGCTCAGCGGCCAAAGAGGCGATCATCGCACAGACGAACTTCGCAGGCATTATCGACGTGTGGGAGCTTGATATGTGCGAATTTGGCAGGGTAAAGCGCTTCGCAGAGCAGGCGCACCGCGTTCTCAGTCGTCTGGATGGTGCGATTATAAACGCCGGGATTGTAAATCCGGATTTTGTGAGGGTGTAGCGACCTGCGTCAGTTTGTGATTGGTTTTGACGGGCTGGTCTCTGTCTCTTCTTGGTTGTCCCCGTGGAAGGCTCCTATCACCAGCAGTTGCAGTCCGTAGCACTATTTCGAGAGATGAAAACAGATTGATAGTGCGCAAGATTTGTCTTTACAATTATTACCTAGTAGGCTTTCAGCCTAGCGAGGTGGATTGCTGCCGCGAGACCCAATCTGGTCTTGGATCCAGAAATCAAGAATGTGCTGCCCGATAGGTCGGCAATTGATTGGGGCAGCTTTATGAAGAACTGTCAATGGTCGAGATGGAATGTAAAGAAGGTATAGCAGACCGCGGCTGCTGAAAAAGGTGCCCCATGTATATACGACTGCGAGATACGGTCACTGCGGAACGAGAGGTGAGTAGCGATGAGGAAGAGAGATGTCTTGGTCGAGGGTGTGTGGGTGCGATAGAGCCTGATCTGAATATCGCTTAGTTTTGATTCGAAACAGATCGTAAACGTCTCTGCTGCACGCAGAAGAGTCTCCCCACTTTAGTATCCTTGCCTTGCCTAACGAGAGATGCCTCATATGCAAATCGATTCGTGTCCTTGACGTTGGCTCCAGAACCGCCACCCCACTTTCATGGCTCACCTGTCGTTTTTCACGGAGCATCGTCCAGTCAAAGTGCCAGAAAAAAGCTAGAGCTCGATTTGCTTCTGGAAAATCCAGCGAGGTCTTTGCTATGGCGATTATTCCCCAGAAACGTTTAACCTGCGACGATATGGATGAGTGCCAGGTCCATATACATGGTACGGCCAAACAGAGCAGACAGTAGGGTTCCGGGAACAAGAGACACGAAGAATTTGCGAAGAATTGAAAGCAGCGAGCGAGTTCCGGTCCAGTCAAGGTATTTAGTCCTTGAAAATCCGATATAAAGGCACAGTAAGACTCAGGAATAACGAAGAGAAAACTTGACAGAGATTTCTAGAACTGACATCGATGAAGCGGAAGAAGAAGCAGCCCAGCGTGTGACATTGTGTGACCACTCCCAATGAGCTACGAGAAAGTGGTGAAGCTGGCGTGCAAGCCCAAGGCGGCCCCGCCAAAGGCCAAATACCTCGACCCTATCATTGCCGCCACCTGGGACGAAGGCGGCGCTGTTCACGATGTCTGCAAGGCCCTTTCTCCGCGATTCCGCGAGCCCAACGCCATCATCGTCTTCAAAGCCCTCATCGTTCTGCATACTATGATCCGCAATGGCTCTACGGACAATGTACTAGGCTATCTCAGCGGCTCGCAGGTGTTGAGGCTGAGCAATGTGTCGACGGGGAGCTGGGAGGGTGAGTGGTGACGCTTTGGTTTGTAAGTGCGGAAGATAATTGGAACAGGGTACTCGGCACCGGAGAACTTGCAGCACTATGCCGCATACCTCGATGCGCGCATCCAGGCGTACCGCGACCTCAAGCATGATGCTGTCCGGGTCCAGTCAGATTCGAATCGGGATGCACGGACGACGGCAGCCATGAACAGGTGCGTATTGAAACTAAATCTTCTCAGATAAATTATAATGGGATCGTATAGCACGACGCCGACGCCACTGCAACGAAGCAAGACACTGGCGGGCCGCAAGCTGCGCTCGATGACGGTCGAGAAAGGGTTGTTGCGCGAGACCCGCGCGGTCCACCGCATGCTCGACACCCTCGTCGCATGCCGCTTCTACCTCGATGACCTCGAGGACCCACTCACCCTCACTGCCCTCCGAATGCTCGTCAAGGACCTCCTCATCCTCTTTCAGGCAGGGAACGAGGGAGTCATCAACCTCCTCGAACACTACTTTGAAATGTCTCACACCGACGCCACCGAGGCGCTCGATATCTACCGCCACTTCTGCACGCAGACGGAGCACGTCGTAGAGTACCTTGGCGTCGCACGCAAGCTCCAGAACCTCCTCAACGTGCCCGTGCCGAATCTCAAGCATGTGCGTGGCCTTATAATTCTACTTGTAATTGAACTGAATAATAGGCCCATAGGCCCCGGTCTCCCTCGCCGGCGCCCTCCAGGAATACCTTGACGACCCCGCGTTTGAGCAGAATAGGATCGAGTACCGCACGAATAAAGAGGCCGTTAAGCGCGGCGGGCGTGGCGGTGCGTCTTCCTTCCCTTCTAATCATCCGTAAGATTCGTATTCAGAGACAAATCAGATACCCCGCCCGTCCCCGCGCTCCCGTCCTCCCAATCCTCCTCCTCTAATGCCAATGCGAAATCCATTCCCGCGCCAGTCGCAACCGGCAGCGCCAACGCCGGGAACGGTGTCAACGTGAATGTGAACGGCAAGGACGCACTGGTGGACTTTTTCGCGGCGATCGAGGATACGCAGCCGACGATGTTTAATCCCGCGACGAATAGGTGCGTTCTGTCTTTGTTCACTTCCTTGGCGCTTGGCGCTTGCTAATCTCGATCGGCAGCCCGAACACGGCGTACTTCCAGCAGACGGCGGCTACCCCGAATCCGTTCCAGCGGATGCAGATGCAGCAGACGGGGTTCGCTGGAGGCGCGTTCCAGGGACAACCGACCGGCGCATTCGCAGCCCAACCGACCGGCGCGTTCGGCGCACAACCGACGGGGGCCTTCCCTGCAAATGGGCCCCCGCAGCTGCAAGCCCCGCAGTTCGGCGCCGGAGGGGGGCTGCAGCCGCACGCGACGGGGTTCAATCCGTTCAACAATGGCGGCGGGGCGCGGCCGGTGTCAAGTTTTGGAATTGGGATCCAGCCGGCGGCGACGGGGGCGTTTGGGGGGCAGCCGACGGGGGCGTTTGGCGCGCAACCGACGGGGGCGTTTGGCGCACAACCGACGGGGGCGTTCCCGCAACAACAGCAACAGCCGCAACAACAACAGTCGTTCCTACGCCCGCAGGTGACGGGCGGCGGGGCGGCGAACCCGTTCCGCGCGTCGATGGCAATGGGTGGTATGCCGCCGATGCCGACGCCGAGTGCGATGCAGGGGTCTCTTTCGGCGGGGCCGGCGTTTGGTGGGGGTGGCGGGATGAACGGGATGGGTGGTGGGTTGAACGGGATGGGTGGTGGGATGGGGATGGGCGCGCGTCCGGGAGCGGGGTTGCGGCCGCAGATGACGGGAGGGGGGACGGCAAACCCGTTCCGCGCAAGCATGATGTTTTCGCAGGGGACGGGCCCCGCGGCGCTCGCGGGCTCGTCCGTGCCTGCGCTGCCGCCGTTTGCACTCAACAATGTCAATGCGAACTCGAGCTCGGGTGGGAATGCTTTCAATCCCAATGTCACCTCACCCGGAGGTATAGGCGGTGGGGCGGGGATAGCGAGGCCCGCGTCTGCGCCGCTCAGTGCGCTCGCGCCTTCCGCCGCGTCCTCTTCCGGTGGGGGCGCGCTACAGCCTGTTAAGACGCACCAGACGGGAACGCGGAATCCGTTTGGGCAGCCTGCGCCGAAGGAGGAGGTGGTCCCGAGCCTACCGAAGCAGCCGACGCTGATGGAGCTTGCGATGGGGAGTGTGCAGCAGCAGCAACAACAGCTTCAGCAGCAGCAGCTCCAACAGCAGCAGCAAGCCCAGCAGCAGCAGCAGGTGAAGACGCAAGCGACGGGCTTTGGGGGGAGCACGACGAAGGCGTTTGATTATAGTTCGAGCGCGCTGGGGCCGGGGGGGACGGATATCTCAAGCGTGGCGAGCGAGTTTGCCTTCAAGAGCAATAATACTGCGAATGGGAGCAGCACGAGTGGAAGCGGCGCCTCCGACGCGGGCTCGTCGTCATTGTTTTCCGCGCCGTCGTTCACGGGCACGACCGCGACGTCCTCGCCCGCGATGTCGTCGGCGTCGTTCTCAACCGCCGGAGGAGGCTTTGGCGGGAGCTCGGGGTCGTTTAGCCCGACTGTGTCGAGCTCTGGGTTCGGGGCGGGGTCGACGACGGGGGCGTTTGGCTCAGGTTCGACGACGGGGGCGTTCAACCCCGCGAACTCTGCGCTCAACTCGCCCGCGGCGGGTGGGTCGGGTGCGGGCCCGACAAGTGGGTTGACGACGCAGGCGACGGGCGGGGTGAGGGCGTTCAAGCCGAGTTCGTCGTTTGGGGCGAGTCTCCTGGAGGCGCTGCCGCCAATACCTGGGTCGGCGCCGGGCTCGCCTGCGGTGAATTCGGCGCCGGCACCAACGGGGGTGGGCGCGCAGCAGACGGGGTTCTTTGGCGGTGGGGCTGGCTCGGGTGCCGGTGCGTTTGGTGGATCGACGGGCTCGGGTGCGTTTGGCGCGTCTACGAATCCCACTGGCGCGTTTGGCGCTTCGACGGGTGGGTTCGGGGGTCCGGCGACGAATGGGACGGGGTTCAGTGGGGGCTTGGGCGCGGGGCTGCGACCGCAGATGACGGGTGGGGCGGCGAACCCGTTCCGCGCGTCGATGGCGATGGGCGCGATGCCTACCGGTGCGGGGTCCATGGGTGCGATGCCTGCGGGCGGCGCGTTTGGTGCCATGCCCACGGGCGGCGCCTTTGGCGGCGCGTTCGGGGGTGGAGCGTTCGGGTCGGCCGCCCCTTCGTTTGGTGGAGCACCAGGACAGCCGGGGCAGCAGCAGCAAAATGGGACGGCATCGCTCATCTGACCGCGTCCTTTTCATTATCCTCTGCCAGTGTTTATGCATACTACACGCTACCTACCTACCTACTCACATGCATATGCAAGCTCAGCTCGTACATACTTATTTTATTTCCTTCCACTTTGCATTTGGTTTGGAACGCTTTCGTTTTCGTTGTAGACTAGGTATTTATTTGCAGTCGAGGTACATATATTGCACTGAATCCACTTTGTTTCGCCATCCTTATTCCAGTGCCTGTCCCCTATGGTAAATTCTTTGTTTTCCGGCTCTTTGTTTTGTCCTCAGATATAAACGACCGTGACGCGTGAACGCGTCCAATCACTCTTTGCCTCCTGCCACCATCACCACTCAATCCCAATGGCATCCTCATCGTAAGTACCCTGAAGCGTGGTATATTTCCTCCCTCTACGGCGACTAAACGGGTTGCAGAGACACCCCGATGGCAGACGCAAGCGCGGAGATGGGCCTCGAAGCCGTTATAGAACACGGCAAGCGCGCGTTTGCGCTCGAAAAGTACGAACAGGCGGTCGAATACTATGCGACTGCCCTTGAACTTATGTACGTCGCGTCGATGCCATTGAAAACTTATTTTGACGCGTAGTCGCGGTTGTAGCACGAAAACGCACGGCGACGACGCGCCTGAGACGGCGGACCTGTATTTCTCGTACGGAAAGGCATTGCTGGAGAACGCGATTGCGCAGAGCTCCGTGCTGGGGAAGGACCAGCCAGAGGAGGACGCGGAGGATGAGCCGGCGGGTGGGTGCCTCTTTCGCTTTTTTATTCGACTTTTTCTTTCACATAAAGGCTTTGTACTGAAGCTAATGGCCCCGTGCAGAATCCTCATCCAACGGACCGATTCTATCCTTCTCGGGTGACGCTGACGAGGACGCGGTGGATCTGTTCAGCGCAGCGCAGAATGCAGAGGACGAGGATGCTGCAGAGCGGGAGGAGGAGGAGGGTGGAGAGGACGCGGAGCCGGAGGACGACTTCAACGCGGCGTGGGAGGTGCTCGATCTCGCGCGCGCTATATACGCCAAGCAGACCGGTGACGGGGAAGCCGCGAGCGGCGACGAGGACGTGCAGCTCAAGCTCGCGGACACATATATTGCGCTGGGCGATGTATCGCTCGAGACTGGTGTGTCTTCCTTTTATTGCCCTTTCTATCTCCTTATTCATTTTATTTATTCGTACAGAAAAATTCGACGCCGCAATAACAGACTACACCGCCGCGCTCGCGCTGAAGGAGAAGCTCCTCCCGCGCAGCAGCCGGCATGTCGCTGAGGCGCACTATAAGCTCAGCATGGTACTCGATCTTACGTCGGGGAGGCTTGGGGACGCGATCATCCATGCGGAGCGCGCACTGGAGAGCATCGAGGCAAGACTCGGCGAGCTCGAGGGTGCAGCCGTTTCTGCCCCTGTCTCTGCCTCGACTTCGTCTGCATCCGCACCGGCACCAGATCCGAAGGGGAAGGGGAAAGGCAAGCTCGTGCGCGACGACGTCGTGGGCAGCATGAGCAAAGCGCAGATCGAGGCCGAGGCGAAGGAGCTGCGCGAGCTACGGGAGGATTTGGCGCTCAAGGTAAGCTTTCGCATTGCGCCCGTCTTTGTGCGACGCTGATGCGCAGTGCCCACAGGTGGACGAACTAAAGACGCGCCCGGACGAGCCGATGAAGAAGGCGTCCGAGCTCGTCGCGCAGGCGCTCGACGCGGAGCTCAATGCGGGGTCAAGCGGCGCAAATGGGGCGGGGTCAAGTGCGAGGGCGCAGGTGGTAAATGATCTGACGGCGATGGTCGTGAAGAAGAAGAAAAAGCCGGCGGCGCCCACGCAGGCGTCGGGGTCGGGGTCGGGGCCTACGTCGCCGACGAAGCGCAAGGCGGACGACGATGGCGGCGCGGAAGGGAAGAAAGTGCGGCTAGATGAGGAGCCATGAATTTATACGAAGGATGATGGACGAGCTTTTTTACTTGCTTTCTTCTTATTGCAATACGAGAATAACATGGAAGTGTATGCTACTTAGTGGCACTTGGTAATTTGTACTTTGTGACAACGTCTGCCAGCACGTCTGATATCAACTCTGCGTGGCGCTGAATGCAGAACAACGCAACAGCTATGAGCCATCGTTCTAGAAAAGTAGTGTTCTCGAGGCTAATAGTTGAAACTGGGATCTGGTAGAAACGGATGACGAACTTGTTGGAGGCTTTGTCTAGCTCCAATTGGGGAAAGTGGGAATAAATTCGTATTTCTTTTTCGTCGTAGTAGACGCCATACACCATGCACTTGTGGTCGAAATTCGGGTATTTCTTGCTCGATGAAAGTGTTTCGATCTTCAAGCCGTTCGCCGGGTTATTGTAGTGAGCAAGGACGAGAAGGATCAAGGTTGGATGGACCGCAGCCGCCATTTGAGCGCGGGCGTTCGGTCTTTTCAAATTGGCTTCTACTTTGGCCGGGTCCGCCGGAGGATCGTCGTCGCCGTCGCTACTGATGCCTCTTTTCTTGACTTTTCCCTCGCCGATAACCACAACGGGCTCGATTTGATTCTTGCCGCCAGCGGTGCGCACACCCGCTAAGTCAGGGTATGGGTAAGATTTGAGCGGCCGTAGAATGTCGGGGGCCAGGAGCTTCTGCCCACTGTAGAAATTAACCGTTATCCTCCGAGAAACTCACAAAGAGACTGGACTCGCCTGATGACATGAACTTGGTGAACGCTATGGAACACCGCGCTGAGGGCTGCACCGACGATACGTTCCACCGAAAGCTCGCTGATTTCGTGGGATTGCTCGACGGAGGGGCCCGAAAGACGAAGCAGGGATATTAAGGCGGCCTCCTTGAGCCGCTTCGACTTGATTTCCTTAGCGTCGTGCGGTGTGTCGTCAAAGATCAAGTCCACGGAAGGGTATTTTCCGTCACTTGTTGCTGCCCTTCGGGTCCACTCTATTGCTGAAATGCCGGCATCTTCGGCAGCGAGCACTACATAGTGTAGGCAGACCTTGAGAAGCTGTGTGTCGCTCTGACTAGCGTCCCTCGCATTCGTTAAATCCAAAAGATGATTTGCCTGCGCCCATGTCAGTACATATATCCAACGACCTTGAGAGCCATACTAGTTGATAATGGTTTGAGACCTGGATTACCGGCCTATTACTTCCACCAAAGTACTTTCCTCGAACGTCCTGGATATGTGCGACGATGCCTCGGGGGTTTGATACAGCGTATTGCCTGATAGCATCCTGCACCTTGGTAGGGCTGTCCCACAGTTCGCCAACTGACATCCTATTCGTCTTCTCGTCGAAAATCATCCTCCAGCCTAGCTGAGCCATGTCTCCCATCGATAGTTTACTGCAGAAAAATATTAGACGCAAGAACACCCTCATTCAAAACTGTGGCAACCTGGCCGACTTATTAACCGGCGTATCACTAGCGTTGGGTATTCCTAGCATGTTGACATGATTTTCGAGTAAAGTAGCCTTCCCAGACTGGTCTACTTGCGGTTTGGGAGAGGAAGTTGGTGGCACCATCGTTGCCAGTGGTTTATAGGATCAGACTAGATTTCATCGTTGAGCTTATACTTCAGAAATCGTCGCAATCATCACAGCTTACCACCTGTGGTCAACTTTGGGCCACCTTGGACAGACAATACCATCACTTGAGGACGAGGACAAAACGCAATAGCGACCTTGGCGAGCAGAACGATGAATGTGATTATGTAATGCAAGTTACGGTGTGACTTGTGACAGCTTCACGTATGGCTGCCTCTCAATCCCTCACGCCCTCTGAGTCTATGGTGGACGACGACAGGGACATCTACAATCTTTGCGTCAAAGCACATATCTCCCGAGACTGCCAAAATCTGTGGGATTTTGATGAACTCGGTGGCACGATTCCAGAGGGACCGGAGCGACTTTCCACTGAGGTGCTTGTTTACCTACGGCATATGAAAGACTTTTGGCGCGCAAAAACGGGACTTGAAGTCCCCGAAGAATGGACTGTACGGAGTTTACACCTTGCAAGGAATGCGTTGCTAACTTATCGCAGCACCTCATTTTGCCACCTCCCCCTGACCTCGACAACCGGGTTAAAATTGAACGATGGTTCCCGCTTTCCCTTATTTCTACCATTCTCTCCCCCATATCCTCCAAACTTCAATTGGTTCCTGCGGGCGAATTCACCAATCGTTGTATGATAGCAGATTATGCTGGGCCCTCGTTTCCGCTGCGCTATCCGCCAGAAGAGTCTGACTCGAGGACTATTACGGCGATGGTTGATTTGTTGCTTTGTGAATCGGATCCGTCAGCAGCATTTTTTTGTCTGGCGTCATTGCTGCGTGGAGCCCACAGCTTCCAATTGAAAATGTTTGCATCTCCCCTGCCCTTCGATATTCAGCTACTCATCCTATATATTTATATGTATCGTAGACATCCGGGCTTACGCTTTCCGCATACTTTCGGCGTAGAGTGTTGTAGCATCGACTTTGCGTTGGTACCGGAGTGGCAACCTACGACCGAAAGCATGATTTGCCGGTCTCGCAAGGCGCCCATCACTTTCTCGTCTCCTGCCCTTACAATCGGGATACAACTCCAAGAGACCAGCGAAAACATTTGTACTCTTACATGCGAAGACTTGCACTATCTAGCACGCGCTACGCAACCACATTTGGAGGCTCTCCTTGTCGCACGACATCAACGCTACCCTGACTCGTTGCTGGACATATCCTCTCTCCAACCGCCTTGCATATTTGTGATTGCCTTCCGCCATATGACTGTTTTCCTCGTCGCCCACATTGCATATTTTCACGAGTCAATATACCGTTATCAATCCGTGGTTGTCGACCAGCTCCCCTTCCCTCCCTACGTTCCGGGTGATCAAGAAGGCGTTATGGCGCGTCTACGCCTCATAATCGCTCTTTTGACAATACGGGGCCATACCGATCGCCTCGCGTCTCTTTGGGATGATTTGAATTGGGGTCAGACAATTCTAGACGCTGAACTCGCCGTGGTGCAGGACTTCACGGGCATCGTGACGCCCAGTCCGTCCGAGTGCGAAGATCCAGAAGCTGCAATGTGGGGCGACATGTTATATGATATCAAGCTCGCACCTAAAGGCCAAGAGGTTGCGTCTAACGTCAACCCGCCACCGTCCGAGATTGCATACTCGAAAGAACGGGTCGATGCTTGGTTGCCGGGGACCGTCGGCGCGGAGGTTCCTGAAGCCACCGCATTCGATATCATTTCCCATGGTAGACCCAGACTGTGACTAATATTCAGCATTGGATGAGGCCACGGATGATTTATATGCCCTGAGGTTCACTTTCCCATTATTTCACAATTCAATGGTTTAACTAAGGATGAAATCAAGGGGTTTGTGTCTTGAAAGGAGCATCCTACACAAAAATGTCTGGGGACACATACGACTCTATAGTACTTGTGTTTTGGACACATAAGAGTGAGACAGCCAAAAAAATTGTGACCACGAGAAGGTCGCAACCAGGAATTGGTAGAAACGGATGACATCAAGCCCGAGATCAGTTGTATTTTGTGGGCGTAAATATGAATTTCGTTGTCGTTGTACGATATCCCATATACCATCCGCGCAGGAATACACCAGGATCACTCGATGGCCCCCTCCTGCCTCAGCCGATCCATCTCCTCCGCGCTGATTCCCAAATCGCCCATCAAGACCTCGTCCGTATGCACCCCCAGATCCGGGCCTGCCCACCGGGGCTTCGGGTCGCATCCCTCCAACAGGGGAAACGTCCCTTGCATCTTGACATGCCACCCCTCCCCCTCGCCCCCCACCGTACCTCCCGCGGGTACCCACACGTCCTGCACCGCACCGCGGGCCACGACCTGCTCGCCGCCGACCACCTCCCGCACGCTGACGACGCGCCCCACGGGCACGCGCGCCTCCTCCATGCGCGCGCCCACCTCCTCCGCGCTGCGGACCGTGGTCCAGGCCGCGATCGCCGCCTCGATCTCTGCCTGGTGCGCGACGCGCTGGTGGTTCTGCGCGTACGCTGACCCAGCGAGGTGTGGCGCACCGACGAGATGCATGAGGCGCGCGTAGATGGGGTCGCCGTTCGCGCCGATGACGATGTAGACCGGCGTCCCCGGCGCGGAGGGCGCTGGGAGGCACGGGTACGCGTTCGTCGGGACGATACCTGTGACAGACGAGCCGGAGGGGCCGCGGACCTAGCGATGAGCGTTAGTGACGAGGAAGAAAAGATATGTACGTTTGGATGAATTATCACCTTGCCTTTGCGGTCGTACTCGGGGATGATGCCTTCCATCAAGTTTAGCATGCTACAATCGACTCAGTTTGCGTGAAGGCGAGATATATGTGGGAGCGTACCTCTCGAGTATGCTGACGTCCACCGTCGTACCTCCCGCCTCCCCTTTCGCTTCCTTCTTCTGCCTCTGCAGAAGGGCAAGCACCTATTTGTCTGTCAGCTGTGATCGCTTTCGCACCCACGAGACGTACCGTCCCAAAAGCAGCATGCAGCCCAGCAACCGAGTCGCCTAAGCTGATGTTGGGGCGCACCGGAGGGCCGCTCAGACCGCCGGTCTCCGGCTCGGGGAACCCATTAATGAAGCGGAATCCCGACTCTGCCTCGCAGACGGATGCATATCCCGGACGGGGCGCCCAAGGGCCCGTCTGTCCGTAGCCACTGACGCGAGTATAGATGAGGCCCGGGTTGTGAGGATGCAGAGACGCTGGGTCGAGAGACCACTTTTCGAGGGCTGTAGGACGCGTAAGGAACTGGTGAAACGGCCAACGTGACACGTACTCCCGGGCTTGAAATTCTCAATGAGGACGTCAGACTTGAGGGCGAGCTTCCGCACGAGTCTGGGGGAATGAGTTCGTGAGATAAGCGGCTTGAAAGTACACTTACTCGCGGCCCTGTACGGTGTGGAGGTCGATGGCGACACTCTTTTTGTTCCGCCCAATACTGCGGAACCATGGACTGCACCCATCCACATCGAGTTCCCGCCAGACACGAAGAGGATCTCCCTTCTTCGGCGCCTCAACCTTTATGATCTCCGCACCAAATTGGCTGGGCCTTTGAGCTGTCGGCACCTTCTCCAAACGAGCACTCACTTACCCTAGAAGCTGGCCTGCAAATGGGCCAGCTATTAACTGACCGAGCTCAAGGACACGGATTCCTGCAAGAGGTAGATCGCTCGCTGTAGAAGAAAAAGGTGCTCTGTAGAAATCCGGTTACAGACAGATATAGACAAAGCCCAAGAGAGCCCACCGGTGAAACACATTCAACGTTCTTGACTTCAAAGGGTACCCACGCAAAAGGACGGCCTTCATGCCAGTGGTTCAGGATGAGTTTCCTTACGCTAAAAGTTTCGGCCGAAAGGTGCGAAAATTGACTTGTTCCTCAAGAGGACTCTCCAGACAGACGATTGCCTGGAAGATGTGCACCGAGCACAGTGCGCATGCGAGCGCTTGAGAAGATGGATCATGAGACAAGACGGGACCTCTGGATGGCTGAATTGGTGAGAGGTACTAAAGAGGCAAGATGGCCAATCAACGCCGATGAGAAATAAAGCAAGATACAGTCATGGACGGGTCAATGGGCTGAGACAGTCAATGGGTTACTCGATTTATACCCCTCCCTGTTCAGCCTAGGCCCCCAAACTTGTCAGTATGTAGGGACCACTCATATAAAACACTTCTGTACTGTATTTGGGGCCGCATGGCATCTAGAAAGACGGTACGAAGACAAAAGTTCGGACTTGTTTGGCAGTGTATTTCTTGGTCACTCAATGGGCTACTCGATTTAATGTACTGCTCAACCACCTGGACTCATATCAGGCCAGGATTTTGGGACGCCCTACATATAGCAAATACAGGACATTTGGCATCTTCATAATTCCTTGAATCAAGTCTAATTTCTTTTATTTCATCAATTCAATCGGTTAGCCCATTGACCCGTCCATGACTGTACAGATCTTCGGCCAACAGCGTTTTTTGCGGCTCGATACTGATGTTAGTAGTGAGCGGAGTTTGAAATCTTTGTCATCCGAAAATGATGTGCACAAGTTCGAACCTCAGCGGTAGCAAAATAATATTTCCCCCTTTGTTGGCACCTGCATGCTTCCGATGAGGGATAAAAGTGAGCTGTTGCACTTGGAAACCCCGGATTTCCAGGTGAGATTTATGTAATAACGGCTCTCACTCAAAGACTCAGAGTATGAAAAATTGAAAATACATCAGTTCTGCTAGTCCTGTGGTTACCGCGCCATCACAGTAGGCGTCCAGGGTTATTAGATAAGCAGGTGTCACGTGGACGATATCATGACGCGACTTGACGCGTCAAGGGTCGCAAAGAGTACGGGATTCATAAAATCTACCAGTTTAAGTGCATCTAGATGGCTGATTTACCATCCAGGGGTGTCCTTGGCCAATCTCGGGTGAAAACAAGGTGAACGAAATAAATCACAGGTTTGACGACCAAATTCGGCGAAAATACCCCTGGTATGGAAATCGACCCGGGAAAGTTCCCCTCAGGTCCAAAGTCCACTTCTAAGCTTTTGTGAGTTTTGGATATCCACTCTTCACGTCGAAATTCGCGTCCAAAGCCAGAAGACGCGTGAAATAAATAGGTTGTTTGGTCGTGCATCACCCATCATTCTGTGATAAGATGGGACGCCGCTTATCGGACGCGGTAACTAACAGACTGTAATGGGCGAGGAACGAGCCGGTTTTCATTACAGCGTCTGTCTAGAGAGACTACAGTTCTGCATCTGGAAACACATTTGAGCGTCATAGACATGCCATGTCTATATAGACCGGCCACTGTCTATCAAGACCTGTAGAGACACATAGACCTGGATAGACACGGTCACGTTGCCATAGACGCGGCTAGAAAACATCCCTGCGTGTTGCCTGCGTGCATCAAAACTGCTTCGCAAGCCATCAAGCGACTTCTCTCCATCCGGTCGTCCTACTGTCGCACTGTCGGAATATCCACTTCCCCGGAATAGCGGCGGAGCCACAAAATTCACGCAAGTCCATTTTTCGAAATTCTCAGAAGTCTTCGGTTTGATGGGCCTATATAACGGGGCGCGTTGGTACACAAGCTCTATACCCTTCTCTCTTCCTTTCCCCCACATCAACTCCGCTATCCTCTCCGGGAGTAATCTAAGGTATGTCCTCTCAACCCTTTCTCGCAAGTATCTAGCTCATCCTCCTTTGCACACAGTTACCTTCCTAATGTGCGCGATGAAGCTACTCGGCCCTCAGTCGTCGTCCCTGTTCCTTCGGCTGCCCTCATGGACCTTTCAGAACCACTAGATTGTCCCAAGCACTAGCGTGCGCAGTGGTTATTGTAGAGTTGATTAGTACCTACATACGTCCTCGTAGCACTACATTTGCCTGCCAATTATATATTTTTCTGCCCCGCACCCTGCTGTCGCTTCCAAATTAAGAATAAAATGATTGGTTTGATGGTATGCCTACGCTACAAGCGGTCGTTGATGGCAACTTTTCCAACGCGCGCATTGTCGCGTAGCTGTGTCTATCTCGCGTAGGGGTGTCTATCGCGGTCTACGCGAGGTCTTGCGTAGTCACCGCTAGACTATCTGGTCTGGTGTAGACTGGAGGCAGTCTTTCGCTCTAGCCGGTCTATCAGGTCTTTATAGACGTCCGTAGACATCTGCTTTTTTCCAGATGTGAGTCCATTCAGTGTGCAATTCTCCATGGTAAGGCTTTGTTTCAGTTGTAAATAAGCCCATGGAGTGCTTGGAGGAATCATAACCACATAAGCAGATGTCTACGGACGTCTATAAAGACCTGATAGACCGGCTAGAGCGAAAGACTGCCTCCAGTCTACACCAGACCAGATAGTCTAGCGGTGACTACGCAAGACCTCGCGTAGACCGCGATAGACACCCCTACGCGAGATAGACACAGCTACGCGACAATGCGCGCGTTGGAAAAGTTGCCATCAACGACCGCTTGTAGCGTAGGCATACCATCAAACCAATCATTTTATTCTTAATTCGGAAGCGACAGCAGGGTGCGGGGCAGAAAAATATATAATTGGCAGGCAAATGTAGTGCTACGAGGACGTATGTAGGTACTAATCAACTCTACAATAACCACTGCGCACGCTAGTGCTTGGGACAATCTAGTGGTTCTGAAAGGTCCATGAGGGCAGCCGAAGGAACAGGGACGACGACTGAGGGCCGAGTAGCTTCATCGCGCACATTAGGAAGGTAACTGTGTGCAAAGGAGGATGAGCTAGATACTTGCGAGAAAGGGTTGAGAGGACATACCTTAGATTACTCCCGGAGAGGATAGCGGAGTTGATGTGGGGGAAAGGAAGAGAGAAGGGTATAGAGCTTGTGTACCAACGCGCCCCGTTATATAGGCCCATCAAACCGAAGACTTCTGAGAATTTCGAAAAATGGACTTGCGTGAATTTTGTGGCTCCGCCGCTATTCCGGGGAAGTGGATATTCCGACAGTGCGACAGTAGGACGACCGGATGGAGAGAAGTCGCTTGATGGCTTGCGAAGCGGTTTTGATGCACGCAGGCAACACGCAGGGATGTTTTCTAGCCGCGTCTATGGCAACGTGACCGTGTCTATCCAGGTCTATGTGTCTCTACAGGTCTTGATAGACAGTGGCCGGTCTATATAGACATGGCATGTCTATGACGCTCAAATGTGTTTCCAGATGTAAACCGGAGGAATCAAGGGCAGAGAACTGATGCTTGTCCAAATTTGAATCCAGATTGTCGTAGAACAAGCAAATAATTGTGAATTAAAGCCTTGAGAGAGCTCAGAGAATGGATGTCTACTGATAGAAGGTACTGTACCCCTGTGTATGGGTGAAACGTAACGCGTAACGCAGCCCCCGTTTCGTTTCAAATGTAACACGTAACTATGGGACAGTTTCAATGAAAAGTGCGTGACAGGTAAGTAAAGGGCTCCGAAAAATCGAATTATTGTGAAAATTGCCTAAAATATGCACGTCGTAGCTGTGGTTATCATCGGCTCAAAATGTCTGTGTATTGTGCAGGATATATATGCTCGTGCCCAGGGCCCGTTTCAATCTTTTTGTCCTGTCACGCATAACGCTGCGGTCGTTTCTGGTTTCAGCGGTCGCGTTTCAGTCATGCTTGAAAATTGGTTTCACCCATACACAGGGGTACAGTAGGTGTAGGCACTCTAGATCAGTCATTTTTTACAAAGATTGGTTCAAAACTGGCCAAGTTTTGGAGTCTTCCCGATTTGGGTGGAATTGAAGGTCCGCTCAGTATCGGAAACTCCGCTCAGTATCGAAGGTTTTGCGTTTGGCGCGCGCAGCTCAGGAAAAAATCGGAAAATATTTTGGGGCAATTTGGCCACATTCAATGCTACACAGCCTTTTTTTCAGAGTTTCCAGACCCATACGTAGTATCTTTGGCGCTTTATTTCAGTATCGAGATCAGGGGCGGTGTTGTTCGGCGAAGAGCCCCGACGCACGGAATTTTCCGAGATACCTTGATAGAGATCCCCGAGATGCCCGAGACATTACGTAGTATTTTAGTATCTTTTTCTCTTTATTTTAATTTCCCTCACTAACACCAGTATCGAGCCTTTTTTGCTGCTTCCTTGACCATTCTATCTTCGAGCTACCAGGGGTTGGCTAGTGAATACATCAGTCTGTTTCGTCTGTCTTTACTGCTTGGAGGGAATTTTTTTCTGCCGCTTGTCAATGGCCCATCGCTATAGGACTAGTCTCCCTGAGGCAGAGTAGCTCAATTCCTTCGAACCTTCGTGCCTCAGGATATCCTTGATCTGACGTCTGCTTTTTGATCTCGGTTCTTAACGGTTCCTTGATTTTAAACTCCGTTGATCTCACGTGTTGGCCACGCACAACCAAATATTCACCGCGTCATCCGTTCGTTTACGCGTCTCCGAGGTGTATTTCAAGCGGAAAAAAAACAAAGTGTCACTAAAAGAATGAATATCGCCATAATGCAGGCTTCAAACGATGTTTGAGAGCGTCAAAATGACCATTTGACTTTTATATCTTATTTGTGGCAGTCGACGAGAATTTGGGATGCCGCAAAGGACAGAAGAAGGTCGGAACAACGACTCGAAGGGCCAAAAGATCTTTGAGATTGACATTGGGTCAAAAAACCACGAGGACTATGATTTATGAGTAAAAGAGTCACGTATATAGGTCCACATGCAGAAATAAAATATTCGTAACCACATCGTAGATTCCAAATCTTGTAGATCTCCGGCGTAGGTTTGTCGAGTTTGACACAGTTACCGCTTAGGGTGGCTAGGGTTGATCCTACAACGGACAGAAACCGAGCAATGGTCGAAATACTAGCCAAAAATTGATGTATCGGCTATGTAGCAGCTAGCAGGATGTTCTAGTGAGTCATTCAAAATAATAATCATTGCAGAATACTCACAGGATACCCAGTTCAGCCACCACTACATTCCACCCTCGTTCCTGGGGCCACCACGAAGCCCCAGGAACGAGGTGAGCACAAGGCACCGGATCGGTGTCCAGTCGTCGATTTCCGTCACTGTATCTCATCCCAGGCACGTTTTCAGGGATTCAAGTAGGTGGGCAGATCGTATGGGGCCGCCGGAGTTGTGTAAGGAAGGTGAAATCCATGGGTTCTTGAGTTAGAGGTTGTCAGCTAGTTTCGACATTGTGAGGCTGGTTCTTGAAGCTGTGGTGTAGTTTGAGAAGATCAGATAGTATATGGAGGTATTACAAAGTCATTCCGCGAAGGGTTTGCGTGAACGGCTGCCTCAAGCCCCAGGATAAGGAGGAACGCACGCAGGATGTGAGCGAGACTTCTTGTGCTTGTAAAGGCATTGTTTCGAGTCCTCCGGCCTAGATCTTTCGCACAGGACCTCTAGTCAGAACCCTTCGTCCGCGTGAAGGAGGGTTTGTCCATTGGTGGGGAGGACGTCGAGAACGGAGCTGAATATGCGCAAAAATGGCTGCTTCGGTATTTTAAACCCCGCTTAGAGGCAAATTTGATCGGAGATTGAAATGAGGCAACCGTTAAGGGTCACGCGTCAGAAAGCAGACGTGTATACCGTATCCTGAGGTTGCGAAGGTTCGACGGTTACACGTCTGCCTCCGGGAGACTATATAGGACTCACATCAGGATTTCATGTGACCCAGACTCCAGGACGGCGGAAGTACTTGAAAGTGTTCATTCACAAGGTGCAAGTACCCAAATCTAATTCTGGAGCGGCTCTAGTTGACCTCAACGAAACTATTATGCTTATCTGCCCGAGAAACGCCTACAGTAGTCAAAATCCGTTTCTTAAATCTTTGCCACCTCGACGAGCTAGTTGGAGTTCGTGTCCGTCCGCCCGTTTCAGAAGGATGGATGCCCAATCACGGGTACTACTGGAGGAGGCATACTGTACCACCTCGCTTCTCCACCGAATGCCTCAGCCAAGTGCCTGGTACGGCCATTAGTACCAGGGGACGAGCATCCCCGAATCTGCACGAGCTCCACATGAACAGGACGCCGACGTACGCGTACGAATCACGAATTCGGCCAAATGCTAATGCACTCGCCGTGCAAACCGTTGAGTAAGTCTTCCCTTCCAGGTCTATTCATCCAGCCTGATCTGACAGTAGTTCTAACAGCAGTCGTTCCGACAACCTCCTTGTTCTCGGTGTGCATCGGCCCTGTCAACGACCACATTGTTTCACCTCGCATACTCTGGATGAGACTTCGCCTACGGATTTGGAGAACCACACGCACATCACGGCGACAGCGAACGGTCGTACCTACACCTTCAACGTCGATCCCGGCTTCTACAAACCCGCTTGATTGCACCAACTCGTTCAAGGCGATTGTCCGTCATCCATGCATGCTCTTCCTGCCTCTATGCCTCCCAGACCCGGACCACCTCAGACGCTTCAGTCGCCCGATCGATGTCTCCGCCGGCTCCATCCCGCAGCGGGATGATATTCCGATGCCTCATCTTGGACAGGTGGGCATCGACTGGAACACAAGCAGCTTTCTGCTGACGTGCTCGTGCGGATGCGGGACTGAGGGCTCGCGGTACGTGGGGACGCCAGCTCGTGCACGGGGTACGGGGGGAGCTCTGGTGGGGTGTGGACAAAGCGCTGGCGCGGTGGACAAGAGGATAACGGTGGTGCGGCCGACTAGGAGCACGTATGTGCCCCCCTTCTTCATCTCTCTTGACCCTGTGGGGAGCAACATGGCTTAAGAATCCTCCGGGGCATCCAAGGTCGAGCTACTGGATTCCGTCTGTCGCACGACGGAGCTAACACCAGCTCTCGGTGTTTGCCAACGCGGCGCCGATGATTAGATCCTGCACTTGTCCTTGACGCGTTCCAACGTCGGCGTGCAGACAATAATTAGGTCGAAATATACAGTTACATTTTAGTGCGTTCTATCCAAAACTTGTTCTACAGATGTTCTATGTACAATAATTTACACTTTGCACTGCCCACGACATTTGCTGCTAGTTCTTCTTGTGCTTCTGCTGCAACTCGTCGTACGACACGAGGATACGGACGTGGACGTCACTGCCATGCTCGAAGCCGGTGAGCTCAGCGACGTACGTGCCGACGCCCTTCTCCTCAATGTTCTTTTGCATCTCGACGCTCTGCTCGTCGTCGGCGTTGTGGTAGAGGAGCGCGGCGGCGATGCCCGTGGCAAGGTGGTGAACGGGCACGCCGTACTCGACGCACATGCGTGCGGGGCCGACGAGGCGGTCGCCCTTGGCGAGCTTGCGCAGCGGCTGGCGCCCTACGCGCACGACATCGTCCCGGACCGCGGCGTTGGCAAACCGCGCCATGATCTTTTCGACGTACTCCCCGTGCTCCTCACTCTTAAAGCTCTTGTGCTTGCGGCACAACGCGGCGCCGGCCTCGGCGTGCAGCGCGCCGCGGACGACAGAAGCGATGTCGGGGTCGGCGACGGCGGCGTCGACGGTGCGAATGGATTTGAGGTGGCCGAGGTAGGCGGCGATGGCGTGCCCCGCGTTCAGCGTGAAGAGCTTGCGCTCGTTGTACGGCGCGAGCTCGGAGACGAGGCGCATGCCGTCTACGGGGACGTCGAGCCCGTTGGGGCCGGTACCCTTGAGCGCGGGGCCCTCCACTACCCACTCGAAGAACTCTTCCACGCCGACGTCAAGCGTCGAGTCGGCTGATTCGTGTTCCTCCGGGTCGAATGGCGGGACAATGCGGTCGACGGAGCAGTTGGCGAAGCCGACGTGCGAGTCGGCGTACGACAATTCTTCAGGGTTGAGGTGCGCACGGACCTTTGACGCGAGCTGGGCGGTCGCGCCGATGGCGTTCTCGCATGCGATGATATTGATCGTGCCGGCGCCGGCTTTGCAGCGTTCTGTGATCCCTCGGGCTAGCGTGGGTGCGATCTTGTCGAGGATGGGGAGTCCCACCGCCGTGGTGATGAGTTTGAGCTTCGGATGGGCGAGTTCGCGGAGTACTTCATCCGTTGTGGAGAGGACTCCTTTGACGTGAATTATTTCCTCGACCCGGGCTTCATCGTCGTCCGCCGTCGAATCGAGGATATGCACGCCGTACCCCCGCTCCGCATTGATGGTGTCGATGAGATCCTTGTCGACGTCTGCGAACACGACGTGGTACCCCGATTTCGAGAGTAGGGGGGCGATGAATCCGCGTCCGATGTTGCCTGTGTGCTGTTGCTCAGAACGAGTCGATAAGAAGAGAAAAAGATACCTACCAGCGCCAAAATGGATTACTCGTGGTTTGAGAGACATGTTGTGGTTGCTGTAAGAAAGAGTATGAGGTAGCGCACACGGTCGTTACATACTTATATCATCCAAAAACAGCGCTGACGTCGAACTCGAAGTCATTCCCAGGATCCACTTTGCTATTGGTGGGAACGACCGAAAGGGGATGTGCCGGGCATTGCCGCGGGTGGGGCAATGCCGAAGCAATGCCCGCCAATGCACAAGGCTTGGGCTGAGCGCAGCCGGGACCGCTCAGGCCTAAGCCAGACATCGAGCCGAGGGCTAGGTTTTCGAGAATGCACACACTAAGCGAAGGTTCAAGGGAGGATTGAGGGAGGACCATTGATCGGCGGTCTATTGTGGGTTGATCTGGTGGTTTCTACCGTCTTGAGTTATTCTTTCGACATGATCCGATCGACCAACCGAAGACCGACCGCAAAACCTGTATGCACGTAACTTGGAAGACGAATATCCTATACGCAAATCAGCACATTCTGAAGATCCAAAATGAACCTAGAGTAGACCACGGCGTTTACATGTTATGCACTGCAGACAGCGGAGCTACGGCCTTTGGCTGGGGCCGGAGGAAGCACGAGCCTGCTCAAGTTAGCCCTGGCTCCAGGCCAAGCCAGGCCCTGGGGATCACTACCACTCGGGGAAGACATACGCACGCGCTCGAAGGGATAACCTGAGAGTGGGTTCTTCTTCTATCAAACTGAATCTTCAAGAATTTTCGCCTGATGCTGGAATTTCGGGGTTTGGAAGGAGTTTGGTCGCAGACCATGAGGGTCTCGAAAGGTGCGTCTCAAAGCTGTTTCCGAAATCTAGCTAGTGGTATTAGCGGCTTTGCGATGCAGCCACCAGATGGCTGACCATAAATTATCCGTGGTTTCTTCCTGCCTTCTTCCGGCTTCAGGTGCCTTAAAGCTCTTGTGGGCCTCGACTCGCCGTAAATAGATTTCGGGAGTGAGAATGAAAGCCATCCAGTGGCTCATATGGCGCATCGCAAACTCTCTATTCTGTGTGACAACGTCCAGTGGGCGATACACGGGCTGCCACTCGATGACGATGGAAGAGTCGAGAAAGCCTAGTCGCATCGCAAACCCTCTATTTTGAGCGACGACGTCGAGTGGGCAATACAGGGCCTGCCATCGGGGATGGCGATGGAAGAGTCGAGAAAGCCTAATAAGTCGGAGATGGCCTGAGACCGAGGGAGTTCCTTCAAGGGGGGCTAGCACTGGAAGCATCACGAGGGAAATCCGGCAGATTGTCAACAAAAGTAGAGGGAAAATTGTGGAACGTGCGTCGTTGAGATTCGAGAGTATTTGGGTCCGTAAAGCTTTCTTGAGGGCTCAGAAGTCTGCTCGACATAACAGCGCACAAAATAACTGGCTGGAAGCCGGGTGTGGGCCTAGGGCAACTCTCGGAAGATAACTTGAAGAAACTTGAGTCGCCAGCGGCTTCGCAGTGTGGCAGCTAGTCGCGAGTCTAAGTCGATTCTCAGCAAGGTCTTCGGGGCTGAATTGGATAGAAATGAATTTCCAGGAAGTCTTTATGGCCCCAGAAAAGTTATGTCGCGTTAGGTCGCGTCAAAGAGTGGAGAAGACGAAGAAGAGAGGGAGTCCACGTGATGAGCGTGATGTGACCATGCGCGCTCGTCACAATGCTGGCGCGATGCGTCGATGTACTTAATCGACCGTCGTCAGGCCTGGTGACTATGAGGGTCAAAATTTGAGTCGGAATTGAGTCGGAACACTGTATACAGTGCACGATTGCTATATCCATTAATCCCCGTGTTCTCTCAGGAATCTGAAATCAATACTAATCGCATCAACGGTGAGAGACAGGGGAGGGGTCGCCGCGAGCGTATAAAAACAGCACCTATCGACTTGGCCATAAAACCCTAACACTGCGGAATCCGCGTACGGTCAGTTGGTAACTTTTCCTTTTCTTTTTCTGGGAATTAATTGCGTCTAGATGTTGAACCCACCTATCGCGGCCCCACGTCCCGAAAACAAACCCATTGAATTCAAAATATTTGGCGCAGCGGCGGTTGCATCAACGCGATTCTCACTCCAGTAAAAAGCCACCCCGAGGCGGTTGACATTGTCTATGCCGTTGCACCCCGCGACAAGAGGGCAAATGAATTCGCAAAAAAATGCATGGGGATCCCGAAGTGTACAGTGGATACCAAGGTTAGTTGGGGTGGAATGCTTATCGAATTAGCGGATGTTGCAGGCGCGGCGCAAGTGAAAAGGAGGGAGACGTCGTTCGGCAATTACCGGCAATCAACTTACCACTCCGCTTTGAGCCAAAAAAGGGAATTTGTGATAACTAGGTAGAAAATGGGTTGAAAATTAGCTCTTTTGGGGGATGGCATGTTCTTGATCTCTGGTCTCGTATCTGACCTTCAAGAAACCACAATGGTGTTGAATTTCTCGATCAGAGCGTTCAACCTTAGATTGTTTACACTGAGCCGAGTCCTCATTTTCAGCCCTAATAGAACGGTAACCGGTTGGCCGATGTTCCATAAATGCATCACACGAACGGGACCGCGGGCTTAATCTGTCTTCAATCTTAAAATATCGTTTCCGTCAAGTGGTTGAAAATACTTGCCGGTCCGCGCGGCCCGCGGTTCCGCTGAAAAATGAAATCGATGACGGTTTGAGTTTGAAATTTTTTGAAAAACTCTACGGAAGTAAGGTTGATGGCAAGTATCTACAATTCTTGCCGACTTCGGCTTTGAGGCGGACGACCATCGCCTACTCAGTAAACTGATGCATCACAGTTCGCTAATATATACGTGTGCCAACGTGACGGTGACGTGAGGTATCATGGGTTGCAACTCCCATGTTGACTTGCTCGATTTCTGTTTGAAACGACAGCGCGAACTTCGAGAAAACTGATCATATGAAGCGCCTTCTGTCGACGACTTACAATGTGCGGCTCGACTTGAATCGCTTTCCCTCTCCACCGGGAGACTCTGGATTTCAACGGCCATTCTCTCGTAGGTCAGTCATACTAGCCATCGCTCTGACCTTTTACCGGGTCACGGTAGAGCCTCCATCCACTGATGCCATGCGGATGCACTGCTGTCGCGTGGACCTTCGCGGCCATGTGAATCACTAAAGGGGTTGTCTGAACTTTGCTTCGAGCAGGCCCGTATAACTATAAGTAGCGCGGGGTTCCTCCTCTTCCTTCCGTCCACGATGAGAGCGTTGCGTGCCGCTCTTCCTGCTACCGTTATCGCCATCGCAGCCGCCCAACAAGACCCTGCCCAATTCGTCAACGCGTTCATTGGCACAAAGAACGGCGGTCATGTTTTCGCAGGCGCGACCTTACCTTGGGGCTCTGTAAAAGCTGTCGCGGATAGTAACTCCGGTGATAATCAGGCTGGATACGTGAGCGACGGGTCCAGTATTACGGGGATTTCTCAGTTGTGAGTCGACCACATCTGTGACGCGGTCAATTCAGTCGCTAATCAAGCTAGGCACGACGATGGCACTGGGGGTGGGGCGTCTCTCGGAAATTTCCCATTCTTGCCTCTCACCAGTGCGGAATGCGCCAATAACGACTTGACAAAGTGCACCGTTGATCACATTAAGAGGGCACTTGGTCATGGTGATCCTACCGCGTCGCCTGGCTACTGTATGTCTCCTCCTCTATACCTTCACCGTATTCTGAACGGGATTCAGTCAGTATCCCGCTGAACAATTCAGTTCAAGCGGAAGTTACAGTCACCCAGCACACCGCGCTGCACCGATTCACCTACCCGAGTGGGACGGACGAATTACTCTTTCTACTTGATTTGACCACTGGTGCGTTCCTGAGTGCAAAATATCTTTGCAATGTACCCAAAATACTTTCAGATCTATCTGGAAGTTATAGAAGCCCCGGCGCAGCCAGTATATCGCCCAACACAGCAACAAACGGCACGCGTGTCACTGGCAGTGGTTCCTTCGGTCCTTCTTTCGGGGAAGGCTCGTATCAAGTCTATTTTTGTTTCGACTCGCCTCTCTTCACCCAAGCACAGTACTACCACACGAATTCTGGTTCGCTGGCATACACCTCCCTGAGCAACAATGCCACGTCCAACCAGACGATCGGAAGCAACAACCCGGCTGGAATTCTTTTCGCATTCTCACCTGGTACGGCAGAGACCCTGGAAGTGAGAATGGGTATCTCGTGGACGAGCACCGAGAAGGCGTGCGCATACGCAGAGGCAGAGGTTCCTGATATTTCCGCCTTTGATGATATCCACGCTGCGGCTCGGTACGATTTCGCACTTGACGGTCGTACCTAAGCTCACCAATACGCACACAGCGCAAAATGGAATAAGGTTCTCAGTACTGTTCAAGTAGATGCTACTGGTGTAACAGACGACACCCAAGAGCTCTTCTGGTCGTCGCTCTACAGGGCCTACATCTCACCTACGAACATCACAGGGGACAATCCGCTCTGGGTCTCCACTGAGCCGTATTATGACAGCTTCTACTGCATCTGGTATGGTCCCGTCATTTGTTCCGAGCTCGCGGGCAAACTCATCTTAACTGTAGGGACTCTTTCCGCGTTGTTCATCCGCTATACGCCATCACAGCGCCCACCACGCAGGCGGAAGTCATCCGTGCGCTGATCGACATTTACCGCAACACGGGATGGCTTCCCGACTGCCGGATGTCGCTCGACAAGGGCTTCACGCAGGGCGGGTCCAATGCCGACTCGCTGCTCGCGGACTCCTACGTAAAGGGCATTAAGACTGGCATCAACTGGGAAACGGGTTACGAGGCTATGGTCAAGGACGCCACCATCGAAGGCGACTTCAGTGTCCAAGGACGCGGTGGGATTGCCGCGCGCGCGAAGCACGGGTACGTCCCGGTCAACGACACCTCCGACAACCCGCCGAATGAGGGGCCCAACACGAGGTATATAGTGCTTTCCTCCGTTCGGCCCTTGCAATTGAACCAATCCCATCTTCAGGAGCGCTTCCCGCCTGCTGGAATACGCAAATAATGACTTCGGCATCGCACTCGTGGCGAAGGGTCTTGGCAAGGCGTCTGACGCGACACATTATTTCGCTAAGTCGGGAGACTGGTTCAATCTCTGGAATCCCAATGCGACAAACAGCGGATTCAGCGGATTCATTCAGCCGCGGAACGCCAATGGGTCGTGGTACTACGACCCGAGGTACGATATTGGCGATGTTTTCCGCCCAGACCACTGCAGCCCTGTCTTCGGACATACTGATTGCTTCCTGGTGCGTGTTGAATTCTTAATGAAGCTGTGCGTTGATTAACGACGACCCGTGTTGTAGAATCCCACCGGCGGAGAGTTTTACGAGGCGTCGTCTTGGGAGTACAGTTGGTTTGTACCCCAGGATATGGCGAAGCTGGTTAAAGCCATAGGTGGTCCGGCCACGTTCAGGTCAGTGGTTGGATTCATGCAAAGATTGCGCTTGAGTGGCTAACGACGAAATCACAGCTCGCGCTTGGACGCATTTTTCACCGATGGTTTCCACGTAAATACAACATCCACCACGAGGGAAATGGCTCATCGTTAACTTTTTTTGTTCCTAGGATATCGGTGACGAACCCGGCTTCCGTAAGTAGGCCTTGATTTTTCCCGGTGCCGTCAGTCAAGCCATTTTCAGTTCCCACATATCTATACAATTACGTCGGCCAACCGACGAAGACCGTGGATAGGGTTGATGCCGTGCTCAATCAGTATTTCAACACTTCGTGCGTCGGTTTTCTTCGAACTGAACTAGACTCATTCATTCTATCATGAAGCCTGAATGGACTTCCCGGTAACGACGACTCTGGCGCGATGGGTGCATACGCTGTTTGGAGCCATCTCGGTACGCTCCTCTACCCTTCAGTTGACTTCTTAGCGTAACGCGGGCCTCCCAGGATTCTTCCCGGTGGCCGGGCAGAACACCTATCTCCTCAGTCGCCCATACTACCCGAAGATCACCATCACAAACGAAGTCAACGGCGCGGTCGCGACGATCATCGCATCCGGCCTGAGCACCGAGAATATTTACGTGCAGTCAGCGACCCTCAACGGAAAGGCGTACACAAAAAATTGGATAACCCATGAGATATTTACGAATGGGTGGACCCTCGAGCTTGTCATGGGTTCGAGCAAAAGCAGCACCTGGGGGACCAAGGAGGCGGATCTCCCGCTCAGTTTGAGCACGGGGGGCTTCAAATAAATCGGTCCACTGGACTGCATGTATCTTGGAAATATAACAACCTTTGATTGGAGGGGATTCAGCTTTCCATGTTTTTATTGTGGTTGCGTTTTAGGCACGTCCCAGGCCGGTTCAACTTCCACTTCAACCGCCTCGGTCCCGGTGTTTCTATTGACCGAGGTGAAACTCCCACAATTGCGCGGCATCTCATTTTCCAGCTGTACGAAACTCGGCGACAACGGGTATACCAGGTTGGAGACATTATTATCCGTTTCAAAAGCACCAAGCTTTTGTTGGTCATCGCAGCGATTTTTGTGTTCTTTCTCCGCTGCACCAGCTCCCAGCCGTTGATATTTTCGTTCAGGGCTGTGAAAATCGATTTTGAGTTGGGGAGCTGGTCTAGAGCGAAATGTAGAGGGAGACAGCGTTTATTTCGGCCTCGGACCTGGGTAATCAAGCATTCAAAAAACTGAATGAAGGACGTTGCTTGCTATGTCGCCGAAGCCCTAGACCAACGGAGGCCCTTGACCTTTGAGACATCATTCCTTGACTGGGATTCGTCAGTCTACAGCTAGGAATATGTTACAAATGAACATTACCGACAAGCAAATGATTGACCAGTTAAACCAAGTCTTGGGCAGCTTGGGAATTTCAACTCGCATGTTAATCAAGGGCCACCCGCCCTGTCAAGACGCGCCGGCGGAGTCCGAGCCCACATCTCCGACCTCAGGTTCAGCGCCCTCATCCCGCTCCGGCGCGGAAGGCTTGAGCTTAAGCTGCTGCCACTTCATCCTGAACTCGCGTTCGGTCTCCGCGCCGCGCCACGTCCGACCCTGCAGGTGCTGCAGGCAGCGTCGCGTCCCGTCGTCCGGGTAGTACATCCACGTCGCCCACCGCGCCCAGCCCGCCCACCCGCTCTTCATCTCGGCGCGCGCACGCTGGCCGGCGGTGTCCTCCACAAAAGCGCCGCGCGGCATGGAAGCCTGGGAAGGGAAGACGCGTGCGAGGTAGTGTTCCGTCGACGCGAGGTGCGGCTTGTCGTGCCAGAAGAAGAGGGGCGTCATGGGGATCCTAGGCTCCGGGACCGTCCCCTGCTGCGGCACGCAAGAGGATGGCGGGAAGTCGCGCTTGAGAGCGGCCGACAGCGCGCGGAGCGAGGGGAAGTGCCTGACGTGCTCGGAGGTGGCGTACGAGAGCATGCGCACCGAGGGGAAGGACACGTATTTGACTGGCGGATTGCTGCTACTGCTGACACTGGGCTCGTCGGAGGCATCTGGCGCTGACTCCATAATGCCCAGCAGCGCTGAGAGCGGGATGTCGGAGACCAGGCTCCAGTCGTGTTGTTGTACCCACACGTACGGCGTCTCTACCAGCCGTAGCGCCGAGCGCACCGCCAGCCCGAAGCCGAGCCGTTGCGAGGGCTCGACGAAGGTGAAGCTTTTTTCGGCGGTTTGAGTTATTGTGAGCGGAATCGGGGGGTGCGGCACGAGTAAATCCTCCGAACCATACTCGGCTTGACCTTGAGAGACACAGAGTGAGGCCGAAGGCTGCATGCGAGCATCTTTGAGATGGTATTCCCTTAAAATGAGCTCCTTGGCATTCTCCTTATATTGGCTGAAATTTTCAGCTTCTGTTGCGTTGACCACGCCTTTCTTCAACCGCGGACGAATTTCAATCCGGTCGTAAGTGTCTAGGACCAGGATTACGCGACAAGAAAGCAAGGCAGGGCAGTGAGACTGGAATGAGGTTAGGATCGAGGACAGGAGCTCCGTCGAGGGCGCAGAGGGCGTTGGAGAGGTTGTGATGATTACAGTGACGAGACTTGAAGAATTCCTCGAAGCCGGTTGGAACAGCGGCATGAAGCCAACGAGCACAAAGGATGGTGGCTTTCGATGCGCCAAAGACCAGGAGCTTCCAAATATCAGGTGCAGACCTCTCGGCGGAATTGATTGTGAACAGTACAGTCCTCTCACGTTCGACCGGATTGAACTGTACGACAGACGGTCAGTACAGTCCTAGTGAGCAAGAGCAGTTAAGACCTCACGTAGTTCCGTGTAGGAACCAATGACTCAAGTGAACCTGACTCCGTCTCTATCAAAGTGAGAGTTCGAGAGAGAAAGATGGTGATCACATAAGCAAGTCGCGAACACGTGCTGGTCGGACGCGACTTTGACCATTGACGCGACCAGTTGATTGATCAGAATCGCAGCAAGGATGTTTTCCCGACTTTCCCTCGTCGGAATGAATGACGCGCTTCCTGGCTTCGACGAAACGTCCTCCGTTTTTCCTTCGTCTCCAGTCAAACCATAAAAAACCCGAAGTCGATCCAAACCGCCATCCAAACCTCCGTCCATTCCCTTCTCTCCTAAGGCTAAATACCCTCGCAAAGATACGGTACTCGAACTCGAAAACCTCGCCCGCAACCGTCTCTTCCCAAAAAATTACCGCTTTTAGACGATGGCGCAGCGCTCAGGCCGGTCTTCCGGTCCGTGGCGGAAACAATTTCGGGTAATCGAAGCCGCAAAAATATTCCAAGCCTTTCAATTTCCTGGAGATCCGGGTGAAGTCGGTTAGGTTTGGGGCACGCGCCGCCGCCCTAGACCGCCAAAGATCTTTGAGGGACCGTGCCTGACCGTGCACCAGGTGTGATCCGTCAGTGTAGGTACCTGATTATCGCGTTACGAACAAGCGGAGGGGACACGGGACGCGATCGACCGGCTTGAGGACAATTTAAGGACCTGGACCGCCTCAAGAATGAATCGCGGTAATATGTATTTGCTTTTGATATGTAATTGAGAGCGTTGGCGGAGTGTTGGCGGGCACACTACATCCGTTGAACTTGCGTTGAATCGTGAATAATGGTATCAGTCGTCGGGTACAGCTGACTTGAGCTCGCCTTCTGCAGCTTGTGTTATCGGGCGGATTCGCTGAATATTCACGCGAACTGCCATGGAGAAAACGAGGCGCAGAGATGGGAAGATGTCAAGGGGACACATGAGCGGGAGTGAAATGGAGTTATCTGGCACATGATCGTGGATGGACGGGCCGGAAAGAGAATTGGATTTGATAGGGGTCCCGAACGGCGGCACCCTTTAAGTGCCTTGTTCTTCTCCTCCCGCCCAAGTATAATCCATGTCGAAACCCGGGGAATTCGTCGGCTCTCTTGACTGTGGGACAACCTCAGTCCGCTTCATCATCTTCGACAAGTATGCGAACATTATCGCCGAGAATCAGCTCGAGTTCCCCCAATACTACCCTCATCCTGGGTGAGTGCGCCCATCGTTCCCTGCTCTGTGTTCACAGTAGTTCCAGTTGGCACGACCACGATGCGGACGAGATCCAGGAGCATGCCGACAAGGCCATTGCTACTGCCGTAAAGAACATGGTCGCAGCAGGATGGGCGGCAGATAGCATCAAGGTCATCGGAATCACCAATCAGCGCGAGACCGCCGTCGCATGGAGCCGCAAGTCGGGCAAGCCGTTGTGCAAGGCCATCGTCTGGACCGACTCGCGCACCAAGAACACCGTCGCCCACTTTGAGCACAAGCTCGTCGAGACCGGTATCGAGGTCTCCCCCGGCGTGTGGAAGAAGGGCCCGGACGGTGTCGAAGCTCTACGAAACATGTGAGTGGTCGTAGCAGCCACCCATGTCGTACGCTGACTCGGCACATCCAGCACGGGCCTCCCGCTCTCCACCTACTTCTCCGCGATCAAGTTGCGATGGATGATCGACAACTACCCCGACGTCGCAGCCGCGCACGAGGCCGACGACCTGCTATTCGGTACCGTGGAGTCCTGGGTGCTGTACAACCTCCTCGGCGGCGCTGCGAAGCACGTCCACCTCAGCGAGGTCACCAACGCCTCGCGCACACTCCTCCTTAACACCACCACGTTGCAGTGGGAGCCGTCCCTGCTCGCCTTCTTCGGCTTCCGCCCGTCGATTCTCCCGAAACTCGTGTCGACGTCCGAGGTCTACGGCCACATCGCCGCGGGGCCGCTCGCGGGCGTACCTGTCGGTGGGCTTGTTGGTGACCAGCAGGGCGCGCTCGTTGGTAACAAGTGCCTCAAGCAGGGCGAGGCGAAGTGCACATACGGCACCGGTGCGTTCCTCCTCTTCTGCACTGGCGGCGAGATCGTCAAGAGCAATCACGGGCTGCTGAGCACGGTGAGCTGTCCCGGTGCCATTCCTTCAGTTGCTGACACCCACTCCAGATCGCCTACCAGGCGGGCCCAAACGCCAAGCCCGTGTACGCCCTCGAGGGCTCTATCGCCGTCGCAGGGAGCGCGATTAAGTGGCTGCGCGACTCGATGTCGATCATCTCCACCGCGGCGGATGTGAACACGCTCGCGGCCAAGGAGCCAGACTCGGGCGGGCTCTACTTCGTCACCGCGTTCTCGGGCCTGCTGGCGCCGTACTGGGACCCCGGCGCCGCGGGGACGCTGATCGGGATCTCGCAGTACACGAACCCGTCGCACATTGCGCGCGCGACGCTCGAGGCAAATGCGTACCAGACGCGCGCGATCATCGAGAGCATGCTGCTCGACTCGGGCGCGCCGCTGAAGCACCTCAAGGTCGACGGCGGAATGACTAATGGGGATCTGGCGATGCAGGTTCTGGCGGACGTCGGCGGGTTTACAGTCATCCGCCCCGAGATGCGGGAGTCGACGGCACTGGGGAGCGCGCTGCTCGCTGGGAGCGCAATTGGGTTGTTTGGGTGGGATTTGACCAAGCCTGAGACGCTGGCGGAGGTGAATACTAAGGGTAGCCGTGAGTTTGCGCCCGAACTGAACGAGGACACGCGAAAGAAGGGATGGGAAGGGTGGCAGCGTGCTGTTGAGCGCTCTAAGGGCTGGGAGGAAGGAGTCGACGAGTAGTGGTATCTGCCAAGAGAGGGAAAAAAGAGTACAGCGCGTCCTGAGAAGAGTCAGGAATGTCGCAGTTGTATTATCATTTATCTATCGTCTATAATGTATGAGTCTCCTGCTACCAGAGTTCCTGAACGAAAATACGCACATGGCTCTACAATTGGTTAGGAAGTTGCTTCAGAAACCTTACTCCACTATAGCTACCAACTGTGGGGAGACGAAAACACCTCGGAGGACCGCAAGAAGAATCTTACCTTATTGCCTGGACAAAAATTACGTTCCTCACAGCCTGAGGAGAGAAGGGTCAAGACGCCGTAGGAGACCGTAGTGATAGACATGTCCCTCGTCCGTGATACGCACAGGAGGACTCGGCTTCCGTGTGCGGTGTCTCATTGCCAGTGCTGGCCGAGAGCGCTTGACTTGACTATATATGTAGCACTTTGTAGCGAAAAAAAAAAGCAGAAAGACGGACATGTGTGCAGCCCATCCATGGCCTTTGATTCCGAGTCGCCACCTGTCGCCACTGAGGCTTGAGCGAAGCAACTTTGAAGTCAACTGTCAACCGCCTTGCGCGACGCGTGATGATACACGTGACGGTGTTTGGTTGTTACGCCGGCGACCGCTTCCATGACCGACTCGCCATCCTGTCCTCACTGCTTGGTTCCGCTTGAGTTGGCAAGGGCGTCGTTGCCGGAAATCCCGAGCGACATTCTATCTACCAACTGGCCACCTTCCGAGCACGAAATTGTCTTTATTAAAAACGTTCTCGCCGAAGAACGGACCCGAAAGACGCGCCTGGATGCCCAAATCGTCGCCCTCCAATCGGCGTTGAATAGATGCATCCAGGATCGTCGCACGTTGGAGGCAGACATTCAAAGACACGAGGGAACACTCTCTCCGCTGCGTCGGATGCCACCGGAGCTCCTTTCACTAATATTTCGTTTCCTATCCCCACCGACCCACAACGTGGATCCAGCGCCATGGACGGTTAGCCGAGTCTGCCGCAAGTGGCGTGGAGTCGTGACATCTCAGCCCTCATTTTGGGCGTCCGTCGTCATTAGCATTGACAGCCCCCCCAATGCCCCCATTCCGACCAAATTCATGATCGAGACTCAGCTGCAACGGTCTGGAAAACTACCACTAAATATTGTTTTCGACGACGGTTGCGGACAATATGAGTGGGTACCGCGAATCCGGGACTTGTTGAATGTCCTCGCCAGTCATTCTGCCCGATGGGAAACGATCCAAATGTCGGGAAGGCTTCAATTGTTTTTGGACTTGGCTCCAACTATTCGAGGTCGTCTCCCGCTTTTAAAGAAAATGGAGATCATGGTGGACTCAGACACCTCCGCTATACAAAAGATGGATGCTTATGAACTGGCTCCGAGGCTACGAGACGCTTCCGTCAATTTGAGCGGCCATCCCGTCGCGGCTGTCTTGCCGTTTTCTCAGCTGCTGCAATACGTCGCACGTAACACATGGGGGGGACACCTCAGCTCCCTACGCTCGGCTTCCAACCTCGTCGAGTGTGCATTAGAATTGTCCGAGATATCGACACCTCCGGCCTCGCCGATTGCATTACCCCACCTCGTTCGCCTCTCATTATCGAATTCAATTTTTTTGGAGTGTCTGGACACGCCCAAACTTCGGGAGCTATACTGTATCAGCAAATCCGACCATCTCTCCTCTCTGCTGCAGCGACACCCTTATCAGCTCGAAAAATTGGTCATATTCACCCCGGCCTCATTGACGGATATTGCTGGCGCACTTCGCGCCGCTCCGACAATCACAGAACTAGGCTTCGCCTATCCTCTCGAATTCATGGAAGACGTGATGGAACTATTCATGATCCGGAATGCACCTACCGATGTCGGCCATAACTTGAGGTCACTTCACATATCTGGCGATATCATGGGCTTGAGTGCATTGACTCTCACTTTCCCGGGAGAGGACTCGGTTATGGACATGGTGGAATCACGTTGGCGAGGAAATCGACTACGTTTTATCACTGTGCCGGATCCTTACAACTGGATATCCCGGGATGAGCGCCTGGGACGCTTTAAAGGCCAAGGCCTGGATATTCGATTTTCTTCACGCTCAAACCAAAAGCACCATCTCGACTTGGTGCCTCTTCCCCTTCGACTTCGCATGTTTGGTAGCCTTACATACAACTAACCGGACGCCACAGCTACGCATTTCAAGTCTGCGCGTATATTTCATCGTAGAGGCTCATTGGTAGATTCAGTGGTGCAGCTACGGCGGCAGGACAGCTGCGATCCTGTGAACCCAAGAAACAGTATTTGTTGCCTTCTGTATAAAACTACACACCGTATCTTAATAAACTTTCGAAACAAAGTGAAAGAAGTATATGGAAGGAAAGGGCAGGCGGATGGAGGGATGGATGTGGGACGCAGGTACATCGCCAACGAGCCTTCCACGGTCAAAGTTTAGACCCCCTCGCCGAGGATGACGCTGCACCTGGGTAGCACGATAAGGACACTGCGGTACATCAGTGAGAAGTAGATGAGGATATCAAGTTGAATGCACAGTATATCCGGGCGTCTTCACTGGGCCAGGAGCCCTCCTACACAGCAACGAAGACTAAGATGGAGAGGCCTTCGATTTCTTGACCCGAGCAAGTGTCATTGACGACTGACCGCGCGTTCAGGCAGACTTGAGTTCGAGCTTGAGGCGTGACAAAGGCTTCATAATAGCGTCTGAATCTTGTAGTCAAATCACTTCAAGCAAGGGTCGAAGCCTGAACGCTGGCCTTGCCAAGACCAGGTTTGCCGGGGCCCAGCAGTGGACTCGGAGCAGGTCCAAGAATTGACCAACTTAGCGATTTTTCGATGCCGCAGGATGCGACTTTCTCCTCTGTTTGGATATTAATGGTTCGACCATACTTGTCTCACTGGTAGTGCTCCGCGGAATTGGCACCAGGTGCTTCCTTGCAGAGAGAGGCAGGTCGCAATCAATGTCACGCTCGCGCGACATTACGGTCACGTGCCATCACGGTTACGCGACATGTTGAACAACTTAGTAAGGCTTTACGGACCCATCGCCGTTGTTCTTGGGAGTCTCTATGGCAAGATTTGGAAAGTCCATAACAGGAAAACCAAAGCGCATCGAGTCAGTTCTCTCTCTCCTCTCTCAACTACCACTTTGATTGAACCTGACTGGCGTAGAATCTACAGGGCCTACAGAAAGCTACTAGTACCCAAGCTGTCCTTTTCTTTCCTCGTCCCCCACAAAATTGCCGTAGTTCGACCTCCACCGCCTTGCGCTGCACAACTTAAGCGCGAGCGATAGCCCAAGGCTAGAACAAAGTCATCTCCCTGCCATTGGGTCTATGTCCCCGCCACCGGCACCGACTCGCAGCTCCGAGCTTGGTGGCAGCCATGATGGCTTACTCGAAATATCGCATCCAGCCGATGCCACTCACGCCGACTCATCCCAGACGCCTCCCAGAAGCAGAGTCACTGTGTCCCAGGCCACTGCCCAGCGTGTCAGCTCTCACGATTCAGAGGGCTCGTACAAGAAGATCCTGCAGATCCGAGCAGCCGTCCACCAGGAGTTAGCAGATGCGTGGGTCGCGGCGGATGATGTGGGAAATCCTTTTTTTCAAGAAAGCCTGGAGAGGAAAATCGACGGGGCCTATCCTGACCTCGAAACCAAGGCCCGGGATTGGCTGCACGAGTATGCTGGCTATGACGAGAAGTCTCGAAGTTGGACGAACATTCCGTGTGAACCACGGCTCGGAAAACATCTCTGCACACCGATCAGCAATCTATTGCGCGACATCGTCAAGGAGTTTGGGAACGACGTGCAGCCGGAACAGGATAGAGAACCGGGCCAGGTCTTAAAAAAGCGGGAAGTGAAGTTGACCTGGAACAAACCATTTGCGCATAACATCGAAGACGCAGTAGATGATCAAACCACCTTGAAGTCCTGTCCCGACATTTGCATTATGGGTGTCGGCCCGGCGGCGACTAGGGAGGCCGAGATCCTGAAATCCCCTTCGTATTCCCAGGTGGCAACCCCCGTCGAAATCAACAGGAAGGATCGGCTCACGAAGATAGTGAAAGACCAGATCTCCATTTATGCGCGCGAGGTGTTCATCAAGCAGCCCAACCGCCTTTTCGTCTATGCCCCCGTCATGACGGTGGAAACCATCCGTGTCATCCAGTTCGACCGCTCCGGAGCGCAGTATTCCGAACCCATCGACTACCACGACGACCCCATCTTCTTCATCAAACTCGTCGTCCTCTTCAGCTCACTGGATGAAAAGTTGGTCGGCTACGACACGTCCATCTACTGGGAGAATGGCAAGCGCATGCTCGCCATGGTCCCCGACGAGATATGGGATACCAGCGACCCGGGCGCGGGGCCTCACTGGAAGCCGAACGATGAGAAGCGCACTCTCGTTTTCGAAATACTCGACAAGGACAGTAAGCCCACCGCAGACGCGATGCCTCTCTTCGCGCGACGCACGATCCGGTCGCGCGGGACTGTCTGCTGGAGAGTCAAGCGTGAGGGCAGAGAGTTCCTCATCAAGGATTACTGGGGTGTCGACACGCGGACGCGCGAATCGGAATTCCTGAAGGAGGTCGCCGGCACCAAGGGCGTCGGGCAGATGCATGCGTTCACCAACGACAGGGAGTCGACTTGCCACTTGCGTGGCTTCGAACCGGGCTCGCGGATGATGTCGACCACCGAGACCTTCGTCCCTAATCGGTCCTTGTCGCGCTTGGCGCTCGAGATGTATATGGACACGCTGAACACGGCTACGTCGGCGCACCAGCTCCTTTCTGCTGTCCGCGATATTGTCTCGGGTAAGTTCTTCGTGCTAAATCTTTTCCCAGCATCTTACGTTCTTCCGTCAGGTCATCGCGACGCCTTACTTTCCAAAGGCATCCTGCACCGGGACATCAGTTTCACCAACCTTCTTCTCTCGTCGCGAGAGACCGACTCTGGCGTGTTAATCGACTTCGACATGGCCAAGAAGATGGAAGATTTGGTTGCGAATGTTGGTACCGAAGGCGACTCGAGAACTGTATGTGTCATTTCATTGTCAAACGATTATTTCTCATTCATTGTGCGAGTAGGGGACGCGGGCTTATCAATCGTTCAAGGTCTTGATCAACGAGTATCATAAACTCGGACACCACGATCACATGGATGATCTCGAGTCCATCTTCTACGTTCTCTTCTACGTCTGCTATGGACACGACCTGACGGGGACGCCCCTCCCCGTCCTTCCGACACAGATCTTGCATTGGTATAACCTGATAGACCCACTGGAGTTGGCCGAGGCGAAACAAAATTTTCTCCACTTCTCACTTAAAATGCAGATGACGCGATTCGGCGGAGCGGAGAAGGGTATAATGCACCCACTCATGAACGAACTCCGTAGTTTCTTTGGCAATCGACATAATGCTATCGACGCGGCAAGAAGCATCGATGATCCCATTGCTTTCCCCCCCTTTTCACCCACCGATGCGCTCGCCGACTATTCTCGTTTCCTCGGGCTCATAGATGCTGCCATCGAGAAGGTCCTACTAGTCGTTCCGGTGCCCCCTCCAAGCCCGTCTCACTCTGAGGGTTCCACCGGCTCTAAACGAGGCCGCGCCCCGACGGACCTCGCGGAAGACGACGATCCGAGCACCCCCCCGCGAAAGAAGGCTTTCCCCTCCAGCATAGTGTCCGCTCCTGTGGCGGCAATATTTGCTAGGCGGCCTTAGCGGACTGTGGCACCGAACCCAGCCTTGCCCTCTGGCTTCGAAAGCGAGGAATCCTCCGAATCTGAGGCGTCAGAATCGGACATCGACTATGGGAGGAAGCTCAGTAGAAGGAGAAAGGAGCACTAGGCGCAGTAGCATTTTATTCAATATACGCATATGTACCACCGTTACGAATATTCCTATTGCGGGAGACTATTGTCTTGCTAGAAAACAATGAAAACTGGGGTCGAGCGTGCGACGCCGCTCAGAGCTCAGCCCCCTTTATAATCATGATCAGGAAATTGCTCGGTGGAAAATCTCGGGGTCTGCTCAGAAACCCAGATAAGATTGCACGAACTACGCGATCTCTGTGTCACGGGCTTCCTCCAGCATCATCCAAAGGGTCTCGTGAAGCGCGTAATCGTCTGTATAGAGACTAAAGTGTCGGGGAACCATGTCGGAAAGAAGCACCCTCGATTTGCAGAAAACCTCAATCTCCATGCCGTGCCCTCGCAGCAGCTCCATGCGCTCCAGCGTGTCCGGCGTGGGGAAGAAACGAACGCAGGATACTTTGAAGGAGCGCAAGCGCCCGTCGTGCCACTGCGACTCGATAGTCCGCATGAGGGCGTCTTGGTCGAGGGTTGGTCCAAGTTTTGTGCCGAGCGGAACGAAGCACACAGAGATGGAGGTGAGGGCGGGGATTTTCGGAGCGTCGGAGTCCTGAGCCGGGGGCGCGAGGGCCGAAAAGAGCTCGGCGGCGAAGTCGATGGGGACATATATGCCTAGATCGGTTATTGTCGGCGCTGCGTAGAGGAGTCGGGGGATATCAGGGGCGGATGGGGTATTCGTGACGACAAGCTTCTGCAGTTTACGCAGTTGCTCCAAGCACGGGTAGAGGTTGGGGGACGGTTTACAGAGGTATAGCTCCTGAAGAGCGGGGGCTTCGAGCCAATCTAAGATCTCGGCACTGGATAAGGAAAGGCGAAGGAGATTCGGTAGTTTAATTTTGACGCCGTTGGGTGGCGGCTGTCCAGAAAGACCGTCGATCCACAGCACGCAATCCAGGAGATTCAAACCGAGGTTGAGCGCTCTGAGCAGGCGATACCCGTAATTGTGCGTATTGTATCGCAGCAATTGAGTGAAGGGTAAGTAAACCCCTGCAGGAGCGCCGTAGGACCCTTCGTTGACAATCGCTCCCTGCAGGCTTGGACAAATCTCAAAGATTTTTAATGGGCCGCAATCGGTTCCCTCCGTGGGGTAGATGCGTATGTCCAATTCCCGCAAGAGGGGGAGATGTCCCCGAACGTGGGTTAAACTGGAATATATCATCTCGGGGCCCGCCATCCGAAGGGTCTCCCACCGACGGCAGTGTCGCTCGAGGATCTCGAGAAATGGAAGTTCCTCCGGCAAACAGTCACAGTCACCGTCTGAGAAGGACGTGTACTCGATGTTGATCGGCAACTGGCCAGAGCGCTCGAGGTGCGTCTGTAGCCTTGGCTCCAAGTCGGAGAAGTTTGTTTCTTCAGAACTCACCTCCGTGAAATCGAGGGATACGGAGGTCCACAGAGAAGGCTGGGACAGCACGATCGCACGCCAGTGACTGCATACCATGCTAAGAGCCCACGGCCCCAGGGGATCGGGCAATAATAGGTTGTCAAGCTGTCCAACGGATGGCATCGTGAACCCAAATATGAGCGAAAGAATCTCGGTCGGCAGGCGGCGGAGCGGAGAGATCGCACCCTGGTGTTTTCGAATCTCGATGTCGAGCGGGTTACGCTCTTCAAGCGTTTTATTCAGCGCTGCCTGGAGGATAGCAATTTTGGCATCCAAATGTGTTCTGCGTGCGCTTCCGAGGGAGACAAAGTCCCGGAGAGACGGGATGATGATTTCCGGGGGTGCATTATTGTTGTCCAGGACATCACGGGGAATTGTGCTTGGAGCGAGAGGTGGGTCTGGCTCAAATACCCAGCTGGGATTCAAGGGAGCCTCCGGTATTTTGGGAGATGGAGAGAGTTTTGAATGTCCCCTACACGCGTAACACGATCCCTTACGCACGCAACGTTGACGGACCATTCCCCAGAGAATGTGGCCTATAGGGAAGAAAAAGTATGAGGCTGAGGGAGAATGTTTGGTCCGCCACCCGACGCCAAACACCAACTCCGCTTTTCGTTTTACATTTTTTTGGCATGGCGGACCCAGGGCTTGTAGACGCCAAGGCGACCTTTGCATCCTTCTCAAATATCCTGGACATCCGCCTACTGCGTGCCCTAGCGGACATGGGCTTTGCACGGCCAACGCTTGTGCAGGCAAAGGCCATTCCGCTTGCACTGGAAAGCAAGGACATTCTCGCGCGCGCCCGGACAGGCAGTGGCAAAACCGCGGCATACTGTGTGCCCGTTGTGCAGAAAATCCTCAGCGCGAAAAGTGTGGGTGGGTCGGGAACTTGCAGCGCGGAAACGGGCTGATTGTTAGATCGCGTTTAGTCTGCGGGAGCCTCGCAAGCGACTCGGGCTTTGATTCTGGTCCCTACTAGGGAGCTCTCGGAACAAGTATCGACGTATCTGAAGGGACTGCTGGTGTATTGCGAAGACCGAGTCGCGCTTTCAAATCTCGCGGCAGGGACCACAACGCATTTGCAGCGGACTCTGCTGTCGGACAAACCTGATATTGTTATCGCTACGCCGTCGCGGGCACTCGCACTCATGCAATCAAAAGTACGAGACCCATGGCAATTTTTTTCCCGCCGCTCATTGTCCTTCAGGCATTGATAGTCTCCTCGCTCGACTCCCTCGTGATAGACGAAGCCGACCTCATTCTGTCCTACGGCCACGATGAGGACGTACGGCAAATATTCAGTGGCGCTTTTCTTCCCAAAGTGTATCAGTCGTTCCTTATGAGCGCTACTATGACTGAGGACGTTGAGATGCTCAAGGGGCTGACACTTCGCAATCCTGTCCGTGGCATCTACAATTTACTCATATGGACCTGACTCGTATTCAGGCAATCCTTCAACTCGAGGAAGACGAGGATGAGGCAGCCAACCTGAGCCAATACGCCGTTCGGTGCGCCTACCCTCTCCATCTGTTTACCAAATAATATTCTCAAACGTCGTCCAAGCTGCACTGAACCCGATAAATTCCTGCTCACCTACGTCATCCTCAAGCTCAAGCTCATCAAGGGCAAGTGCATCCTCTTCGTCAACGACGTCGAGCGCGCGTACCGCCTCAAGCTCTTCCTCGAGCAGTTCTCCATCAAAAGCTGCGTGCTGAACTCGGAGCTGCCGCTCAACTCGCGCTACCACACCGTGCAGGAGTTTAACAAGGGCGTGTACGAGTATATCATCGCCACGGATGAGAGTGGGCGTGAAGAGTTGGATACGGACGATGAAGGGAAGGACGGAGACGCGGAGGCGCAGGAGGAGGGCGCTGACGCTGAAGCCGACGCAGGCGCGGAGTCGGACGCCGAGGAAGAGAGTATGTCTGTCTACTCTTCGTCCACTACCGTGCTGATCATGCACAGTCGTTCCCTCCCAGCGTGAGCCAGCATCCGCGCTCGCGGCAGCACCCAAAAAACGGAAGCGCTCCGCATCACCCGCGGCTGCGCCCCCGTCTGAGCCCGCGAGCAAGAAGCGAAAGGGCGAGGGAAAGAACAAGAACGAAATGAAGGGCAAGGGCAAGGGCAAGGCGGCGGCGCGGAAGGAGTACGGCGTGACGCGCGGTGTGGATTTTGTCGACGTTGCGTGCGTTCTCAACTTTGACCTCCCCACATCTGCGCGCGCATACACGCACCGCGTCGGGCGGACGGCGCGTGCGGGGCGCACAGGGATGGCGCTGTCGTTTGTGTCTGTGTGCACCGGGACTGGCACGGGTGTGAGCGCGGGCTCAGGCGGGGGACTGAAGGGGACGGGGACGGGCGCAGTGGAGGCAGCCGAGCGAGCGGAGGCGGATGCCCATGTGTTCGCGCGCATCGAGCGCGAGCAGGGTGCGCGGGGGAGCAAGGTGCAGGAATACCACTTCGATATGGCGCAGGTGGAGGCGTTCCGATACCGTATGGAGGATGCGCTACGGAGCGTCACACGCTCTGCGGTGCGCGAGGCGCGTGTCGCGCAACTCAAGGCAGAGATTCTCAACTCAGATAAGCTCAAGGTATGTTCCACCTTCCGTCTCCCCTGACTGGTTCGTTATTCGTTCGCTATTTCTCGTATAGGCGCACTTTGAGGATAACCCGCTGGACCTAGAGTTCCTGAGGCACGACAAGCCGCTGCACCCGACGAGGGTGCAGCCACACATGAAGCATGTGCCGAAGTATCTTCTGCCGCGGATCGCACCTGTGGCGGGCGGAGACGGCGAAGTGTCTGCTGGCGGGGGCGGCGGGGGCGGAAAACCTGGGTTCGTGCCATTCAAGAAAGAGAATGGACGCGGTGGTGCGCGGGGCCGGGGACGAGGGCGAGGAGGGCGCGGTGGTGCTGGTGGGAGGGGAGGTAAAAAGAAGTCGGATCCGCTGAAGAAGTTTTCTCGGTGACACCGTCTAGTTCTATCCGCTCGTAGAAATACATATTTTCCTCCGCATTCTTTTTCCTCTGAGATTTTTTTTTTTTCGTCAGTTGGCTAGCTGTATCTGGTAACACAGCCACCTGAGGAGTCTTACGACGAAACGTTGAACTTGCGCCCAAACGAAGTGGGTCCCCGCCTCTATCTCTCCCCGGTCGCCGTCGTCGTCGCTCGCTCGGCTTTTTTTTCCGGTCCTCGTTGGGTCCTCGGCTCCTATCTCGGCCTTCCTAAAGGGGACTTGGGGCGTTTTGACTCCGACTCCGAACTCGGACTGCCAGTGCTGTGGGCCAGTTTGCGGCAAAGCTCAGCAAGGAATGTCAGTTCCACTTGGTCTCTTTGCTTTTGGCTTGAATATCGATGTTCATGCACCTGCCCTAGTCTCGAGGATTCTAACTCTGCCGACACTGACGCCCGATGCTTTGGGCGCCATCCCTTCTCTCGAGCCTGCTTCTCAGTATGAAGAGCAGGTATGGTGTAATTAGGCCCCGCGTTGTCATCGTCAATATGTTCCACTCTGAAGCGGTTGAATGGTACAACATCCCTGAATTTAACGTGCTTGCGCGAAATATTACGGTCCCCGGATTTTCACCTCTCTTTCCGGACGTCCACTGCACGCAAGACGGTTTGATATGCCAACTCACGACCGGCCAGGCGGAAATAAATGCTGCATCGACGATTTCGTCCTTCCTAAACTCGCCCTGCTTTGATCTCACGTCGGCGTACTTCGTCCTGGCAGGTATTGCCGGAGTCAGCCCTCGGGAGGCCACCTTGGGTTCTGTGACCTTTGCGAGGTTCGCTGTTCAAGGAGGACTCCAACACGAATTCGACGCGCGCGAGAAACCAGCGCACTTTTCATCAGGATACTTTGCGCAAGGGACGACCGCACCCGGGAAGTATCCTGAATGGATCGACGGAACCGAGGTCTTCGAGGTCAACGACGCGCTCCGCAAGGTCGCGGTCGGCCTGGCGCAGACAGCTCGCCTTACGGATACGGACGCTTGCAAGCGTCGTCGCGCGACGTACGCGTCCTCTGTTTTCGCTGCCGGCGCAGCCCCGCCCTCAATCATCATGTGCGACACGTTGACCTCGGATACATTCTGGAGCGGTGCTCTCCTGGCCGAGGCGTTCGAGAACACCACAGCGCTCCTCACCAACGGCAGCGGCGTCTACTGCTCGACGCAGCAGGAGGACAACGCCGTCCTCAGCGGACTCCTCCGCGGCGCGCTCTTCGACCTCGTGGATTTCTCGCGCATCATCGTGATGCGCTCGGGCTCCGATTTTGACCGCCCGCCTCCGGGCGAGAGCGCTGCAGACGCCATGTTTGCGCCCATGGTCGGGTTCCCGCCCGCGCTCCTGAACCTGCGCATTGCGGGGGTCAAGGTCGTGCAAGGGATCATTGACGGATGGGCGGGGACGTTTGAGCGCGGGATTGAGCCTACCAATTATATCGGCGACATATTGGGCTCGCTGGGCGGGCAGCCGGACTTTGGCCCCGGTAGCTTCTTTGGCGGGAAGGCGGCGCGGAGCTGATAGATGCATGTATTGTCGATGTAGATCTTGATTTATTCACGCTGTAAAGCGGCATTCGTTCTTCCTATTGCGAAAGTATCGCTACCGCGAAACTCGGAACGCAAGACCGCAGCCACAGATCCCCTCTCTCCCCGTTTTAGTGAGATGAGACAGCTCTAATGAATTCAACCCCCGAGACATCGAAGTAATACATGCTATACATCAGTATCATACATTGACGGATTTGAGACCGACTTCGCAGGAAGCGTACGTGCGAAACAAATACATAGCCAATAATTACAGATATGCTGGCAGCATCATATTGACTCGTGCGACTTCCGCTGCGTCTGAGGCATCCCAGCCGGGCCCAACACACCAATGTCACGGTCCTCCTGCTGCGTACTCGCCGTGTTGGGCGGGCTGGGATTTTTGCGGCGCGGCATGAAATGTTTAGGGTACGCGAACTCGATCGCGCTACCCGGCGTGCTCATGTTGGAGTGGAAGACCTGCAGCGGGACGTTGTTTAAATTTGACGATTGTGAGGAGATTTCGGCGCCCGGCTGGTTGTGGATGAGGATGAGATTGAACGAGATGCCAATGGCTTGCACGAGCTGATCAGACGGACGGGGACGGTGAGCCGCGAGTATATAATGGAGGCGCGGAGAACGTACGACGTCAATCACTACATAGAAGGCGACGCTGCTGGCAACGAACAGGAAGAACGTGAGGATTGACATCGCTGTGTAAATTAATCCGGATTCGATGATTGTGTGGGTTGCCTGCTTCATCATTGTGCTGTGCGATTGACCAGTGAAAATGGATTGCTTCATGGTTGGCGACACGCAGTCCATCTCAGGCTGGAAACTGGGCCTCCTCCTTAGGTGGACTCTCCGCCAGACGAGACGGGCGATCAGGGCTGATGATAGGCATATATGAAATAATGTTCCGCTACAGACGGTGTAACATACCGGTGGTTATTATGTTGACGGCAACAATAATGGCCCAGAAGGAAACTGCGAAATTTCTTGACTGCGAGATGCCGGACAGGCCGTTGATTTTTGAGATGGTGTCGACGTGGATGAGTATACCCATCACGGCCACCCCGCCGAGCCAAAGCACAATCGGGAGGGCTACGATGACCCACGAGCGAGAGTGGGCAAGCCAGCAACGGTATATCTGTAGCGAAATTAGGTGAAATTCGAGATGGAGGAGACTTGCGCACTAGTACACCGCTGCTGATGGTGGCTTGTATCAGGATGGTTGTGTACTGAGCGAGAGTCAACTAGGATTCATTCGATAGGAACAGCATTTGCCTTGGAAATATTGACTGGGTTCGAACCATCCATGATTTGCGCAGCGACCACAGAGTGGGATTCCACGGTAGCTATCTGCAAACTGAAGTAGAGGTGGATGGCGACGGACGACGTGGTCTTGGCAAAGAAAATGAGGAAAATGACGAGCATTGGCCAGTTGAGCACAGTAGATCCGACTCCTCGTTGGCACGTCCTGGCCGCGAAGAATAATCGAAAGCAGTAACCAGCCGTAATCATGTAGATTCCAAAGGCGGCACTCTGCAGGAACAATCCCCACACCTGGACCCGCAAGAATGAACTTGCGGTGTCGGGGTCCATGGCAAAGAGAAAGCCTGAAGCCGGGACACGCAGGAGGAAAAGATGAGTGTCAAAGACAGAGTAGGGCTTGGTAAGTATCCGGATTCAAGGCTCTCGGCGGCATCATAGAAGTGCGGAGAACAACTCATTGCCGCAGAAAGTCCAAAGAGATCATGATCCAGCTGAGATGTTGATTCGGATTGATGCCGATTTCCAGCTTTATACTGTACGTGACCCATGATCGGGTCAACCCTACAACCGGGTCATCCCGATAATATCTCGGATTGGGCATGATATAGGGCAAATCTGATTAGTAGCATATCTACCTTCGAAGCGATGCGAACAATGATACACGAGGCCCTTTTTATAACTATTCTAACACTGCTGAACCTAATGCCTCTACGAGCGCCCATACCTTGGGGAGCAGTAATATATTGGTTGAAGATGATGTGACTTTTGTCGATGCATCGAAGACCACCTCATCTCTTGATCTCAACGGCCGCTCTGTATCGCTTCGCTGCTGGAATGTCGCCGGACGCTTAGCAGCCAATCTCTCTCACCCCGCCTTTCTGTCTGATGTTGAAAGTTATGATATAAACTTCTTCCAAGAAACTCACCTATACCCGAGTCAGGAATTGACTCTGCCTCTACCGCCCGGTTACGATGTCTTTGCGGTGGCTCGAGAGCCGTCCTTAACTTTTGAAAAACAATGGGGAGGGGTTGTAGCTATTGTGCGCTCGGATTTGGGTTTGTCTGTGGATGATGCGCTATGCGGGCCGGATTTGCTCGTGTTAAAGATGGGATCCATATGTCTCTTCAACACGTATGTCTTGCCGGACGGCTCTCCCTGGGAGGACTGGGCGTCTATACCACCTCTCGAAAAGTTGTCTCAGTCTATTGCTATAGCTAGAGTTCGCGGAGACACTATATTTGTCGTTGGCGACTTGAATGGCCGCACAGGGGACCGTCGAACCTCGCCAAGACTTCATCCCCATCGTTTCTCCATGGACACCACTGTCAATAAGCAAGGAAGAGCAATTATTCGCATGGGGGATGACTATGGGCTGCGTATTCTCAATGGAGACCTGCAATTTGGTAATGGGTCGTGGGGGTGGACTTTTGAGCAGAAAAGAAAGGGTCGATGGTACCGATCAGTCATTGACTATGCTCTCTGTGACTTGGCGGGTTGTGCGATGGTTACCAACTTTGAAGTTGGTCGCGTTGGCCCATGGTCCGACCACGCACCACTGGTCATTAATCTCACTGTGCCCAAAGTACCTCCGGTGATGAACCCGGGACTGCCACACCTGCGTGAAAAAATACGCAACGCCAGGGAAAGCGAAGAATACCTTGATGTCTTGCTGCGAGAGACTCTCGAGAGCAGGCAGACACCTGACGAGAAGCGCGCGGCTTTCTACGGGTTGGTTCACGATGGTGTTGGCAATCCAGTTCAAGTGTATACAGATGGGTCGTGCTTTGATAATGGCTTGTCTACCGCACGCGCTGGAGCGGGTGTCTATTTCGGACCAGGAAGTTCGAGAAATGTGTCTCTTCGAGTTACTGGGCAGCAGACAAACAACCGTGGTGAACTGTTGGCTATATTGCATGTGCTCTCCACGATACCCATGTACACACCCTTGAAAATTCACTCGGATTCGGAATATTGCATCCGCTCAATTGTCTACTGGGCTCCCGGCCATGCCGAGAGGGGTTGGAAATGCGCAAATGCTGATCTTCTACGGGATATTGTGTCATGGCTGAAGTTCAGAAGTGCTCCGGTCGAATTTGTGCACGTGAAGGCGCACTCGGGGAATGGCCATAACGACGGTGCGGACATGGCAGCAAAAGCGGGAGCGGATCTGCCATTACCGACTGATGACTATGTGTCGTGTCCGGCTCCGTTGACTCCAGAGCGAGCTGGGGGGATTGAGCATCTTGACAAGGTTTTCAGTACTTTACCAGAGTCCCCGGACCCTCCTAAAGTTGATGAAGGACCCGAGGTGGAGATTCATGCATATCACTTTGCAGCACATCGCGGGAGGGCTTTGCACCGTGCTGTTCAACAAGCAAATCTGAAGCGCCTGACGGATGTATCGTCAAACTCGGCAGCTTTTTGGAAGGTCTATAGAAGCATGGTTCAGTCGAAGCCCCGTGCTCCTGCAGTATCCTTGGCTGATCTGGCTTCGTGTTTCGAAAAACGAATGAATGCACCTGAGCCCCCTCCTCCGAGCTTCAATATGGAGCGTATGCGTGTTGTGGGGGAACGCGCAGCAAATATTCCGCTTCCATCGGAGGAGTCCCCTCATCCCACCCTTAGTGGCAGGGTAACGGAAGAGGACATTGCTTGGGCCAAGGAGCACCTCAAATCACATTATAACACGGCAGTTGGATTGGACAGGGTTCATTATCGGGAGATTATGGAGATCGATAATTCAGTGCTCTGCAGGCTTATCAACGAGTGTATCGAGCGAAACGATGCGCCGTCGGTGTGGCTTACAACGCTCATTGCTGCTATTCCGAAAAAAGACAAGCCCCTATCCGAACCTGCGAGTTATCGCACGATAGGGTTGGAGAGCTACTTTCTCAAGCTTGTCTGCCTCCTCATTCATAAGCGTATTTATGACTGGGCTGAAGAGCGAGGAATCATCCCAGATTCTCAGAATGGATTTCGGGAACATTACCGGACAAATAACAACGGTTTTGTTTTGCGTGCAATGATTGAGCGTGCTCGTGCTGAGGGTCGAACTTTATGGGTGGCCTTCTTAGACATTACAAATGCCTTCCCGTCCACGGACCGTGATTTGCTGTGGGTGAAATTGTATAACATGGGGGTAACTGGAAAACTGTTTGACTGGATGCGGATGCTCTACGGCAAAATGGAATATGTCGTCACGATGGGCGGTGCTCATTCAGAGGTCTTTAACTCAAATATTGGTGTGCTTATTGGGGATCCGGCATCACCGACGTTCTGGGACTTGTTCTTTGCCGACTTCAAACTACACCCTGATCCAGACGATGTTCTTCTTATGGGAGTGGTCATGTCCCACTTGGAACATGCTGATGATATGGCAGTTGTGTCGTACACGGCGGAGGGTCTGCAACGTCACCTGAATACCTTTGCACACTGGTGTGGGGAAAACCTTCTGGAAGCTAATGCCAGCAAGTCCTGGATTATGATTTTTGGCCCAATTCCGAGTGACGCCCCAGTGTTCATGTTAAATGGAGCGGTAGTGAGATATACAGACCGGTTCTGTTACGTGGGGATCACATTCCAGTCGACGACTAGGAATATCTTCACCCCAGGCACCTCCTCGGGTATTACATACGAACCCCAGAGGGGGGTTGTTGTGTATCTAATTAAACTACCTAAGAGGGCGGCCTCTACGGTAGGCTCCACATCTTCTATTACTCATTGAATTGATGCTCATCGCCAGCGCCTCCTCCACGCCTCTGGAGGAGGCGCCGGTCCAGGACCCCTCTCGCCGCTTTCCACGCTTTCTGTACTATTTCCAACACAGGAACTTAAGTGTATTACAGTTGTAACTATCTACATGTTGTGTAGGTAGTACGGGATATAACAACGATGAATATACAGTACATCGGTGCCTCCAGAGGTGCCGGTGCACGACCTCCGTTGCAGCTTCCAGCTCTCTCCGTATCATTTACAGCACAAGACCACAGATGTATTGCAGTGGTAACTACACAGAATATAACAGTAATTATACAATATGTAGGCAAGAAGAATATAATACAGGATGTAGGCAAGAAGAATATACAGTAAGGTCAAGATGGGAAGGATGGTGGGAGGATACAAGATGGTGGTGGGACAGTGTAGTGGTGGGAGGATACAAGAAGGTGGTGGGACAGTACAGTACAGCGACAACAACAAGAAAAGAGAAAGTGCCAGGGCAGATGTACAACAAGAAGCATATAGCGGGGGCGGGCAGCAGCAGGGAATACAGACGGCGACGAAAGGATAGTGATACAGAAAGGAGACGATGCCCCGCTCACGCGCCCGGCGGCGGCGCGCGCCTCAACACGGCGGCGGCAGCCATTATCATCGCCTCGACCTGCGCGGGGTCCATCCCGGCGAACTCGGGGGGTAGGGCGAAGCCCGCGACAGGCGCAGGGGGGCGGGGGGTTGTGCGGGCGCTCCCCCGTCATCCTGCGCGATGTGCCCGGCGGGGGGTTGTGCGAGGGCGCGGGGCGCGACATGCCCGGTCGACTGGATCCCGCCGAGGGCTGCTTTGCGGTGGTGTTGGGCTTCGGCCTCTTTGAGGGCGGCGTCGTGAGCTCCACCCCGTCGAAACGGAGGATGGCGGCGGCGGGCTTGGCGGACTTGGCGGCGGCGGACTTGGCGGCAGCGGACTTGGCGGCGGCGGGCTTGGTGGCGGCTTGATTGGCGGCCCTGGACCTCGTCTGACGGGGGGGGACGTCTTCCGCGACAGACTCGGCGCCGCTGGCCTCGCTGTACTCGCTGTCGCCGTCGTCCGGGTTACCGTGTTTGTGGCGCGGCGCGCGGCGAGTGGGGGCGTCCTCGGCGTGGGGCGTGTCGTAGCGGCGCCTGGGCCGGGAACGGGCGATCGGCTTGTCGTCGTCGCTGTCGTCGTCGTCGTCGCCGGGGCCGCCATTCGAGGCGAAGCGAACATTGCCTTGCAGAGGGGCTTCGCGGCCGGTGCGGGGCGGGGTCTTGGGAAACTCCTTCTGCACCCGCCGTGCGTGCGTGATGTTCACACGGCGGGGAGAAGAGGGAGAGGCGGGTTCACGACCGCCGCCGACTTGGGTCTTGGTCTCTGGGTTGGGGCCCCGCATCCTCTTTGCCGGCGGGGGCGACGTCTCGTCCTCCGGCTCCGGCTCGTCACGCTCCTCGCTCTCGTCCTCGTCGACCGCAGCCGCCTTCCTCTTCTTCGCGGGATCCGCCCTCTTCTTCCCCGCCTTGACTTCATTCTGGGTGGGTGGGGGACAAAGGAGGGTGGCGGGCTCGGTGAGGTCGTACGTGGCCTCCCACGTGGTGTTGTCGCCGGCGGTGCAGTGCACGGGCTCGGCGGCGGTGGTCCAGAAGGCGCGGACGGCGGCGCTATCGGGGTTGCCAGGCGGAGGCGGGAGCGTGTAGTCGTGCGACAAAATAACGAAGTTTCCTATCAGAGATAAGTTAGTGTGTGACATACGGAGCGAGCAGGGAGACGTACGATCACCGGGCTGATACGCTACGCGCTCGAAGCGCAGCCCCTCCCCCGGCGTCGAACGCGCTGCCAGGGCCACACGGATGTATCGACGCTCCCCGCGGGTCCATGAACCGCTTCCTTTCATGGGAGACGCCTCCGACGGGAGGCGGACGTTGGCGGGGTAGCCAGTGATGCGGTGGTTCTTCTCGAGCAGCAGCCCCGCCATCACTGTCCAAGAAAAACCGTTGTTATTATTGAAGATGTCCTCCCCGAGATCTTCCACCGACGCCATGCTCATGACGTGCCGGACGTCCTGCGTGTCCTGTGCGTTGTTCTGAATCTCGCACGGAAACGCGGTCGTCGAGGACTTGGCGCCCCTGCGCAGCGTGGGGGTTTGAGTCGGGAGCCTGGCGGCGGCGGCTTGCGCCGGCGGTCTCGGTTGTGTCGGCTGTGAGGGAACCCGCCGCAGTCCCGGTGGCGTCGACCGTGGTGAGGGACGCGGGGCGCTCCTCGGACGTTGGGACAGTGTGGGCGGCACTGGAGGAGGCGGTGGGGGCGCGCGACGTAGCGGCGGCACTGGAGGAGGCGGTGGGGGCGCGCGACGTAGCGGCGGTGCTGGGAGGGACGCCGCGGCGCAGGGGCGGGGTGGAGGTGGCGGCGGGCGCGGCCCTCATGCTCCTGCGTATCTGTGCCTGCTCATTGATCATCACGGTGCTGCTGGGCGGTTAGCCGGAGTTCAATAAAGGGAATGCGGAAGGGGACATACGCGGCGGCGGTCCTCGCGATGCCAAGGATCTCGTCTTCTCTGGTGGCCAGTCCGTTGTATATGGCCTAGGGAGGCAGGTAAGCAACGCAGCGGGTAAGGCGAGCAATTCACGTACCTCTGCTATTCCGGGAATGCCGATAACGCGCGCCAGTTTATCATCCTCGTTTGTATGGCCGCCGACGAAGAAAATGCAGGCGAAGAAGTCGTCCACGCGGTTGCGTTCGTTCTGTAGAGGTAGTTAGTTAGTAGCCGTTGGTAGGCTAGGTGAATGCTCACCATTCTTTCGAACGCTTTAACAGCGGCCTTGAAACGCCGGTTGCGGGCTTGTAATGTGTCGTCGGCGGCGCCGCCCATTTGGAAGAATATGGAGAGCGTCTCATCGGCCTTCTCCTCCCCGCCCCGCGCGTCCACGAACGCCTTGTAAGCGCGACTGAGCTCGGGGTTGCTCAGGGATGGGACGGGACTCGCCGACGTGTACGAGGGGTTGAGGCGCCGCCGCTCCCTCAGGCGATTCTTGTCGTCGTAATTGGCGAAGCGCTGATATAGATTCCAGGTGTTTCTACCTGGGCGGAGGCCGGTATGCTCCTCTTGGTAGAACTGCTTGAGAGCAGCGCTGTACGACACGCCTGCCTCGGATGCGCATTGGACGAGGCGTTCGCGAACGAGGGCGAAGCCACGGTCCAAGGCCTCGCGTTGCGCGCGCAGCGGTCGTCCGCCAGTGGGCGCTGCGTCTTCCTCGCCGTCGTTTGGATCCTCCTCCGCGTCCGACCCGTCCATGTTGGGGGTTTGGGCGTCCACCGACTCCACCTTTGGCTGCGGATGATCCAGGGGGAGAGGCGTGCGGCGGCGCGAGGCGTCCCAGTTGGGCGGTGGGGGGGGCATTTCGTTGGTGGTATAGCCGCCCTGACTCAAATACTCTGGTAAAGAACCGCGGAACTGGTCGGGCGGGATTGGTGTATAATCCTGCGCCGGCGTCGCCGCGCGCTTCGCTGATGGCTGCAAGGAGGATGCTCGCATGGGCGTTGGGCCGGCAAGAGTTGGCGGCACGACCGCGTGCTGCCGAGGCGCGGGTGTCTCCGACCGCGCCTGCCTCCTCGGCTGCACCGTCAACGTCCCAGCCCCCTGCTGCGGGATCGTCGTGGGCCCCGTTTGAAACGGATTGGCGACGGGGGCGGCGGCGTCTTTGGGGGCAGTGGGGTTCGCGGAGACATGGGGAGCGGCGGCGGCGGCGGCGCTGTCGTACAGCGGCTGTTTTGGGCCGCGGCGGGCGGCGGCGGCGGCGGGTCTGGGGAGGGGGGCGGCGGCACTGGGGAGGGGGGTGGCGGCACTGGGAGCGACGGCATTGGCGGCGGTGGCAGGTCTGGGGAGGTGAGCGGCGTTAGAGGGAGCGGCGGCGGCGTTGGTGCCTTTCGTGCGGCGCTTGGCGGGGGCGGCGGAGACGGAGCCCTCGTTGCGGCGTTTGGCAGGGATGGGGGAGACGGGGCCCTCGTTGCGGCGCTTGGCAGGGACGGGGGAGACGGGACCCTCGTTACCTTCGCCCTCGGTGGCTTCAGCCTGGGCCTGGTACGACTCCTGCCGCCGTTTTTGAGCCTGAAGGCCAACACGCTCGGCGTTGGGGGACGGCGTGATCGTTTGGCGGAGGTCGTAGCGCCACCCGCCGCCGACCTGTTCGTCCTGTTCCTGCGGCTCGTCCTCGTCGTAATCGAAGTACTCCCCGCTCCTCCCCGTGAGGTCGGTGAAGTCGTAGTCGGTCTCGGGCTCGTCCTCGAGCGTCGCAATCCCGGGCGTGCTCAAGTCAGCGGTGGCGTTTGGATCTGGGAATGCGAGGTGACTGGCGGCGGCGTCGGGGTTGTAGTCATCGTCGCCTGGAAAGGGACCCCGAAGAATGTCGCCGTTGCTGGCGAAGTCGTACTCCCCTTCAAGGCTGGGGGAGGGCTGGCTGCGCGCTACAAGGAATCAATCAGGGAGCTGCAAATCAAAGGGGCCAAAGTACGTACCTCCTCCTTGGCTCACTCTCGCTGGGGACTCTTCCAGCGCGACGCCGTCATCGAAAAGAGCGCTCGCGGGCGGCATAGCGCCGCGGGCCATTGTTGAATCGAGGGGGGCGGGTTCTTGACGCGTCTTTTTTTTGGGGGGCAGGTAGTTTTTGAACGACGCTGGACGCGTCTTTTTTTCAACGACGCTGTTGTAGCACACATAGGTTAGCGGAGGAAGCCTGGGGATGCGTTGTTGAGCTTACAAGGGTCTTTTTGAGGCGAGCTGGTGGGAGGTGGCGAGCAAGCGGCGGCGCGACGGTCGGTGCAAAACTGTAGAATGATTGATTAGCTCGATGTCGGGTTGCAAACCGGCGAGACGTACCTTGTCGTGTTTTTGAATCAAGCGAGGCGGTGAAATAAATCTGCAGGAGGCTGGTTAGTGCAAAGTAGTGACTGGCTACCCTCGCGCCTAGATTCGAGTTCCAGGGTCGGATCTCTTCACGAGGCACGAGGGAAGGGAGGCGAAAGTAAAAGCTCACCTTAGAAACAAATGAGAGTGAGTGGGAGGTGGTGGGTGGGGAAGAGAGGCGAGGATGGTGGCTGTGCGTCAAAGTTTGCACTTTGCCACGTCGACGCTCGACCTCCCCGTGGTTGCCCCGCGGCCTCTTACTCACCTACTCGCCGCGGAGAAGCCTCCCGCCGTCCACGTTCGTCGCCACTTACCTCAACAATCAGCAATTCGCCAACCAATCGGATGGCGAATAAACATCAGCCTCCTCGACTTTTTTTCTCTGCGCCGTACTTTACACGCGAGCAGTGGATCTGGGGCTCTCAATGGTATGATATATGGTGCCCGCCGCTGTCCATATTTTTTTTACATTTTTCTAGGCACTTAATTTTGGCGTGCACAAAACCGCCCGAAATCCGAGTAAAGTTCCATTATTACCTTGCCTTTCACCACCATCCTCAAGATGGGCCGCACTCCCAAGTACTTCACCGTGGATGAGGCGGCTGCGGGACACCGCGCGCGAGTGGGAAACTACGGCCAGAGCCCCCGGTGAGTCCTTGTCCGCTCACCTTCCCCTCAACACGAATATATATAACTTACCCCTATGTAGCGGGAAACAGGCGCGCGCAGCTGCACGGCAGCGCCGCTACTCGAGGAAGAAGGCAAAAACGTCCCGCCGCCCTCTGTCACCCCCTCCGCCGCCCGCCGACGTTGCCGTGGTGCCGCGCGACCCCCGAATCGCCCAATGGCGCGCGTTTCCGCTCCCTGACGAGGAGGAACTCTTCATGGACGCTCTGCATGGCTCGCGGGGCCGCGATTTCTCCCCCTTGGAGGCCTGGATAGCCGAGCCTCCGTTTGCGGACGACGACGACGACAGGGACCCTCACAACCTCGCCTATCTCTCCTACACACACAACTCCAAGATCGCGCTTCACGGGCTTCGCCTGCGGCAAGAGCAGGCCGACGATATACGACGGCGTGCAGCGTTCGCCGCCGGGGAGGAAGAAGGGAAGGCGGCGCAGCAGGAGGAGTTGCGCGAGCTGCTAGCGCGTTGGTCGCGGGTGGTGGCGCTCCCGGCGTACGCAGTCGAGACGCGCAAGTACGCAATGTATGTTCATTATACAGGCTGGCTCGCCCGTACCATCCACCGCTTGGATAATTTGGAGTTCTTAGTGTTGTAGTATATACATTCACATTTCACAATATAACAATTCGATGCAAAATAAAATGATTCTATTCAAAACTAAGTACAAGATGATTAGTATATGAGAAATATAATTAGCGCGCAGGGAGGGTGAGGACGTGGTCGGTGAGAAGCCGCCGTACATGCCCCATATCCCTCTCTGAGACACTCGTGCTGCAATAGCCGCGCATGAAAGCAGCCATCGTGCACAGCACCCAGACGCCGCAGTCGTAGCCGTTCGTTTGGCGCGGCCGCGCCTGGAGGCGAACATGAATCAGCGGCGACAGAACGTAAGAAACAAATGGATGTACCGGTTCGAACAGGGGGCTCGCCTCCCAAGCGCCGTCCGCCAACCCGATGTTCATCGGGTGGTGCTTGCGTTCCGCGAGACTCAACATGCGAGTTATTAAAGCCATAATTTCCTATGTGGCGCGTCAGAGACAATCAAGACAAGTAGAAGCATGAATGTACCTTCAGATCGCGGCGCCAGCCGCCTCTGGAGGCAAGACTGTCAAAGAGAAACACCCGTCGCTGGTGGACGGGGATGACGGCCAGCACCCAATGCTCCTCCTGAGCCCGATGGATTGGCAGCAGCCAAATAGATTTTTCCCAGGATAAGGTGGGACCAATGTGCCGCCAGATCTCGTCGTCGGAGGCGTTGTATCGGATCCGTCCGAGGTCGTAAGTGCTCAAGACAGCGCAATTCGCCGCCGCGAGGCGACACGGGGAGTCGGGGCGGCTGAAGTGGGCAAGTAGAGCGGCCGCCACACCGTTGAGGCAGAATCCATTCAGGCGGCCGCCGGGGGTGGTCAGAGTATCGAGGTCGTCGATGTTGATGGTGTTGCCGCGGCGGCCAGACGGCATTGGCGGACATTGGCGTCGGCGGCGATCCCGGACGATTTCGGTGTGGCGAGTGTTAATTTCAAGCTCTTGGGGTAGGGGAGGATCTGCGACGAGCGCCTGAAGCCCATTTAGTGAGTATTTGATGAGTTACAGTGAGTACGAACCGGGGTTTCCCACCGAAGCTCCCATGTGATGGCTTCGACGCCCGACGTTTCCTCCAACTCGTGCGGAGTCTCCAGCAAGTCGGCGACCAGAAGAGGCTCATCGGTATCGGAGATGAGCCCCGGGTCGAGCTCCTCGGAGGCGACAATGTCGTCATCTTCCTCGGTGTGAGGCCCCTCAAAGAAATCCTCGTCGTCTTCGGGCCGTGGCGCAGCAGATGCGGAGGGTGAGGAATGCGCAAGGGGGCGCTCAGGACTTGCTGCAGGAACCGGCGCGACGTCGGTAATGGCGGTGGGGGCGCCCTGGGGCCGAGGGCGCAGGCGGAGCGCCGGTTCCCAAAGTCTACTCAGATATCGGAGGTCTTGCTGCCGCCGTACCAGCGGGAGATGAAGGTCCGGGTCTGGGAGGTGTGAGGGAGTCGTTAATAAGGACGCCGCAGGAAACGTACCGTTGGCCGCGATAGCCATCGCCACAACAGCAAACTCCTCTCCCAGCCAACGGCGGAGGCTCATGCGCTCCTCGTTCAAACGGTCCGCCTCCTCGACGCATCGGTCGATGGTGTGTAGGCTGCGAATCCCATCGCGCACGTCGTGGTCCTCGAGCCAACGCGGTATGGGTTCGCTCGCGGATTGAATCCAGACGTCTTCGTGGAGGGCGGGACTGCTGCGCAGCGCATCCAACGTCGTCGGCAGCGCCGCCGGTATGGGAATAGGACATCCGGGAGGGCGCAGCGTTTCGAGCTGTGCGCAGTAGGCGTTGAATTTTCTAATCGCCCTGACCAGAGCCGGCTGGCGCCTGGTTATTGCCTTCCGGGTCGCCTGGTGAAGCTTGGTGCCTACACGGCGGGTGATTAGTCGTCCAACGTTGCACCAAAAGATGAGTGAGGCGTACCGAGAGCCTCCCGTCGACCGGAGACGGCGCGATCCAGTGTTTCCCACTCGTAGAAGGAGCCGACAGCGCGCTTCCGGAGGTTCATCTTGAGATCACGCATTAGCAGCAGCGTGCGTACGAACTCCAGCGGTAGGCCGTCCAGCTCAGGGAAGGTGCCCGCGATATTGAGCGAAGCGTACAAGGCCTCCGCCTGATTGCTGAGCGCCTGGTGGGTTTCTTGGAGGCGCAGGAGTATGATGTGGGTCTCGGCGGCGGCGGAGCCGTCACTAGCAACTGAAGTCTTGACTTCGAGAATCGAGGTCTCGACGGTGTCGATCTGGACCTGGAGTGCCAGAACCTTGTCTAGTTCGCGTTTGAGGCGCGCGGGGGCATCTGAACAAAGGATGAGGCGGTGGAGGCGGCGACCCGTGGGGACTTGAAACGTACGGGCACGAACACTGCTCTGCGCCGTCTTCTGCGCGACCCATTGACTGCGCAGCTCGGACACAGGGACGCGGCAGTCCCGGAGTATCCGACTAGCGCTCGCCAGCTTTGGCGCGATGTTCTTCTCCTGCTGGCGCTGCAGCCAGGCGCCGAGATTCGTGAGGCCCTCCGCATTTACGAACGACATGTAGAGGTCGATCATCCAAATGCGCCTCGAGTTCTGGAGATAAATAAGTACTGCCTGCGGATGAACAAAGAGCACACGCACCCATTGGTTCCTCGTGAGAGGGATAAGCTTCCGTATTCGTGACCAGATGCGCTCGACGCCTTCACCATCCGTCAACCCGCATCCACGCCGCATGCGGGGATTGTAGATCAATTGGCATACCCACTGGTGCCCATACGCGTGCATCACGTTGATGGCGAAGGAGACGCGCTCGCGTAGGCCCGGGGTGAGAAGAGGGAACTGGACAAGACTGGTTAGCTAGAAGCTTTTGAGGGATGAGGAAACAAAAAAAAAGCGCGACGACACCATGACGCATCCACCAGCATCGGCGGCACCTCGATAGTGGCTATGGTAAAGCCCAGTCTATCGCGCCGCCTGATTTCTGGGAGTACGCCGCAGTCGACGCGAAAAGGACGCGCGAAAAGAGAGGAAGAACTTACCAGATTACAACTATTATCCGTAAGGCAGCCAACGTCATATGTTTGAAGGATCGTCGCCTGCGGCGGTAGGTGCTCTTGAACGACCTCTAGCGCCGCTATGATGTACTGCTGCTGCTCGCCGGGGGTGTCAATGTTGCACAGGAAGAGGACCTGCGAATGGCGGCAGGTGAGGGCGAAGACGCCGCTGGCGTCATAGCGCTGAGGGTCCGCTTTTTTCTTCTTCTCGTTAGCGGCCTCCCAGGAGGATTCGCAGGCGTCGAGTGCCTCCTGCGGCATTGCGGGGGTGTGGCGGGCGGCTGGCCGCTTCCTGGCGGCGGCTATACGGGCGTTGACGGCGTCCATCTTCGCTTTGGGAATGAAGTAGTCGGGGGTGTATGAGATGGGACCGTCGCCTGCCGACTTGAGGTGGCGATAGCTGAAGCAGCCATCGCCGCCAAGCTGTACATCTCCCCCTCTATCCATACATAGGTCAGAACTGTTCTTCCTGTGTATATGGAACTTACTCGTGCAACGGCCGCCCCCATGTGTCTAGCCCAAAGCAAGCTGGGCACCGCTCTCTTAAAATGCGGTCTGCACGCCCTGGGGTTAACGGCGGGGCCGTCTGCTCGCGGGTTGGCGGAGGACGGTTGGAGGTGCCCGGCGGCGGCGGCGGCGGAGGCGAGGAGGCGGTGTCGGAGTGCGCGGTATCATCCGTGGCATGGTCGACCGCATCGCCCGGGGTATCATCGAGGACGTCTGCGGCGCCTTGCGCTGGCGCTTCCCCAGAAGGTGAGTCGGGCACGGGAGGCGGCACCTGCGCTGGCGCTTCCCCAGGAGGCGAGTCGGACACGGGAGGTGGAACCTGCGAGACGGCGGTCGAATGGAATCCGAGAACAGAGGCAGCGTCTGCGAGGGCGGCAGACACGCGGGCATCAAGGCGAGTCTGGAGGTTGCTCGACCAGAGCACGGCGTTGCTGAGGGCGCGGCGAAATGGATCGGCGGCTCGCAAGCCCTGATTCTAAATGTGGGTGCGGGTTAGCGGTATCTAAGGGCTTGAATACATGCACGTACCCGTAATGAGTCCACCGTGAAGCCACGACGGGTGTAAGTCGTGTGGAGCGCCGCCGCGAGCGCTGTGATGGCGTCACAGGACCTCTCAAAGAACCCGCGATATAGGTCCAGTAGATCGATGGACACGGCGGTGCGAGGCTTGGTTGGGGATGCGGGGAAGAGCCCGTGTTGCAGCAGGAGGATGGGGGCCGGGAGGCATTCGCATGTGGTGATTCGGACCATTTTGAGGTCTTTCAAAATTGAATTAGAAGAGGGAAGGGGGGTCGAGGACGGAAACCACTTACGAGTAGGATAGAGGCAATGCACAAGCATCGAGGTCGGCCCAGCACACGCGTCCCCGCATGCATGCTCGACCGCATCGGGGATGATTGGGGGGACGGAGGCCTGCGTATCGCGCCGGTACTGGAGGAATGGTCGCTCCAGAAGAGGGAGAAGGGCGTTCCAGGCCCTGACCGCCGATGTGTGCTTGTTGTCGTGGTGCACAACCACCACGCGCTGCGCAGAGGGGGCGGGAGGCGGCAGAGGCGGCGATTCATCGACCCAGGCATCTTCCATGTCCATGTCGCCAGGGGGGCCCATTTCGACGTCATGGTGGGATGAACCGGGCTGAGGGTCGGCGGTATGCGACGCGTCGGCAGCAGAGGGCTCGTCGAGCAATGCGGAGAGACGCGCGGCGAGCATCTGCCTTTTGATGTCGCGTCCAATCCCCCCAACGCGCTTCTTGTTGCGCGGATCGCGCTTCTTCTCTGGGCTGCGGGACAGTGCCCCCAGGCCAGAGCGCGCAGCGAGGTCGTGGCGGCGGGTGGAGCGCCGTTCAGGCATATAGAGGCGGGAAGGAAGAAAAATTGATGGGCGGCAGGAGGCTGTGCCGGCGCTGATGGATCGAAGCTCTTGATTGACAGCAGTGCCGTTAAGCCTCCCGTAGAGGCCACCCTCTTAGGTAGTTTAATTAGATACACAACAACCCCCCTCTGGGGTTCGTATGTAATACCCGAGGAGGTGCCTGGGGTGAATATCTTCGCACCTCATTTCTCTGAAAAGGCCTCAACGGCGCGCGGCACTGGATATTCAGTGTTAGGAATTGAAACCTATGTCGGGGATCTTCCTCCAAAGGAAGGGCGTCTCTTGTATATGGCTTGTATTGATCCTCACCTGGTGAGCGGCGCCGACGTAATAATTGACGTTGACGACGTGGCGCTTGGTATGTTGGAAAAGATCCAACGGTCATTTTTGAGACGCCTGCTCGGTCTCGGGCGATTCTCGATGCGTGCGCCTTTGTTCACTGAGCTAGGGCTGGTCCCTGTGCGCTATAGGCGACTCATCATTGCTCTGCGATATCTGAGATACCTACTTACCCTCAAGAGAACCCACTATGCGCGCTTGGCCCTGATGGATTCATATCAATTATATCTGAATGGGCATCAAGGGTACTGGATGGATCTCGTATATGCGCTCGGCAATCTTCGCTTCCCTGTAAAGCTAGCCCCGTTGACGGATTTAACAACAGAGTCGTGCGACGCGCTTGGAAAGGCTGTATATGTGGCGGCAATGAGAGATCTACAGACCGACATAAATCAGTCCACACGTCTCTATCTGCTTCATGAACGGCGCGAGCCTCTTGAAGACGACGAACCGAAAGCCATCACGGCTGTATTTCGTCATTACCTGGCTCTGGTGGTCAATTCAACACACCGGAAGGCTCTGACAAGGCTGTTACTAAGCCAGCATCCTTTGGCCGTCGAACGTTTGCGATATAAGAAGCGCTACCATAGGGAGGTGGTGCCTCGGGGTTTGCGCCGCTGCCGGTTTGGTTGTGGGAAAGTGGAGACAGTTGAACATGCATTGTTCTTCTGCGATGAGTCTGCTCGGCTGAGAGAAAAGCGTACCTCATTTGTGCTTAGCATGAGTGGGTATGTGCCCGAGGTCCTGCTGGTGTCTCCACAAACGGCAACAGATGTACTGAAGGCTCTCATATTCAACCGTTCCACGGTCTGCCAGGTCGCCAAGTTTGCGTATCAGGCTTTTCGAATCTTTGAAGAACTGCCGCTGGTATGGCCGGACGGATTTTAGCGCTATAGAGAATGCCCGGTGAATTTATTTTGATTTATCAACTACAGGTCGCATGCCCGAGATCTACAGCCATTGAGTGGCGAGCTCGTCGAGGGTGTGTGGGTTGTGGTGTAGTGGTAGTACATTTTTATAGGCCGGATTGTACTGTCGCTACAACTCGGCACGTTCCGAAAGGGGACCTAGCTGAGCAATATTATTATCCTGAGTCTTATCCTTCACATGTAACAATGATGATCCCAAGAGGAGTAGTCATTTGGGGTAAAACTCACTGAGGACGGAGGTTGTTTTCGCGGCGACCTGGATCAAATGCCATTTTGGGTTATTTTCTAAATCTCTTCTGGTGTCTATCTGCCCCCAAGGGAAACTGAGAGCTCTGTAGTTACGTACAGACCTTGTAACATCTCTGAAGAGTCCTCTGAAAAACAAACCCCAATAATATTGCAAGCAAAGAATGCACACCATCGAGTCCTTCATAAATTTGGTCAACATCCCTGCCTCTCACTTTTTATACTTTATCTGTCCTCCGTACAGGACAGTCCTGAATCCTAAACTTGATGGGATTCATTTCATATATACAAACTTCCTTTGGAAAAAAATCTGGCCTTGCACAGGCCATATTCAGGTCAAGGTGACGCGCCGGAAGTGAAAGGACAGAATCGAGTCAAAGTTTGATTAAGCGCCGTAAAACAATGCGGAATCATGTCAAAACTGAATGTTAGTAGCCTAGATGCTAGTTGAATGCAATAGTAGGGTTCCCAGGGCCAGAATGGAGTGGGATACTCCGCAATGTCTGAAATCTAGAGGGAGGACGCGTCGTGATGGGTCTGATGGACCAATCGGAAGCCGTGACCCGGTTGTAGGTCAACCATCAATTACTCGATTTCGACACAAATGATTCGCCGAGGGCACTACCCGCAACGGAAAAAATTGTGGGAGCAGATGAAAACATGAGAAACTCATTTACTCAAAGGTCTGTCTTTACAGATTGTCTGAAAGTGGTCTAGTTGAGAAGATATTCTAAGAAAGATTTGGCGTGACCCGGTAAGGGGGCATGTACAGTAAGCCCCAGTTTCATGAGACCTCGGTTTATGAATACAGCAAGCTTATTACTCACTTGAACACCGTTGGTGGTAGGTAGGTGGAGATGGTTAAGTTTAATCAAATTTATTTACATAAATATTTAAATATTTAGAATTTGCTAAGTATTGAGTTTATGTAAGCGGCTAAGTCCGCGGTTTGACGTCAGGCTTGTTCTTTCCCTCGAAACGCGTCCATTCGAATTGCGCCTTTTTCGCAGCTCTCAACACAACTTATGCTAGAATCTTCATCTTGAATGCCCCAACGGCTCACTTCACCATATCTGCGGCTTCAGCAATACCCTCAAGGCTACAGGGCACTGCAAATACTCCGAAGCAAGCCTTTTCTCTTCGCTGCAACTTTTCTCTTTGCCCTTGTCTTCTTCTTCTTCCGACCGCACGAGCATCTGTCCTTGAACGACGACGACAAACATGATTTGCCCCTAGACACGCCCCTACAGGTCTGGGAGGATCGAGCCTTACAGGTGAGGCGTGCTTTCGTGCACGCATATCGGGGTTATGAGCAGTACGCTGCCCCGCACGATGAGCTTAACCCCGTGTCGACCGGGTTCGTCGATAAGTGAGTAGCGAAGCAGCCACTTTCTCAAACTAATCTTGCACATGTAGTTTCAACGGATGGGGTGTCAGCGCTGCCGACTCTTTGGACACAATGCTCCTCATGAAGTTAGACGGGGAATACAGTCGTGCGCGGGAACAAGTATCCACAATCCGTTTTCTGCTTCCTAGCGTATGTCCACTTCAACCATTTTCGGCTTCCCCGTCCCATCCCTTGACAGACCAAGTTTGCGTCCTTTTTCGAAACCGTGATTCGCTACCTCGGTGGTTTCCTCTCCGCCTATGCGATTTCGAAGGACCACGCTCTACTGGCGCTCGCAGAAGAACTTGCAGTGAAACTGGATCCCGTTTTCGACAAGTACGAGGGTGTCTTTCCGGTGTATGGCGTCAATACCCAATCGTGCGCGGCTTCCTTTAATCCAACTCTTGTTACTCACATACTATAGCGGGGAGGTCGCTGGGCCTGAGATCGGGATCCTGGCGGAGATGGCGAGTATGCAAGTCGAGTACTTGTACTTGGCCAAGGTGACTGGAAAGAAGCGTTACTTTGATCGTGTCCGTTTTTTCCTCACCTGGTCTCCATTCCTGCTGAACCAGCCTTCAGGCCAACGCGGTGATGAAGGCGCTGGCGAACGCAGATCTGACCAAGACCGGTGGGATGATTCCCGGGAAGTGGAATCTGACGTCGGGGAAACCCTTTAACTGTAAGTCGTCTGATGAACCCATTTACACAAAGCTGACCGTCAATTTAGCACACCTATCGGTGGGCGGCTTCTCGGACAGTGCGCACGAGTACCTGCTAAAACAGTACCTACTTACCGCTAAAACCGACAAAACGAGCCTGGAGATGTGTACGTCCGTTCCGCCCTCCATTCGTCCCGTTCCGAATTGATGTATCGCAGACATCCGCGCCACGACGCACATCATCGCGAACCTGCTGTACGTCTCGCCGACGCGGGGCTTGCTGTATGTGACGGACACGTCCACGGCGACTTTCGAGCACGCCGGGCGGCCGTCGCACAAGATGGAGCACCTCTCGTGCTTCCTCCCGGGGCTCCTCGCGCTCGGCGCACACACGCTCCCGCTCGACGACTTGGCGCTCGACCTCCCCAGGCTCGGCGCGGAGATGGGGTGGGCCGTTCGCGGGTACGCGGCGATCGCGCGGCAGCGCTCGCTGCGCGAGACGCACCTGTGGGCCGCCGCGGGACTCGCGCAGACGTGCTATCTCCTCTACGCGGACCAGCCGACGGGGCTCGCGCCGGACGAGGTGCAGATGAAGCTCAGGACCAGCGCCAAGTGGGGGCAGGGCAAGGACGGGAAGTGGTTAGAGGGCGGCGGGCGGCGGTGGATCGACGAGGTGGAGGCGTGGCGGGCGGGATCGGGGACGTGGAAGGGCCGCCGGCTGCCGCCTGGCGTCGGGGATGACCTGAAGCCGGTGGTCTACACCGAGTTTGAGCGGATACGAGGAACTGGCAAGGGGCGCGATTACAGTATCAAGCAGACGGGCTATCTTCTCCGCCCTGAGGTCGGTGACGTTCATTTTTTCCGTGACTCTGCATGGCACTCATGCCTTCACAGACGGTTGAATCGCTGTATTATATGTGGCGCGTGACGGGCGAGACGAAGTGGCGCGAGATGGGGTGGCGGATCTTCGAGGCGATCGAGCGAGAGACGCGCACGCCCGTTGGGTACGCGAGCCTGAAGACAGTAGAGGTCCCAGGAATCAAGCTCGATGACATGCCGAGGTAGGTGTTGCCCGTCTTCTCTTACTCACAAGCTCATCGTTCGTTTCACAGCTACTTCCTCTCCGAGACGTACGTCGCGGATCCACCTTCTGTCAGCTTGCTCACTTTCTGCGCAGACTCAAATACCTGTACCTGATGTTCATCAACGACGACCCCTTCCCATTAGACGCATGGGTATTTAATACGGAGGCGCACCCGCTGCCTGTGTTCGAGTGGACACAGGCCGAAAGGACGCTATTTGGCATTGACTAGATCTAAGTAGAATACAATATTGAATATGTACTTTTAAATGATGACACCGCTCAGAACGGCAGCCCCGTCGCCTTGATATCAGCGTGCTTGTAACGCTTGCCCCCCACGCCAAAGTCGCCGACGACGTGCCCCGTGGCGCCCGTGCTGCGGAGCATGTACTTGTATATGACGAGCCCCTCGAGTCCAACGGGCCCCCGCGCGTGGATGCGCCCCGTGCTGATCCCAACCTCGGTGCCAAAGCCGTACCGGAACCCGTCCGCAAAGCGCGTGCTGGCGTTCACGAACGTGCCCGCACTGTCGACGCCACGGCAGAACGCGGCCGCGGCGGGCGTGGACTCGGTCACGATGCAATCAGTGTGGTGCGACGAGTGCGCGTTGATGAAGCGAATCGCGGCGGGGAGGGAGGGGAGTGCGAGGACGGAGAGCGTAAGGGTGAGATGCTCGGTGGTGTAGGCGGCAGGTGTGGAGGGGCCGGCGAGAGAGGGGAGACTGGGCGGCGGAGGGGAGATCGTCTGGAGCGCGCTGAGGGTAGCGGCGTCGCAGAGGAGGCGGACGTTGGCCTCGAGCAACGCACGGGCAACCACGGGCCAGATGGACTGGAGAAGGGACTCGTGGACAATTAGTGTTTCGGTCGAATTGCACGCAGAGGGGTAGTCCGTCTGCAAACACAGAATGTGAGATTACGGGCGGGTGGACGGCAGTCCGCGCACCTTAGAATCCAGCACCACCCGCACGGCTTTCTCGACGTCCGCGGATTCGTCGAGATAGACACTGCATAGCCCGTCAGCATGTCCCATGACGGGGATGCGCGTATTGTTTTGAATGTTTTGAACGAGGCTGTTGCTCCCTCGGGGAATTACCAGATCGATGTATTGGTCCAACGCTAACAGAGAAGACACTTCGGCGCGGGTCTGGATGGTTTGCACATAGGTATCTGGGAGTGATGAGTGCGATAGCCCCGTAGCTATGGCTTGGGACAAAAGCTGGGTTGTTCGATTTGATTCTTTCCCGCCCTTCAGTATCGCGGAATTGCCTGCGACAGAGTTGCCAGTGCATGACAAAATAGATAAAATGATACCGTACCGGATTTTATAGCCAAGGCAGCTATGTTCACGACAACCTCCGGGCGCGCCTCGAATATAACGAGAAGCACGCCGATCGGACACGACACACGATAGAGCTCGAGACCGTCATCCAGCTCTTTGGCGTATGAGACGATTCCAGTAGGGTCGGGAAGCCCTGCAACGTCCGAAACTCCCTGCAGCATAGAATCCCACTTGTCGCCCTTGTCAAGGTCCAATCGTTTCAGTAACGAGTCCGACATCCGTCCCGCATCCACCTCAGCTTGTGCAGCCTACGCGCACGATGAGTGCAGCCATTCATTCCATGGAGTGATGGCCCATGTCACCTTCAAATCTTCCCTGTTTGCGGCGAGGATTTGGGTCTTATTGGACTGGAGAGCTTCACGGATGTGGTGCAGAGCATTCACGCGTTCTGCAGACGGAATCAGCTGGGACTCCTCGAAGGCAGACTTGGCCGCTTTTGCGATTTCTTCGGCACTCGACATGTTCCCGTTGCAGATATTGGACTGGTATTGGTTCAATATTCACTCTTCACGGGCTTAGACGAAGAAGTTCAGAAGGAGGTAAGTTAAGATGTTACCGAGGACTTAGCAGAATTTTAACCACTAAATAATTAACTTATACTCAGATATATCTTTGATCCCAACTTGATCCTCCGAGTCCCAGCTTGTCAACCTGAGGTGCACTCGTAACTAACCAGTAAGCAGGTAAGTACAGCTCTTGAAGCATTGTAACTGCCTTCATGACCCACAGTCAACTCTGAGAGCTCATGGAGCCCCATGTCGCTTTGAGCGTTTCCTCGCCGTCTTGAGACTTGGAGTGACTTTGGAGTGACTTGTACACAACTTGTACATGATTGCTTGAGTCCGTTTGGGCGAAATGCGGCTGCCGAAAATCCCAGACAACATCCTATCCACCAACAGGCCAGCACGAAATCGTCTCTATTATTTGGATGCACATGCCCCAGATCGTCCGCCCTTCAATCCGCCTTGAATAAAATACAGGAGCGGCTTACCTTGAAGTAGGACATCCGAAAACACGTGGGGGCGCTGTCTCCTCGCCGTCGGATGCGGCTACCAAAGCCGCTTTCACTCATCCTTCAGGTCAAGGATCCGGCTCCATGGATTGTGATGTGAGCCATGTCTGCCGCCACTGGCATGAAATCGCTATATATCAGCCCTGTCATCGACCTCAGCGGTCACCGAACTGGGGTGAACCTGAAGAAACTCGAGACCCAGCTCCAACGGTTGGGGAATTCAGGGCCTCATATAGCAGCGATGTTGCCTTTTTCTCAGTTGGTGCGGTACAGTATGCCGCGCGCAGCACATGGGGGCGGTACCTCAATTCCCTACGCTCTGCTTCCAACCTCGTCGACTGCTTTGGGATTGACCGAGCCCTCGACACCTAACGGATCGTATTACCTCACCTCGTTCGCAATCGAAATCGAGTTTTTTGGAGTACCTGGATACCCCCAAACTCCAAGACCTATACTGCTCCAGCGAATCGGACCATCTGTCTCTTCTGCTGCAGCGACCACCATATCGGCTTCAAACACTCGTCATATTCGATCCGGCGTTGTTGACGGATATCACTGGCGCACTAAGCGCCGTTTCGACGATATGTAGACATATCCTTTCCTCTGGACTCTATGCGCACCATAATGCCTATTCACCATTCGAGATGAACCTAGCAGTATCGCTCCAGCTTGACATCCATTGGAGGCGCCGCACGTACTTATGTGATCTCTCAGAAGATACCTTCCTCGTCGCATATTTTATGCATGGTACCCATTTGAAACTCTCACTGCTTCGCGACCCTTGCTGACTGACGACTCACGCCGTTCAAGTAAAATTATAACAGTAAACATTTTTACATGCTAGCCAGCTACAATAAAAATACACGAGATGCCCAGTCGTCTAGTAAGGAACGCTTGACTTTCCGAGGCCGGCCCCGGAGATATTACAATGAGAGGAGGATATGGTTGAATCGCCATTTGTTCAATAATCTGGTCTGTGATCTGCTTGGAACCTAGACGAGACCCAATACGCAGTCCGAACCGATTTCCGAGCGACGACATCGACAATGTGTTTGAGACTTGGTTTACGAGCGAGGTTGAATGATTGTGGGTCGGATCGCACTGGCGGTGTACCGAAATATGATGAAGCCCCGTGCTGTATATATGACGGGGATGCAAATCCATTGCTTTTTGGGGGGCTAAAGGATGTTTCGCTCCTCTGATGGACGTTAGACTCCCTTGAGTTTTGCAGGAGGGGCGACTACTCACGGTAAATGCTGCACTGCGCGTGGTTGCAATAGGAGACGGCGATAAAAGTTGGAGCAGCTCCTCATGCCTTTGCTGCGGATTTATCAGCGTACGGTGGGCCTGAAAAATGTTCAACAGGTGCTTTTCAACCGAGGGAAATGAATATGCACCTTGAAGGCCCCAAACGCTTCCAGCAATCCCGCTCTGCAAACTTCCAAAAGTGCATTATTCTCAGGCTGACGGGAGGAATGTTTGATCTTGCGTTTGTCTTGCCGACTTTCGAGGAAGGAGCGTATATTTTCGAGTGTCCTATCTCAATTCAGTGGACGCAATTATTTCGCGAAAATCCGATTAGACGTACTCAATGAAATCCCGGATGTGGTTCGAGATCGCCGGTGGAAGTGCTCCTCCAATATTTGACTTCATCAGAAGTTTGATGAGCGCGTAGAGAAGGGTGTGAACTTCTTCCATCAATTGCAAGCATTCTTCTCTGTTCCGTCTGGCAGTCTACCATCATAACGAGTAAGAGACGCCTCCGCCGAAGATTGCCAGCAAAATCCACCTGCACTAGAGCGACCAAGGAAAGAATCGAGGACGACACTGCAGTCAAGGAATGGGCGCCCCGCGCAGGAGAAAGCTGCTGTAAAGCAGAGGCTGCGACAGTCAGATATTCGGCGATGTGGTTCAACCGGATGTGAGTGAGGTCTCTCTGCGGGAGCATGGTGGGTTGAAGAGGAAGCCCTGGTACACACAGCGCGTGTGTCGACTTTTTATTCACGGCCTACTCGGAAGAAGCAAGTGTTCTCTGCCATATCTATTAGTGGAGTCAATGATGATCACGGAGCGGAACCCACCTTATTTGTGAGATGTCCCCGGACATCAACAAGGGATGGACGGAAAACACGCAAGGAAGAGTACCCTAGAGGACCGGGACCGTGCGCCAGTCAATACAATCTAATGGCGCTTTCGACAATTCGGATTTAGGTCCTTGAGGTCTCCCAAAGGTCTCCTCTCAATTAAAGTAACGCTTGCCGCGTACAAGCGTTCCCCGTGCGGCTGCAAAAGTTCGAAGTCGATGGATGATCCATGATTCTGCAATCATACGTACGATGATTCCCGAGGAGGGTAGCACCGTGGTCAGTTATGTCCACCGCTGCAAACTCCGACAAGAGACTCGCAGGAGCTTCTGCACCGACGTCTCCTAGAGGAAGAGTAGGAGGCAAGCAAGACGATGAGACGATATCCGGCCAGGTGTAGCTGGCCACACTTATCTGATAGGTGGGAACGAAGCAGTAATCGAGTTGAGATGATCAGCAGTGCTCGCATCCAGTCCGAGGAGATGGCCATAACAACGGGTGGAGCCAATGAAGGCAGGTCTTGGGATCTTGCAAGGGTGTTCTCACACACGGATTCGATGGAACCAGAGGCAATATTGGGCAGTCAGCGTGGAGGCGGAGAGTGTAGAATCAGCGCTCAGCACTGTATTCAAAGCAGTGAAATCGAGGGTCCTCTTTTGGATGAAGGCTCGGATCAAGCTGTGACAGTGTAGATCATGATGCAATAAGCCGGCCAACGGCCCGGCAGTTTTTGAATCTATGTTGAAAGTTGGAAATGTAACAACGGTGATAGGATGGACACGAGTGTGCGACGAAATACGTTTCGCTACATCTCTATGACCCCACATCATGACTTCAATTCCTCCAAGTCGAAAACCAGGAGAGCAAAAATCGTACAACATGCGAGGCTAAGAGCCTTCATCTGTTTATAATTAAAGAGATTACTAGCAAAATCGGCGGCCCATGAATGTTCAAGTATTGAAGAGATATCCAAACAATTTATTCACGGCGGCTCGGCTCGAAGCACGAAACTCTATGTATCACTATGCACCACTAGAAAACATCCAACGCTTTCATCGCGTCAACCAAGGAGACGGGGCTAGGGATATCGGTGAGGCCTGCGAGAATATTATCCAAGAAAATAGTATCCTCGGGGTCTTCGATGTCCCTGTCGAAAGATACAACACCGCCCAGCTCAGTCATCATTCGATTGATCTCGTCCTCCATGTCGTCAAGTCCCTCATGCTCGGCGAGCTTGAGAGTGACCAAGTTTGGGAGGCTCCCACTATGCAGCGCATTTTTCAGAGTTGTGCCAAACGACGCGTCGAAAGATGCATTCTCGAGGAGGAGAGAGTTGAGTCTCGAGTTATTCCCCTTGGACAGGGCATCGATGATCTGGCGGGTGCCGGATGCCGTGAGACAACAGTCTGAAAGATTGAGATACTCAAGGTCCTTCCACGATGAGAGTGCGCTTGCGAAAGTGGTCGTCGCATCTACGTCAGGATCTGCTCGTGTGGCGTCCAGGGCCGTCTCCCTTGCCGTGTTGTCGGAAACATTGAGGTATCGCAACGAACGGCAGCTTTCCAGCCCGCGCGCGATGGCGGCGAGACCTGCTTCTTTGATTCCGTTCTGGGGAATATGAACTGCGACAAGATTTATGTGAGCGGCGAATGCGTCGCTCCAGGAGGGGGCAGATCCATTCTCGAGACGACTCCCGCCGCATATAATGGCACGAAGGTTCGAAGGTTGATTTTGTATGGATTGGATGAGAGCTCCTAGCTCGAGGGCCTTTGCAACGATAGTGCCCGCAGCAGGCCCGAATCCGACGTTGTTCATCCTGAGTACTCGAAGAGAACGGTTCTCGACGAGGAGCGGAACAATGGATTCAACCGCAATTGCTCCAATAGCGTTGTCGCTAAAATCTACATCGACAAGGCTTGGCTTTTTGTTAAGCCCTGCACAAATTGCGGCCAGAGTGTCGGGGATTTCTTCCTTCTGACGCCGGGAAAAGATGTTCGAAAAGTTGGCGCTCTGAAGTCTTTCAATATATTTGCTCTTTCCGACTCGGATGAGTGGCAGACCTTTATTTTCGGCATCCGGTCAAGTAATTCCCGTAATGAGAGCCCCGCTTGCACCCCAATGGAATTCCCGTCGATAGAGAAGGTCGTGACCTCGTCAAAATTGACAGAGTGCAGGTGTTCGTGGATGTCCTCGGACGAGCTGAGAATAAGGCGGCGATTGGTGAGACTTAAACTCGTGTCCGTCGGCATCTTTGGTGCGCTGAAGGTGCTGAACAACTCAAAAACGACTTGTGGGTCCACAAAGGTCCACAAATCACGTGGCGGCGCCAGTTGGATTTTCTGAATGCCGATAAGGCCCACAATTTTCAAGCGAGTACGAGGAAGAAATAAACAAGCGTCTGCATTCGCCTAACAAGGGGAATAAAGATGAACGGCCGACCGAGTCCCGGGGATCGAGGCTTGACTTTGCCATTCTGAGGAATCTGAATTCTGACTCGGCATAGAGCTGCAAAAAATGCCACGTTTCTAGTTTTCCCGTCCGAAATGAAACCGAAATTTCCGTAAGTCGAAGCTAGACTCGTACCCAGTCTCTACGTTGAGCAATAAGACAGCGGAGTATAATGCAAAAAGATTTGAGTCGATTGGATGAAAATTGAGAGAGAAAAAAAAAAAGCGGCGGAACTATTGCTCGAACGTAGAGACTGGGAGAACTTAGTACGCAAAATGGTCAATAGAATCGGCACGTGACAATAAAACTGACTTAGAAAGATTTCGACGTTCGGGATTTTCAACCTCGGCCGATTAGGTTTTGGAGTTGTAGCAAAGTTGTGGATACATTTATGTGTATGCCTTGTCTCTCTGGAAACAGTCAAAACTCAGATTTCGTTGCACAGTGAATAAGACAGTCTTATTTTGGTATTTTGATATACGGCCGTCCGTCAGCCAGCCTGGAGTACTGGAGGTCAGGTACATCAGGGAATACCAACTAGACATGTTTTTTGAGTTTCTGCAACACTTCAACTCATTATCTGCCTCCATATACACCGACCAACCTCATATTTTGTGACAAAAATATCTCAATGTTGTATACCTGTTCAAGGGTGGTTATGGTTGCTGCTGAGGAAGATAATCACAGCTAAGGGTGCTTCAATCATCCATACCAGTTATGTGATCTCTGAAATCCACCGAGCAAGAGCAATAGCAGAGATGAATTACAGTCATAGGGGTTGATGGGTGGCAGTGTCATTCGGTCCGGCTGCCGACCCTGAACTATTCTCTTCCTTGCGACATAGCAAAGGAAATTTGGGACAATGTGAGTGCAGGGACCCTTTTCTAAAATACTGCTGTGACTTTCCTCTTCCTCATAATCTCATTTGAGAATGGTCAAAAATTCCTAACGTCGTAATTTTTCTAAGTCAGTTTTATTGTCACGTGCCATTTCTAATGGCACTTTCCCCTACTAAAGCTTTAGGACCCGTGCCTTCGGCGCGGACACTCGCTGCGCTCGGTCCGCACCTTCGGCAGGGTCCACAGCTTGTTGGGGCTGCGCCCCAAACCCCCGTGGATTCTCAGTTCGCCCACTCACGGCGGATCCGAGGACCGTGGGACGAAAAACGTGACTATATCAGGTGACTTTTTTGTGGCTGTGTACATTGTGTTTTCAAGTATAGGAAGTTCTCCCAGTCCCTACGTTCGAGTAACCCTTCCCGCACTTTTTTTTTTCTTGCTCAGTTTTTGTCGGATCTACCTCAAATAAACTGCACTATGTTGTTACTACTCTATCTGTTACTCTGAACGTAGGGACTGGACACGAGTCTAAGTCGAAGCACGTACAATGTTCTCTATGTCTTTTTTTCAGAATTTAATTTGTATTACCCATTACTGCGAGGGTACTCTCCCACGTGAGTGCAGCCAATCAATTGCCGGGCATTTGCCGTGTCTAAATCGGGACGAGCCATGCTTGACAGACGAGTACCCTCGCAGTCTCCACCTAAAAAACATACCGACAACCTCCACGCACCTCTCTCCTTGCGCGCTACCCCATCCCACCCATGTCTTCAAATTCGGATGCCATTGCTTGTGGAGACGTAAACAATCCAGATACATTCCTGAGTCTCCGTATTGCCTCGGTGTTTGTCGTGCTCTTCTGCTCAACGGCCGGGACCTTGTTTCCTGTGCTGGCGCGCCGGTCCAAGTGGTTAAAGGTCCCAAAATCTGTGTTCGAGTAAATCTCTCGGTTTTTTTCTTGGCCCCCATCGATCTAACATCGGACAGTTTCGCCAAATACTTTGGATCTGGTGTAATCGTAAGGATTTGCACATTAGCGTCTGTGTGGTGGCCATGATGCTAATGCGGTGCCGCAGATTGCTACTGCGTTCATACATCTGCTATCTCCAGGTCTGGATGAGCTATCGTCGCCTTGTCTGTCCCCGGGGTGGTTAGAATATGTGCGTCCTAACGCAACGCCACGTCAGAGAAAGGCATACTTACCACATACCAGCCATATGCCTTGGCCCTGTGCCTTCTCAGCATATTTTCGATATTTATCGTGGAATTAATAGCTTTCCGATGGGGGACATCGAAGCTGGAAAAGATTGGGCTTCACCACGGCAAGTACCTTCTCCCAGTCCACTGGCCGTTTATTAATATGTTGGGCGATAGATCCACATGGGCATTTCACCGGTTCGCATGCTGCCCATGGGCCCGAAGGTTCCCAGACATCCCCGAAAGAGAACGTTGTCGATGTCGAGGATGATCATCACCACCATGGCGGGCTGAAGCACCTCGACGACTCGGCCAGTGCGCAGATAGTCGGAATCGCGATTCTGGAATTCGGCGTCCTTCTGCACAGGTGCGCACACTCTTACGTCCATGGCCACCTACCAGTGCTCATGTGCCCCAGTGTCCTTATCGGGCTAACACTGGCCGTGGATGAAGGCTTCAAAATCCTCTTCGTCGTCATTGTGTTTCACCGTATGTTCCTCGCCCGGCCGTCCGCCTACCTACTCACCGTGTGCGCAGAAACATTCGAAGGTCTGGGGCTCGGTTCCCGGTTAGCTTTCATCCAGCTTCCGCCCCGGTACAACTACGTACCCGTGGTCGCCGCGCTCATCTACGGGATAAGCACGCCCGTGGGCATTGCGGTCGGCCTCGCGATACGCAGCACGTACAACCCCGGCAGCACAACTGCGTCCATCGTTAGCGGCGTGCTCGATTCCCTGAGCGCCGGCATCCTCATATACACGGGTCTCGTCGAGGTGCGTCCGGTCTCTCTCCCCTAGGTCATTCCCTCTAACGATAATACACCTCCAGCTCCTGGCGCATGAGTTCCTCTTCAACAAGGAAATGATGAACAGCTCGAACGGCAAGCTCGCGTATGCCCTCGGGACGATGCTGCTCGGGTGCGGCGTCATGGCACTGCTCGGCAAGTGGGCGTAGGCGCGGACTGGCTGCCAGTGGTGCTGCTGTGATCTGTACGATATCGGACTGCGTCGCACATTCATCCATCCATCTCCCTGCATCTTGCTTTCCTATTTTTATTTCATTTTGTTTCAAAAGTTTTTCGTAGGACATACTTAGACAATATACTGCAAAATGTAACTCTGTTTCTTTGGATTCATGCCGATTGGACGGGAGTTGTCCTTCCGCCCTAACTGCTCCGATGAATCGAATAGGCTACAATTCAGGCATGCGAAGGCGAAGGGGAAGAGGTACCAAGTCGAGATGGTATTTTTGATTGTCGTATGAAGAAAACCGGATTTTCAGGCCTTGAGCTTCCAAGCTTTCCATGCGTGTCGGCTCCTCCGGATCCGGCACAGTGATAGAACGCAGTCGACCTCCTCGCCAACGCGATTCCACCATACGCGCGATGGACTCCTGTCCATCGTAGCCGAGGACGAGATGAATAAAGCCACGCCGTTCCTCTCTGCTGGAAATGTGAAGTGATTTTAAGTTGGGGCCGATATCGGTCGATGCGTTCCGGAGCGTAAATAGGTCCATGACGGCTTCCATAGATTCGAGAGGATAGGCGAAGCCTAGCTCTGTGATTGTCGGAACGGCGCGAAGGGCGCCAGCAATATCCGTCAACGAGGCCGGGAAGAGAAGGACCAGTTTTTGAAGTCGATACGGGTGTCGCTGCAGGAGAGAAGAGAGATGGTCGGATTCGCTACAGCAGTATAGCTCCTGAAGTTTGGGCGTGTCCAAGCACTCCAAAAAAATTGAATTCGATAATGAGAGGCGGACGAGGTGGGGTAATACAATGGGTGAGGCCGGAGGTGTCGATATCTCGGACAATTCTAATGCACACTCGACGAGGTTGGAAGCCGAGCGTAGGCAGCCAAGGTGGCCTCCCCATGTGTTGCGTGCGACGTATCGCAGCAGCTGAGAAAACGGTAAGACGACCCCGACGGGAGGACCACCCAAATTGACAGATGGTTCCCGCAGCCTCGGAGCCAGTTCAAAAGCATTCACCCGTCGTAGATTCAGGATGAGTGGATTTGCCATGATCTCCAATTTCTGTAGAAGCGGGAGACGACCTCGAATCGGAGCCAAGCCCAAAAATAATAAAAGCGGCCCCGACATTTGGATCTTTTCCCATCGGGCACAAGAACAGGCCAGGACATGCAATAAGTCCCGCGCTTCCCAACCGTAGCGACTATCAGTGCTGTCGAGACTGATAGTTAGTGGTAGATTTCCAGAACGTTGGAGCTGTGTCTCGAGCCTCGATTTCGCTGTAATGCGGCGGCCGCTGAGGTCGAGAACGACTGTTGCCCAAAATGAGGGCTGAGATAGCACGACCGCGCGCCAGTAGCGGCAGACTTGACTAACCGTCCATGGCGCCGGATCCGCATTATACCGGTCGGGGGTATACGGAACGAAACACGAGTGAAAGGAGCTCTGACGGCATGCGACGAAGCGGAGAGAGTGTCCCTTCGTGCTTTTTAATCTCCTCCTTCAAGGAGCGACGATCTTTGAGACATTTATCCAAGGCCGATTGGAGGGCGTCGATTTGGGAATCCAAGCGCATCTTTCGGGCCACCACTTCGGCGAGAACGCTCCGAATAGAGATGATTTCGTGCTCGAGTGGCGGCCTGTTGGTTGATAGAATGTCGCTTGGAATTTTCGGCAACTCTAACGCGCTCGGTAGCTCAAGCGGAACTAAGCAGTGAGGACAAGACGGCGAGGGGGCTGAAGAAGTGGCTTGGGGCGGCTCCATTTGGCTGAACACGGAGCGCTGAACTTCTGGCTCTGAGGCGCTTGCCAGTGAGCGACTCGGAGTTTCCACTTGGCACTTACCACAGGTTACTACGTCAAACAAATCGGCAATAGTCGGCCGAAAAAATATGTGTGGGGCGAAAGATTTTTCTCTATGTACACCTTGCAAGGGAAGCCTTATGTACGGTTATCCTGCTAAGGCGACCCGAGGTATCATGAAAGTAAGTCTAATATTCAAGACCAATCGGCCTGATCCTCAAAAAGACGGAAATCTGGAGGGACCAGGTCGCGATACAAAGAATCACCATCCGCGAAAATTGTGACCTGCATTCCCTGCGCTCGCAGCGCTTCCATCCGGTCAAGCGTCCTCGGAGACAGTTTGAAAACAGGACAAAACAACTTGAAGGAACGCCAGCTGCTAATTCGCCAGTGCGACTCGATTATCTGCATGAGCACACCTTGGTCGATTTTGGACGCGGATCCCCCAAGGAAACGGAATCGAGATAGTTTGCAGGGTGGGAAGGGGACCGGTGAGGTCAGTCTGCGTGACGGGAGTGAGCGCACAAGATAGATCCCCAAAACCACGACCCGACACACATAAATGCCTAGAATCTTAATCGTCGGAGAGGAATGGAGGAGTCGGGCAGCGTCCACCTCGGTCCAAGCGTCCCGTGGGACGACGAGCTTCTGCAGGTTACGCGGGCGCACTAGAAACGAGTAGATGCGGTCGTCTGGATCGCAGCAGTACAATTCCTGAAGCGCGGGGGTATCTAGGCAATTCAGAATCTCTGTCGATGGCAAAGATAAGCGGAGGAGGCGGGGCAATTCGACAGTGCTGTAAGGGATGGGTACACGTTCCGTGCGATATAAAACGCAATGCACGAGGGTGCACGCAGAGCGAAGCGTGTCGAGGTGGCGAGCCCACGGATTGCCCCGCAGAAAAATAGTATAGACGATGGTCGGTTCACCCTTACGGCCCGAGGAACTCTCCGCGTCGGAATCCCGTTGACGACAGCGATCTGCAGTCTGGAGCAGAGCTGAAAGATGTCGATGGGCCACATTCTTCTGCCATGAGATCTGACCATATCTTCTTCATTCGCAAATCCCTGACAATGGGAAATTTCTCGGCCCATAGCCTCCGATACAGGGCCTCCGGACCCGATATCGTGGCCATTTCCCAACGGTCACTGTGCAAGGCAAGGACGTCAAAATACGCATTTCTTCATCCCCCAAGTCACATTCGTCCCGAGTGCCGAACGTTATGTTCAGCGAGGATTCGCGGGAGCGCTGAAGACGAGCCTGCAGTCTTTCCTCCGTCTCTAACATGGGCTGCGGCTCATCTCGGAAGATGGACTGCAGATTATCTCTGAAGTCGACGACGATGGTGGACCACAGGCTGGGTTGGGATAAAGCGATGGACCGCAGACCGCCGGGATGATATATAGTGTTTCTGCGCTAGAGGTGTATTCGAAGACGAGCTATGAAAGTTCTGTGGGCATCTGACGCAGAGTGGATAGCGCGGCCTCGTGTTTCCGGATTTCGATGTCCAGTGAGTCGAACAGTTTGTCCATCGATGCTCGCAGGGCAGTACGCTTGGCATCCAAACACGCGCCGACATCAGAGGGGGGTTGGGCCATCCCGGCGGGCGCGCGCACGGGAGACGAAGGCTCGAAGGGCAGGAATATAGGTTTCAGCCGGTGAATTATTGCTTTCTAGGATATGGCTGGGGCACGCCACTCGGATTGAATGGGCTTTCTGCCTCGAATAAAGACACGCAGATAGCAGACGAGAAGTGGCTGCCGACATCATTTAATTGGGGGGGCTTGCCCCCCCTTTTGCTGATGTACACCCCGAAAACAAGATGGCTGTGCAAACGGCTTTTGATCGTTGTTCGTGTTTGACTGATGGGATTGATGTTGATAATATGTCACGTGAGATCACGGCTATTATTCTTCCTCGGCAAATTTCTTTGCTCGTTCCTCGACTATTTCATGAGCTTTCTGCCATTTGGGGCCCGTAAACCCTCTGCAGGAGAGTATACATACTCCAGGACAAAATGTTTTCAAACACCCTGTCTACGCGACGGGCTGGGAATTGACCCCCTATTCCACCTGGCACCCGTTGTATATCTTGGGTTGGGCCGTAGGAAGAAAATCCCGGTTATTTCAGGCTCTTGTGAGATCCGTATAGCACTGATACTGAGGATTTTTCTTTCATCTCAAAGCATCGTGTAAATATTGTGTGTGAAGTGCGCCCGAAAATCTGTGTTTTCACACTCCCATCCACCAGTGAGCATAGTAATTCAACACCTCTTCCAATCTCTTAGATATCCTCCTTAATCCTCTCTTTTTGGGTGATTCTTTAGATTTTTTCTTCTCTGGATACCCAGTAAAGTGGGCAGAAAACCATGAGATATGATAAGCCCAATGCTGAGCGCGACCTTACGTCTGTAGCTCTATAGCTATCTTCCCTGCTCTTGGAATATCTCAGGGGATAAAACAGTATCTTTTGAGACTTAATGTCAGCTAAATGTGTATCCTCCGAGCTCGGACTTCCGGACTTTCCTCTCTGACCCCATCGTGCCAGGTGCAAAGGATGTACCTGTACCTTTCCGTCAAGTGGGCTCAAGAACCGATGGGTTTACCCCTGAAATCTGGAAGGAAAAGGTTCTAAATTTTTCAGTTGTGAATATCCAGGGTAGTACATGTAGAATAAATCCTAGGTTCGGAGAATTTATTTGATGCCGTACTTAGAAACGGCCATGACTGTGGATGGTTACAATGCAATCCTAGTTCTGAAAAAATAGGTGTAACCTCCTTCACTCCAATGAAAGGTATTACTCAGATTCCCCGAGCCATTATCTCTGCGGAAACTCACTTTAATTTTGCTGCTGTTGCTGCTTCAAGTCCATCCGTGTGCTATAATGTCTGATCATTAACCAGAGGACAACTCCTCCAACTGAGATTTGTGCAAGCTCCCCCGCTACTGTAGCCGGGCACCGGCATACAAAACATACTTAGTCACAGTCGAGTGAAAGTAGTATTGAGGGAGAGTCTGGACGGAGTCACGGAGGGAACAAACCAGGGAATCCGGGATGGAGGTTACCGTTCGTTGACGGAGGTCAAGACGCGCTGTTTGGCATTGTGAGTACTCGTTATCCTCCTTTCCGTCAATGAACCCGCTCGTTTGGCTAAGTGGTGCTCATTCTGCTCTGGATTCATGGAACAGCTACGAGCGCGGGGAAGCGCCTTCTTGAAAATACGAAAAGACGAAGCAAAAATCTAGGAAAACATACTCGTCGTTCTTGCGCCGTTGGATTGTTGCGTCGCCTGCCAGTGCCTCAGTGCCTGTCTTCTCTCCAGCTCGAGCCGTTGTGCTCCCACTGTTGTCCCTGGATCGTCAAAATTGACCGCCATCACATCTCGAAGTCTATCATGCATGCTATCATGTGCAATTTACAGGAACGACCTGCCGCTTAGACTGGGGATGGGGGTACCAAGCATTGGACTCTGGCGAAAGCAAAGGGAATACGCCAAGCAGTGATACCCTGGTAATACCCCTTTCCCCTCGGGCTGGCCCTGAAGTCTCCTGAGTTGCTCCAGAGACTTGATCGCGGACAGCAACTTGCCGAGGCCCGACAGTCAGGGCGGGATCAAGGTTTGACTACGCTTACAACTCTTCTTGTCTTCTTTCTCTTGCCGGTGTATGTTTCATCTCCGGCCCACCCGCCGTCTCACCACGTCGTCGTCTTCCACACCAGACCTCTTTGACTGCTACAGTCACGACGTCAGGACATGGGCCATGCCCGCCTTGCATTCTTTTTCAGACTATCCTTGGTCTTCCTACTGACCCAATTCACTCTTTCTTCGGCGGCCCCGACCCCCGACTATGTCGTCACCATTTTCGGATTCCCAGTGACCATTAAAAGTCCTGGCGACGGCCCAGGCGACGGTTTTGGCAACGGTGGCTTCGGGCAACATACCCCACCGACGCCCCCGACCGCCTTCCACACCCCGACGCCACCACCGACGCCGCCACCGCCGCCGCCGACTCCCCCGACAACGCCCGCCGCCCCCCCTCAAACAACCACGTACGCGTCTGCCTTGCATTTTCTGGAATATGGACTGAAGATCGTTTAGAACTAGTCCACCGGCGCCGCCCCCGAGCCCGCCTACAGCCACGCCCACCCAGGCAAACGACGGAGGTACGACACCGGACGCGTCATCCAAGACTACAACCCCCAGCGGCGACGAGGCTCAACCCACGACCGACAGCAGCGGCCCTTCTTCGTCCCATAGAGCCTCTTCCAGCGGCTCTGGCTCTGGAACTGCCACCCCTGCGGCCACCCCCGCCGACTTCCTCCCCGGGTCCAGCAACACCGCGCCCGGGGGCTCTATCCTCGGGACCATGTCATTCGACCCAGCATCCACCGGGTCTAGCAACAGTGCCGCCTCCTCCTCTTCCTCAGGCTCATCCACCAAATCCAAAACGGGACTCCTCGCCGGCATCCTCGTCGCCCTCATCCTGATACTCCTCGCGGTCGCTGGCGTCATCATCTACAGGCGCCGCCGTCGCGCCGCCGCGCGTCGTTCCGGGGGCGCATGGGATCGCCCAACGACGGAGACGGGCGGGGGCGTCCTCGCTGCTGTGCTCGCCGCTGACGCCTCGAACGGCGGCGGCGGTGGCGCGTGGAGCCGCCTCGACATGGCGTCGCGCGGCGACATGGCGGCCCCGTTCGACTTGGGTGCGCCTTCGCCGTCTTTGACTCCTTCGCCTTCGCCACTGCCGCCTTCGCCTTCGCCTTCGCATTCTCCTTCTCCTTCCCCTTCGCCCTCGCCCTCGCCCTCGTACCTCCCCCCTCTGCCCCCGCCCCCGCCCCCGCCACCTTCCCCGCCGCCGACCCTCACACGCGCGCCCTCCACGCGCACCACGCGCACCACCCGCACCCGCTCCGGGCGTTCCTACGACGGCCACTCCACCCAGGGCCACGACGCCGACGCCGCCGACTCGATCTTCGGCGACTCCCCCTTCGCCTCCGAGTCGCCTTTGCACTGGCAGACGGAGCCCGCGCTCGCGGACTCGCGGCCGAACTCGATGGACTCGCCGCTGCCTGTTGCGGATGATCCGCGGCAGTCGAGGGCGCTGTGGTAGGAAGGCGCGTTGTGGTGGGAGGGCTGGGCCCGCCCGCCGCCTCGAGGAGGCTTCCCTCCAAATTGGATTATCTCGGATTGACGCACTCACACTCACAATTACATACGTCCGCCTCGCATTCGCATTCGCATTTGCTTTCGCCCCGCATTCACATTCACCTTCGCACATTCGCATGCATCAATCATCCTCTTTACCTATGAACATAGTACACCCGTCAAACCGCATTGGCATTGATTCAAGTTCGTGTCCTAGCTATAGGCTCCCCCCCTTCCTTCGTACATACTTATACATACATACGCATCATAGGGTCGGTCGGTCGGTTGGAACATAGGTACATACACGTAAGTAGAAGTAGGATGTGGAACGGAATGTGGATCGTTCCTGTGGTTTGTATTTCTACCTATATATGCACATTGACATCGGCAACGGGTTTTTGCTTTTGCGCTGGGGGTGTTTTGTTTTGGATTCAAATTGTGGGAGGGGAGGAGGAGGAGGCGGGGGGGAGAGGAGAAATTTACACAAGCTATGGAGTAGACATCCAAATAAATCCAGTTTCGCTCTAAGGTGGCTCAATTTGGAGGGCATGGGCGTAGCATGAATCAGGTACATATGTATCCGAAACGCTCGAGAAGGGAAGAAAGAAATATTATAATAAGTAGCAAAGATTCGGATATTCGTAACAAATGCCAAGTACATCCTGTACATACTGCGCCTAGTCACTCCGAGTTATCTTCTTCCCTCTCCGAGTTGTTATCTTCCTCCCTCTGCGAGTTACCTTTCTCCCTCTACTGAGCCTCCTGCCATAGTCGATATCCGATTCTGCCGAGTCAGATTCGGATGACTCCTCAAGTTCGCCTTCGGAGCCAGACGGCAAGGATGGCTGCGGTGGAGCTACAGCCCGATGAAGCCGCCGAGCTAATACCGCCGCCGCGGGAGCGGACACGGACGCGGACGCTGTGCTGGAGGGGACAGCCTTCTTTCGCGGGGGGGTGCTCGGATCGTCGTCTTCCGCGAGGTCCGTCGGGGCGCGGCCTCGTTTAGAGCCTGTGGAACCCACAGAGTGAGACGGACTTGGAGGGGGAGGAGGGGCCCGGACGACGGGGAGCTTCTCCAACTTCTCGATGGCACTGCTGATGAGCGTGAGGAATTCGGAATAATGGGTCGCGGCGGCTTCCGGAGTGTAGGGAGGGAACTCAATGGGATCCTCGACGTCCGCTTCCGCTGCTGCTTCAATAGCATCAAGCCGGGTGCGAAAGAATTTTCGGAGCTGGTTCATGAGAGGCTTCATGATACCCTTCTCCGCTCCGCTGAATCGCGTCATCGGTGTTCTAGCTGCGCGGAGAAGAAAGGCTGTCTTGCCGTCGGCCAACGCGACTGGGTCCCTGGTCATGTCATGCCAATGCAAAATCTGCGATGGAGAGAGGGGGAGGGGGGCCCCATTCAAGTCGTGTCCGTAGCAAACATGGAAGAGGACGTAGAAGATGGACTCGAGATCATCCATATGATCATGATACCCGAGTTTATCATTATTGAACAGGACCTTGATCGACTGGTAAGCCCGTGTTCCCTGCGTGCACGATGAATGAGGGATTATTGACGCCTAACCATGAAGTCACATACCGTTCTCGAGTCCCCTTCCGTACCAATACTGGCCAAAATATCCTTCATCTTCTTGGCCATGTCGAAGTCGATTAACACGCCAGATTCGTTTTCTTTCGGAGAGAGGAGAAGATTGTTGAGACTGATGTCGCGGTGAAGGATGCCTTTTATAATTAAGGCGTCGCGATGGCCTGACGGAAAACGATGAGATGATGGACATATTACTTACGAAGGACTCACCGGAGACAATATCGTGCACGGCAGAAAGTAGCTGGTGCGCAGAATTGGCCATATTGAGTGTATCCCTGTACATTTCAAGTGCCAAACGCGACAAAGATCGGTTCGGGATGAATGTCTCGGTAGTCGACATCATCCGCGAGCCCGGTTCGAAGCCACGCAAGTGGCAAGTCGACTCCCTGTCGTTGGTGAACGCATGCATCTGCCCGACGCCCTTGGTGCCGGCGACCTCCTTCAGGAATTCCGATTCGCGCGTCCGCGTGTCGACACCCCAGTAGTCCTTGATGAGGAACTCTCTGCCCTCACGCTTGACTCTCCAGCAGACGGTCCCGCGCGACCGGATCGTGCGTCGCGCGAAGAGAGGCTCCGCGTCTGCGGTGGGCTTACCGTCCTTGTCGAGTATTTCGAGAACGAGAGTGCGCTTCTCATCGTTCGGCTTCCAGTGAGGCCCCACGCCCGGGTCGCTGGTATCCCATATCTCGTCGGGGACCATGGCGAGCATGCGCTTGCCATTCTCCCAGTAGATGGACGTGTCGTAGCCGACCAACTTTTCATCCAGTGAGCTGAAGAGGACGACGAGTTTGATGAAGAAGATGGGGTCGTCGTGGTAGTCGATGGGTTCGGAATACTGCGCTCCGGAGCGGTCGAACTGGATGACACGGATGGTTTCCCCCGTCATGACGGGGGCATACACGAAAAGGCGATTGGGCTGCTTGATGAACACCTCGCGCGCATAAACAGAGACTTGATCTTTCACCAGCTCCGTGAGCCCATCCTTCTTTTTGATTTCGACAGGGGTCTCCACCTGGGTATACGAAGGGGATTTCAGGATCTCGGCCTCCCTAGTCGCCGCCGGGCCGACACCCATGATGCAAATGTCGGGACAGGACTTCAAGGTGGTTTGATCATCTACCGCGTCTTCGATGTTATGCGCAAATGGTTTGTTCCAGGTCAACTTCACTTCCCGCTTTTTTAAGACCTGGCCCGGTTCTCTATCCTGCTCCGGCTGCACGTCGTTCCCAAACTCCTTGACGATGTCGCGCAGGAGATTGCTGATCGGTGTGTATAGGTCTCTTTCGCGCTGTGGGTCACGCGGAATGTTCGCCCAACTTCCAGTCTCCTCGTCATAGCCAGCATACTCGTGCACCCAATCCTGGGCCTTGGTTTCGAGGTCAGGATAGGCCTCGTCGATTTTCCTCTTCAGGCTTTCTTGAAACAGAGGAGTTTCCCCATCATCCCCCGCCACCCACGCATCTGCTAACTCCTGGTGGACGGCTTCTTGGATATGCTTGATCTTCTTGTACGAGCCCTCTGAATCGTGAGAGCTGACACGCTGGGGAGTGACCTGGGACACAATAGCTGTGTTTCTGGGAGGCGTCTGGGGTGGTTCGGCGTGAGTGGCATCGGCTGGATGCGATGTTTCAAGTAAGCCATCATGGCTGCCACCGAGCTCAGAGCTGCGAGTCGGTACTGGTGGCGGGGACATAGACCCAATGCTAGGGAGATAACTGTGTTCTAGCCCTGAGTTATCGCTTGCGCTTGAGTTGTGCAGCGCAAAGCGGTGGAGGTCGAAGCGTTTTGTCGGGGACGAGGGAGGAAAAGGACGGCTTGGGTGCCACCCCTTAGATTCGTCCGCAGCGGAAGCACTGTTGGAACTTGAAGGGCTCTCGGGAAGAAGAGGTTCTCTAGGCCCTGTCGCCGATGGAAAATCTACGCCAGTCAGGTCCATCGTGGTAGTTGGGAGAGAAGAGAGAGAACGTACTCGACGTGCTTTGGCTTTCCCGTTATAGACTTTCCGAATCTTGCCACAGAGACTCTCAAGAACAATGGTGATGGTCTTTGTTCATGTCGCGGGGCGGTGACGGCACATGACTGTAATGTCACGCGAACGTGACACTGATACTCTGCTTGGACAATGCAAGTTGCCAGTGAGCCCACAAGGACGCGACTGGTGTTAAGTCGCAAAGCATTCCCAGAGAGACAAGGATTTAAAAACGATTAATATCTGAACTGGGGAGAAAGTCGCATCCTGCGGCCTCGAAAAATCCGAGTCTATTCAAATTTCAACTTGAAGTCTGCCTACCAGTGAACGCGCGGTCTGGCAGGCCATTCCAGGGTGTCGTCAATGATACTTGCTCCGGTCGAGGAACAACCCCTTCTCGACGGCCTCCCAATCTTAGTCTTTGCTGCTGTGCATTATAGGGTTGGTTGGTAGTTTTGCGCTGGGGTGTTTTTCATACAGCTTGGTGGAGCGTGTGTCCCCTTACTCGAGATCCGTTTCTTCCAAAGAAAACTTATGCACGCTATGGGCGGTAGGTAGTATACATCTAAATCCAGTTTCGCACAGATGGCTTCCGGAGGGCACCAAGCATGAATCAGGTATCCATCCGAAACGCACGGGAAGGGAAGAAAGAGTATCATAATAGCAAAGATCCGGATACAACAACGCCAAGTACATACAGACTGCGCATGCCTCCTTCTCCCTACAGCCACGGTGAGCTTCCTGCCGTAGTCGATGTCCAATTCTTCGGAGGATTCCGCCTTCGAAGCCAGAGTTGGGCAAGGATGACTTCGGTGAAGGCAAAGCCACACCCCGCTGAGGCCGCCTCGCAGCCGCGGGAGCGGACGCGGACGCTGTGCTGGACGGGGGAAGGGAAAGCCCTCTTTCGTGGGGGAGTACTAGTAGTGCTCAGATCGTCGTCCGGGGCGCGTCCTCGTTTAGAGCCGGTGGAAACCGCAGAGCGCGACGGGCGGACCGGAACGACGACGATGAGCTTCTTGATGGCACCGTTAATGAGGGTGAGGTATTCGGAATAATGGGTCGCGGCGGCCTTGAAGATGAGAAACACGGTTGGAGCCTGTTGTTTTGAACGTGGATGGTGTCATCGAGCAAGAGTCGTCGAGGTTTTCAAGACTGAAGGGAGAGCATATGGATCCCATTCATCGGCAGACAGAGACGTTGGGTTGCTCTGGGGGCGCCGTCTTGACGAGTATTCTTGGTTTTGGACGGGAAAGTTGCCAGATTGCTGCTGTTGCTGCGGGGGGGGGGGGGGGGGGGGGGGGGGGGGGGGGGGGAGGCAATATTAAGACAGCATCGATAGCAGGTTACTATTTTTGAGTCCACCATGAGGCTGGCACGTTTACAACGACACAGCACCGCTAATAGTGCGGCACAGCTGGTTCGTGAAAGATCGTGAGTTTCTGCATAACTCATGTCAATGCGTATATACCCCAGCGGCAAACCCTGCGTCTATCGGCGATTTGACGGTGCTTCATTATCGAAGGTCTTTCTATAAACCCTCCTTGGGCCACTGGTAGTGGCGACGACTTGTCTAGTATTTGCCGGCGAGTTTCCTTTGGGTTTTGCTGGAATCGTGAGTCGAAGGTCAGAGTTGGCAAGTCCACACGTGACTGATTCATTCTCCGTTTCGACCATGGATGGCGTCTGAGCCTGTGCATGCCAAATTTGCTCTGAGAGCCCGGCCGAGATGCTGAGAGAACCGTTCTTTTGACGCCCGTGGTGTTAGCATTAAAACGGGGGCATTCTCGAGCGATTACCCTTCCCTTTCCATGACTTCCACCTCCATTTCGGTATGTCCCTACCGTCCATCCGTACTCAGCTAATATAATCGGAGAGCAGACCTCAATGGAAGAAAAGCCTTCCTCGAATGATGCCCAGGTCTTTGCGTTTATCATAGGAATCAACAAGGTGCGCGACAATTTGCTGATAATTACAGAATTTCTGATATTCACCCAGTACCTCGCGACGGATGATTTCGCTACTCTGCAAGGGGCCGTGAATGATGCGAGAGAGTTCAAACAGTATCTTCTCGATACACGGGAGAAACGAGGGCTTGAGGTGCCTCCCTCGAACATCGTTGTTCTCGAGAACGAGCAGGCCACCCGCGCGAACATCATCGCGACATTCCGATCCCACTTCCTGGATAATCCCCACATCCCCGATAATGGGAATACGACAATGATATTTTACTACGCGGGGCACGGGACCCGCATCGAGGCTCCGGAAAATCTCATCGCCTTCGATGGCAAGGTCGAAGCCATATCCCCGGTGGACGAGCGAACGCAGGACGCTGACGGGAAGTACGTCTACGCGATCCCCGACTATGTTTTAGGATGGCTGCTGTGGGAGCTTGCAGCGAAGAAGGGTAGAAATATCGTGCGTGTCTATCCGTCCATTCGTTCGCTCCTTGCTTATGATTGTCGCCGCAATAGACCGTTATATTCGACGCGTGCCATTCCGGTGGTATGGGGCGGAACGCCGGGACAGCGCGCAACGCTGACACGCCATCGCTTGAGGTCCCTCTAGAGCTCGACAACGAGCTGTGGGGAGGCAAGACCGACATGGCCAAGTCCTACCAAATGTGGTCCCAGTCCACGACCTCGCATGTCCTGCTGGCTGCGTGTCGCGAGGACGAGACGGCACGGGAGATCAGGTACACGGACACGGACAACTCAGTGCACGGCCGCTTTACGGAGAGCTTAATCACCTGGCTGCGCCGCGTCAAACTTGAAACCACGACGTATACGGACCTACTCAATCGCCTCCCCCTGTGGTCCGGGCAGACTCCTCACTGCGGGGGCGCGAGGAGGGACCGTCGGCTGTTCGACGAGAACTACCCCGCGACGGGTCGACGTGCTGTCCCCATCATGGTTCACACCGCGCCTACCCCAGAGGATCCAAATATCGTCCAGACATTCCGAATCGACATGGGATCTGTCGAGGGTGTCGTTCCTGGAACCGAGTTCTCCGCTCACAGGGCGAACAACACTTTCCTGCGTATCCTCGTTGCGGAGTCCGTCGAGATCCACCGGTCGATCCTCGTCACCAAGGACCGGCAGCCCCTCAAACTCCCGGCGCAGTCCAAAACGGTGGTGTCCGACTGGAAGAACGACGCCATGATCATACACGTCTACACGCCGCCCGACTTCCCCTACACCGCCGACCTCTTTCCAACGGACGCCATCACACCACAGCCCAAGGGGCGCAAGTACGTGCAGGCGCCGACGCGGGAGCGCGCTGATATCGCCCTGCGCGTCACCGGGGCCGGCGACGAAATCGTCATCGAGCGACTCACAAGCGTGATACTCGAGTGCCAGCGCGAGACGCGCGTCGCGCTCAAGGGCAATACCGCGCGCCTGCCCGCCGTCATCGACGGCATCGCGCACTTCAACTACTTCCTCGAGCGCCACCACGGGAGCGCCCCCCTCGAGGGCGTGTCGCTCAAAATGCACCGCCTCCTGGGCAACTTCCCGGGGCGCAAGCCGGATCCAGATGCGGGCCCCGCGGGCGACGGGAACCTCATTAAGAACCATGAGGCGAGGTTCCCGTCGCGCGTCGGCGCCAAGTACGGGTTCACGCTCTGTAACGAGTCCGAGGATGATCTCTTCCCGTACCTCTTCTACTTCGACCCTGTCACTTATACGATAGCTGTGAGTCCCACTTTTCATTCGCGCTTCCGTTCTCTCGTCTTGCAACCTACTGATGCGCGTCTCTTCCAAGATGTGGTACGCCCCCGCGGGCGCGCACGTCCAGGCCCCACTGCAGAGCCACGGCACGGTGACGATCGGAATGGGGGGTGAGCGCGCATTCGAGTTCTCGCTCCCCCCGGGCGAGATGGAGTCGGACTCCGGGTTCCTCAAGCTGTTTGTCGCGACGGAACACCTCACCCTCGACTGGATCCAGCAGACGATATCCCCCTTCGATGAGCGGTATGAAGGAACGGGGCGCCTCGACCGGAAGGGCGAGCCGATGGGACATGTGCCCACTTGGGATGCACTGACTGTGGTTTTAACGATGACGAGTGGGAAATAGGTAGCTGCTTCCATGTCCTCCGATTTCTTTAATCCAAGAATCTTCGCTTTGACCGTTCGCTATACCCTTTGAATCCGCTTCAGCGCACTGCCGCCATGCAGTAAATAGCAGCCTCATGGCCCAGTCAGTTATCGATGGGCGACAACGAACTGTACCAGAAACTCCTCCGCCCAAAAGGACACGGGCTCCCGCTCTGGGACCCTCAACCAGCGGATAACCAATACTATTGTCTCGGGTATTGAAAAGCACCCAAGCGATTTGAATATCGTCCAAGCGTGCCAGCGAGGAGTCTAGAGTCCTTCCGAGTTCGAGCAAACTGTGTACAAAAAATCGGTTTCGTAGAAGAGATGTACCACAAAGAACCTGGTGAAGATAGCGCAGAGAGCGGAATCCATGGACACATATGTCCCTATAAATCACACAGGTGATTCAACAGCTCATAGATCGGAGCCTCGGAACGCGTTGACCAGGCTGACAAGGGGGAGGACGATAAGGAACAAAGGCAGCACCTGTCCGGATGAACGGTTAGCTGGCACTTGTTTGTAACGTCTGGCAAGTACCGCACCTGCCCAAATTGCCACGGCGACTGACCACTCGGGGCAAAATTGTTCCACCGGATGAGGAGCTCAATATTCATAACCGTTAAACTCCACACGAATAGCACGAGGAAAATCTTTATGACGAGCTCCCAGGGTATCGGAACATCGTATTCACTCTAGGGTGGAGCGAGAACGTGAGTCATTGCCGGGTTAATTGACGTCTACTCACTTCTGGGGAGGCCGGTCGAGGAAAAAACTGAGCTATGGGAGGAGCCCTGGTTGGTGCCCTCCTTGGCGCCATTCCAGGCCCATCCTCCTGCGGTGGTGTTTCATGTGCAGCATCCAGAGATACCGTTGGTAATTCGGGGTCGGTTGCGGGGACGCGCTGGGTGACCCGTGTTTTTATGCGACGCACATATTTTTCGACCGGCGGGATGTAGTCCCAGATGAGTATCGCAGTATAAATCACAACGACGAGCGCGCTTAAAACCCAACATACGATCCGTCCCGACTTGAGCGCAGAGAAGGGACGGAATAGAACGACCACAGCTTGTACGTTGCATTCGGGGCTGCTGCCGAAGGTTTTTGCGGTGACGAGCACGGCCAAGACGAAGGCGAAAATAGTGTAGCTCTGTATGATGGAAAATAAGTGCAGGACGGTGATTTTGATCCTGGCCCGACTTTTGCCAGAGGAATCCGCGGCAGGGTCCGTGGGTCCAGCACATGCCGTCATGGAGAAACATACGGTCACCCATGAGAGGAACAGTAGATAGAGGACCACCAATGCACTGGACGGCTGGCATCTCAACTTCGGCATCAAATCCAAGGTAAGTTACGCACTCGTGAAGACTGATTTCCGGTGTCGGTACGAATCCTAAAATGAGCGCGGTAACAGCCATTGCGGTATTGGTGGCCAATAATGTATACAGAGCTCCCTTAATCTCGTCGAGTGACTTCGACCGCAAAGACAAGCAACCTAGACCACATAGCATCCTTTACTATAATCTATGACTGAAGTCGCTTACTGAGGAGCAGAGCTTGAAGGTAGAACGATACACGGACACCGATACCACTGATATCCGTGTTCATGGCAGGACCCACTCCGTTAACGCATGCCATGGTTTCAAATGTGAGGAGGTGATCGTGGGGTACGAAAGACACTGGGTCACCACCATCTTGATTATGAGTCTTGGGGCGCCTGTTTGAGCGTTTCCGGAGTAACGGCGGCGGAGTTCCCTTGAAGTCGATCGAAGGCTGTACTAAGTTGCTGTAAGTCGAGGTCGAAGGTTCTGATAGGATAGGATAGGTGGATCCGTGGGAAAAGCACAAACACAATTTCTTTGTGCTGTTTCAATCTGGGACCGCGCAGGCAATCCTCCTCCTCCTTTACTTTTTATCGAAGCCATTTTAATCATGATTGGTAAACAGGTCTTGAAAAGCTCGTTTACCTCCCTCAGATAACATGAAGGCGGTGGTCAGGTCCGACTCAGGCTGCTGTTGCTGTCATGCACTGGCCACGCACCATGCACTGGCCATGCACATATGCATATTAATACTAGTATCGGCGCCTGAAAGTCACGGTGGCCCGCGTAAGGTCCGTGCATCTGTTTTCGCGGTCTCTGCATTCATCTCTCCTGCATTTCCGAAGAAGATTCAGGCCAATGAACCATGCTGTATCTCCTTCTGCCATCCGGTCGCCGCGAGCATCGAATTCAGATTCAGCCAGGCACATATTCTTAGATTCTCGTGCCGCATCGTTGTCGGCCCTTGGCCCCGGGCGAATTTTGAACGAAGGGATCTTGTTCGTGGCGGGGGCCCTCAAACCAGCAGTGAATCGCTTGGCTCACTTTCTAGGTTGGGGCCCCAATGCTGTGGCCAAAAAAATCGCATACACTCTTCAGGCCAGGATACAAGAACAAGAGTCAGGCCTTTTGACCGCTACACTTCAGATCGAGCTAGTGAGGGATTGCGCCAAGCTTATCAGATATACCCTGCCGTGCGCGAGTTCTCTTCTACTACACTAATAAACTAACCAAAACCACTGACAGGCCCGAAACGTCGCGCACACAACGTCAAGCCTTCCAGCACATTGTCCAGTTTGTCACCCTATTTCCTGGACTTCGGGTACTCTTCCTCCAGTCGGAACACCTTCAGTGTCTACCAAGCCAGTTATCAGACAGGATTTTGGAGCTCTGGCACCGCCCCAATGACCCGACTGACGAGCAATGGCAGTTTTGGCGTTCTTTCGTCGCGACATGTCTATCGGACACCCAGTTTTCCAGAATTTTCGAGGATAACGCGTCCGAAAGAAGTGGTCTCAGTATGATCGAACAGTTGATGATCGCCCACGATTGCGAGTGAGTGTATGCAGATATACTCGTACCTCCCTAATCTAATTACCTCGTAGAGGCGTCGCGAATGTTTTTTCCAGTGCACTATGTATTCGATACATCGGTGGAATTCTTACTTTCAGGGGGTTTTGGCTCAAGACTGGGTCACATGCCGATGCTGCCAATGACGTTGCGAAGAAACTATGCTCATGGATGGTCGGAATCCTCAAAGATCTTGGCATCGAGGACATTCAGTTGGCGGGGTCGACTGAGCCACATTTTGATTATGTTGGCGTTGACGGGCTCGCCGACAGGATTCTCGCCGGCATGTTTAGTTGGTTACAGAAACTTGATCCCGCCGACAGGACTGGCCAGTCCTGGTATGTCAACTTTGTTGAGCTAGTCCAGCTTCTGCGTCTGTGAGTACCCTGTCCCTCGAACACGGCTGGCCTATGACATGCTCTCCAGGCCAAGATCTGCAGGACTTTTCCCCAGCGCGTACACTCGTGCCACCGGCGAGGCTTTCAAGAGTCTAATATCAGTTCTTTATATAAACGTGCCAGTTGATGTCATGGCGGAAGTGTATGTGCTTGACTAACTACCTGTAATCGTACTAATAAAAATTCACCCCAAGTCCTCGAAACAATCATACTAGCGACCATACTTCCAATCTCGACCAGGAAATGAATTGCGAGGAAAATAATATGGATGACGTTTATGGACCAGCGCAGGACTCGTCAACCCCATCTCGGCACAACACCCCAGACCTCGACCACCCAAGCCACGACGATGACCCTGATTCGGACAGCGGCTCGGCTTATGACATCGACGCCTCTGCGTCGCAGGCCGACACCCCGGACCCCGACGACCATGATTATTCCGACCACGACAATGCACCGGAGGCCGCCAATCCTAATTCCGCCACGAGCATCGACGCCTTGCCGGAAGGGGACCCTGCCTTACAGCTCGAGGGAACCAGCATCGCTCATGATTTGGTTGTCGATGCCTTGCAGGCCCCAGCCCAACAGCTTGGCGTCACAATGCCCGCAGAGCTCCCGAATCCAGACTTCAAAGCTGCACAGGAGCGAGTCGACCAGGATCACCTACACTACACGTCTCAAGAACATCCCCATATGAATCCTGAAGGGGCCAACACGGATATGACGCTACCCGCGGAAACAGGCCCGGGCGCGCCACAGCATGGCGCCTCCCTGAACGGCAGAGCTGAGAGCGAGGCTGGACTAGTGTCCGGCGCAACGCTTACACTTCGCTCAGATAACTTAACATTTGCAATTATCATCTGCATCAATAATGTAGGCGATCCGCTTTTTACCTGGCTAGACTTGGAAGCTTATGTTGATTGACTAGTACCTGTCGGCTGACTTCGCTCCTCTTGAAGGGGCCGTGAATGATGCGAGAGAGTTCAAACAGTACCTGCTCGATTCCCGAGAGAAACGAGGGCTTGAGGTGCCTCCCTCGAACATCGTTCTTCTCGAGAACGAGAAGGCCACCCGCACAAACATCATCGCGACATTCCGATCCCACTTCCTGGATAACCCGCATATCCCCGATAATGGGAATACGACAATGATATTTTTCTACGCGGGGCACGGAACCCGCATCGAGGCTCCGGGACACCTCATCGCCTCCGATGGCAAGGTCGAGGCCATCTCCCCGGTCGACGAGCGAACGCGGGGCGCTGACGGGAAGTACGTCTACGCGATCCCCGACTATGTTTTGGGATGGCTGCTGTGGGAGCTTGCAGCGAAGAAGGGTAGAAATATCGTGCGTGTCTATCCGTCCATTGACTCGCCGCTTGCTTATGATCGTCGCCCCATAGACGGTTATATTTGACGCGTGCCATTCCGGTGGTATGGGGCGGAATATCGGGAGAGCGCGCAACGCCGAAACGCCATCGCTTGGGGTCCCTCTGGAGCTCGACAACGAGCTGTGGAGAGGCAAGACCGACATGGCCAAGTCCTACCGAATGTGGTCGCAGTCCACGACCTCGCATGTCCTGCTGGCTGCCTGCCGAGATAATGAGACGGCGCGGGAGGTCAGGTACACGGACAACTCAGTGCACGGCCGCTTTACGGAGAGCTTGATCACCTGGCTGCGCCGCGTCGACCTCGAGACCACGACGTATACGGACCTCCTCAATCGCCTCCCTTTGTGGTCCGGGCAGACTCCACACTGCGGCGGCGCGAGGAGGGTCCGGCAGCTCTTCAATGGGAACTACACCGCAACGGATCGACGCGCTGTCCCCATCATGGTACACACGGCGCCCACGGCAGACGATCCAAATATCGTCCAGACATTCCGAGTCGACATGGGATCTGTCGAGGGCATCGTCCCTGGAACTGAGTTCTCCGCTCACAGGCCGAACAACTCTTTCCTGCGCACCCTTGTCGCAGAGTCCGTCGAGATCGGCCGGTCGATCCTCGTCACCACGGACAGCCAGCCCCTTACCCTCCCTGCGCAGTCCAAAGCGGTGGTATCAGACTGGAAGAATGACGACATGATCCTAAACGTCTACACGCCACCCGACTTCCCCTACACGGCCGATCTCTTCCCGACGGACAGCATCACACCACAGCATAGGGGGCGCAAGTACGTACAGGCGCCGACGCGGGAGCGCGCGGAGATCGCCCTGCGCGCCACGGGCGCCGGCGACGAGATCGTCATCGAGCGGCTCACGGTCGAGTGGCAGCGCGAGACGCGCGTCGCGCTCAAAGGTAACACCGCGCACCTGCCCCACGTAATCGACGGCATCGCACACTTCAACTACTTCCTCGAGCGCCACCACGGGAGCGCCCCCCTTGAGGGCGTGTCGCTCGAGATGCACCGCCTGCTGGGCGACTATCCGGGGCGCAGGCCGGATCCACGTGCAGGCCCTGCGGGCGACGGAAACCTCATCAAGAATGATGAGGCAAAGCTCCTGTCGCGCGTTGGTGCCAAGTACGGGTTCACGCTACGCAACGAGTCCGAGGAAGACCTCTTTCCGTACCTCTTGTACTTCGACCCCGACAGGTACACGATCGCCGTGAGTTCATCCCATCCCCAGACTTACATCGCGCTGACACGGTCTTTCATTTAGACGTGGTACGCTCCTGCTGGTGCGCATGTGCAGGCACCGCTGCGGGGTCACGGCGGGACGGTGAGGATCGGGATGGGGAGCGAGCGCGCCTTCGAGTTCGTGCTCTCGCCCGGCGAGTCATCGGGCTTAGTGTTCCTGAAACTGTTTGTCGCGACGCAAAATATCGATATCGAGTGCATCCTGCAGAAGACATCTCCCTTCGATTTCACGTTCCAAGGGCCCAGACCGCTGGAAGCGAATGGCGAGCCTTTCATACATTTGCAGAAATGGTACACGCTGAATGTGGTTTTGACGATGACCAGCGCATCGGGCTCGGAGTGATCAATGGTCAAGTGGTGCTTCAAGTTTACTGAGTAGTATATATGTGGTCCCTATTAGTCCATTTCAGTTCGAGAATCTTGTTGAAGTTGACGGGACCGTTGCGTTGTGAAGCGGTGGCATGTGCGTGAAAATTGGGCATACCCATCCCCGTGCTTTATTGAGTCGGTGATTCCGGGACCCACTGAGTCGTGCCCAAGGTTCCGAAGATTTCAGAGATTAGGTGAAAATTATTATAAGTGAAGATGCGAAGTTTGAGTTGCATGTATCCGTGCGCTGAATGTCCTGGTCCGACTCCCGGGAACGGTCCCGATTCTATATCTTGTCCTTCAGTCGACTTCAGGTGGTTGCGATCAAGTAATTTGCGCACGTTAGGAACGGAAGCTGATCTATCTTTCACGGTCTCCTTTACGCCAAATTTCCTGGACCCCTCCAAGCAGCTCAATCGCGTCCTTTTCTGGTCGCACAGATTGTTGGACCTGTTATCCACCGAATATCGACACGAACTGACGTGCCGCAATTTTAATAGCACCTAGGAATCTTGGATCGCCAACGACTCGGAGGGCAACGGGAATATAAACGGTTGGAACGCGCCTCGTTCGCCAAGTACGCCACAATCCAGGTTATTTCTCACTCTTGCTGACTTTTGCTGTTTCCGTGATAGCTTAATTCTCCACTTCTCTCCTCTGAGAACTGAGTGAACGCCACCGCGCCAAATCCTACCGTTTTCTGGCCGCATTACTGCAAGACTGAGGGCTTTTACAATAGCATAAACACTCGAACGGAATCATGCCAGAAGACGTTTTCCTTGCGTCGCCCCGCAAATCCCCCGCGCCCCGACGATCCGTTGCTTCGTTACGTGGCCCCACGAGTCTCGCCGGTGCATTAGACGCGGGAGACGATGCGGCCAATGGTCGTTTCTCCCTGGCACACGAGCTTGCGGTGGCAATGATGCCCGAGCCAAGCGCAGGCTCCAAACTCCTTGCTGAGGAATTCGGCATCGAATTCGACGAGGGGGCAGAGGGGATCGATGACCCTGCAGGCCCACAGATACACGTCCACGACGCCGATCTTTCATTCGCCGAGTCAGATCCGCAACTCGACGCTTCATTTGACGATGGGCCACCGGAACCACCGGACTTTGGTGTCGACCCGACATTTGGGTCACCGCGTGTGCCGCCAAAGCAGGATGCGCGGCCAGAGCAGGACGCGATGGAGGTGCTGGCGCAGGACCTCGAGTCGACGGACAACTTTCTCTCCCACCTGAGGCGCCTCGACACCGACCCGTCCGCACCTTCCGCCTCCACTTCCTCTCAACCAGCCCTAGAACGACTTGCCTCGGACGTCATCCGCCGGATAAACGAGACCGCGCGCGACCGCGAGGGGCAGGTTCGCGAACTCCTCGAGTATGAGCGCGAGTTCCGGCGTATCGCAGGCGAGGTTGGCGGGCAGGACGTCCTCGGGCGGCTAGACGCGCTGCCTGTCCCGGAGGACGACCCCACAGACGCTCCGCTCGCTGCGATCCCCGAGGACGCCCCCGCCACCGCGTCCCCGACGCGGCCGCGCCACGTGCGCCTCATGTCACAGGACTGGGAGACGGACCCCGACGTCGACCGCCTCGGCGACACGGACCCCGCGTACGACGCGCACGACGAGGACGACGGCGACGGCGTGCCCGCGTCGCCTACACCTGCGCAAGTGACGTTCTCACCGACCATACCCAGCGCCGCGCCGGCCGCCGCGCGCGGGCCTGCGGGGCAGCTTGCGGACCTGCGCGGGCTGACGACGTCGCTTGTTGCGTCGCTCACGAGCGTCTCGGAGCACGCGCAGGTGAACGGCGCGGCGACGGCGGAGGCAGGGCGCAAGATTCGCGCGCTGCGCAACCGGCTTGGGGGCTGGCGCACGGAGTGGGAGGGCGCAGAGCGCAGCCGCGGGCGGATTGAGCGGTGGGAGGCAGGCGAGGCGTGGGAGGGCGGCGGGGGGAGCGGGGACAGTACGCCGGCGGGGCAGACGCCTGTACGGGGCGCGAAGCGTGTAGACGGGCGCAAGGTGGTGCAAGAGCACCTGCACGCGTTCGAGCTCGCACTGGCGGATGCAGCGGTCAAGACCAAGGCTATAATGGCTGCCTAGAGTGGCGTCTCTCGATTTCTCTCTTTCACGTCTTTCACGAGTACTTACTTCCCGCGCATATCATGACATATTATAGCCCTTCTATATTATCGCGCTTTCTCCGCTTATCGTTTACTGTAAACGCACGCTCTCATGTTTCACTCTCTTTCATTCCATCGTTGCATATACATCTATACAGGTAGTTTGTTAGAGGAAGGAGATGGCTACATACGATACCCGGATCTGTTTCTACGGCTGTACAGAATCATCCGTTGTATTTGAACCTGATGAAACAATTAGTTTCGGTGAAAATCAAGAGCAAGGTGAGTTTCTTACCAGACTTCTCTGCAGCAGAGCCACAGTCAGCACCAACAAGCAGGAGGAAATGGGAATACGACTAACCGGGCATCGACTGCCTCACGCCGTACGCTGCGCTTCGGGTCGTCCAGCGCCTCTTCGAGCTCGCGCAACACGTCGAGCTTGCATGGGTGCAGCACGTCGTACCGCACGACCGCCGGCAGCACGCCCAAGTAGCGCAGCGCCGAAATGCGTATCCGCTACCGAGGAAAAACGTCATCAAGCGTTATCAAAGAATATTCGGAGGCCAGAGCGTACCGCGGACGTAAGCTCGCTGCGCGCCTTCGTGTACCCGAGCATCTGCCGCACAAGCGCGGGCGCGTGCTCGGCGAGGACGTCGTGGGTACTCTTTTGTTGCGCCGCAGCCGCGAGGAGCGTCTCGATGACGTTCGCGCGAATCTGAGCGTCCGGGATCTGCAGCGCGCGCATCAGGAGCGGCATGAGCTAAGCAAGGGCAGAGGTGTCAGCTTCAGGCATGATCAGAAGTTGGGATAGCTCGTACCTGTGCCATCTCGTGCGCGTAGGACGCATTGGGGATCGACTTGATTAGCGCCGTAAGGGCGATTAGATGGGCGTGCTGGAGGATGGAATCTACGGGGGATATCAAAAAGGACCAAACGACTGCGGCGAAGGGAACGTACTGCTAGTGTCCCTTGCACCAGCCATGAGGCGGGGCAGGATGCCCGTCGCGAACTTCTGCGCCCACAGGAACTGCGTGTCGAAGTACATTCAGTCTCCGCAATAGACAGACGCGGAGAAGTGTACCTTCACCACGGCGGAGTTTCGCTTGGTCAAGACACTGTCGGACGCGGCAATATCGCCGAACGCCTTGGCTGCATCCGTATTGATACCCTCGTCGTCAAAGATGTCGAACAGGCGATGGATAAAATCTAGCGCAAGTGTATGATTCCGAACCAAGAGACCCTTGCAGATCTATAGGAGTCATCAGTTTTGAAATCACTTGATGATTCGACATACCCAAGTCCACACTCTGAGCGCCTGTCGCCGCTGCTCAGGGAGGGCCGCCTTCTCGGCGATTTGAACCCAGTAAGCGACCCTTTTGTGCTCGAGGAAGGACCCTAACTCTGAATACCGAAGGTTGAATTAGATTTATGGACTGAGAGCATCTGCTTACCGTCAACGTGTTTGTTGACGATCGAGCCGACGATGCGGGCGACAGCCTCTGTCTGTCGCTCGTTCTGGGCGTGAGCAACCCCCTGCATAAGGATTGTCTCCGTGCGGGCGTGAATGTCCGGGTCGATCGTGACCTAGGGAATACGTGCGTGAGTCCTCGTGAGCACGAAGAGAGCAAGCAACTCGCCGTTGGATGTAACGGGATGACTCCCGCTTCAAATAACACGAGGAGGTTTCGCTCAGCGGGCGTTGCGTCCGACTGAAACGCCAGGCCGCCATACAAAGGCGTGCTTGCAAGGAATCGATCCTCTGCCGAGACGTGTTCGCTCAAGCATATACCAGCGATCTTCCCTTCCAGGAACGCCGGAAAGAGCACGGACGCAAATGCCTGCTGCCGCCTATGCATATGGTGTCATTAACAACCGCGCGAAGATCAACGACAAGGGAGAAACGAACGGGGGCGCGAGGCTCTGCACGACGAGCCCGATAATCTCGCCCACTACAGCGATGACCCGGGTGTCAGTTGCCGGTCCGCCGTGCAGCGCCGCGCGCACGCACAGGCCGTACAACGCGGGTACCAGGGTGTCGGCGTAGTCCGCGATGTCCGAATGACGTTCGTCGACCTTGGCCGCGAGGGTGCGCTTCAGCGATGCGAGGAGGGCGTGCAGGTACGCCGCGGGCAGCTCGGAGTCGCCATCTGAGGGAGAATCGAACGCTATAGCCACGAGTCGGGGTGAAAACTCCTCGACGAGCGTCGAGAACAGCGGAGGTGGGCCACAGAGGGTGCTTAGCGCCTCGAGGACGTGCTGATATCGTACCCGCGCCGCCACGGCGTCTCTTGGCGGCACGGTGGAGGGTAGAGAGCGGAGCAGAAGAGGGAGTGTTTGGTCTCGAACGTGTGTAGGCGAGATCGCAGAGGTGGTCATCAGTAGCTTAAGAATTGCATGGCTGGGAAGTTATCGTTAGAAAGATGTGAGAGAACGAGAGAGCCTGCACAACCTGTCGTCAGAATTCTCTTCCTCGTAGCACCCTTGCAGGACGTCGTTCGCTTTCAGCACGACGAACCCGAGCTCCGCATCGGAGAGGAGTCCGGGGGTGGACACGAGTCCTGTCAGGCCCGCGAGCGCGGCGCGCGCGGTTGCGGGTGTTGCGAGGCCGGAAATGAGGGCACCGAGGACCTCATCTTTGAACGGAGCAAGAGGCTGTTCCGGCGGCCGTGAAGGGGAGTCCGGAGCCTCAGATCGCGCCTTGCCCAAGTCGCGTGCAGCCGCGATGAGGTCGGAGAGTAGTAACAAGACCGGATGCCGGCTCGGTACTTCGTTTGGGTCTGCGAACAGCTTGAGGAGGTGCGGTACGGTGTTTGCAAGCGTGTATCGCGCGACGGAAGCTGGTCGAAAGTATAGGTAAGAAATATATAACCTGACAAGTAAAAGAAAGAACGGACGGGTGGTCGCCATGAATGCGCAGAGCACCTTGATGGCGGCTTTTGCCTGACTCTTCTCTGGCTCACGCAGGATCCCGATACACTCCTCGCACGCATCGCGCGCCAGGCCTTGCACGTCCTCATCCTGCGCATCGCCTGCATGTATTGTCATTACCAGTGCCTGCGTGGTAACGAGCGCCGCCGCCTCCGTCGCGCTGTCGGTTGGCTGGAAGATCTGCGCATTATGCTGAGTACATTGCAGCAGGATCGAAGACGAAATCGGACTTCCAGCTTCAGCGCATTCCACAGCTTGCGTGCGGAGGTCCTTGCCAACGCGGGTCCGTAGACGGGGAAACTCTCTGCCATTGCTTGGAGCGTGTCGCGCTGGAAGATGGTCAGCAGGAGCCCACAGGAGTGGCGGGAGATTACCTTGATCGTGGGCGACCCAGCGGCGAGTTTCTCGAGGAATATTGGAATAGCGATGGGCCCAAAGGCGGGGTTGGCACTCACGCAGCGGCTGAAGAGGAATGAGGTCAGTGATCGTCTGGAGCTCTGGCGGTGTACTTACCGGAGGGCGCCCCGGAGGTCGTCGGTGGTGATACCGTAGGGGTCGTTCGGCGGAGGGCGGAATGTGATGGGAAAGTAGCAAAAGACGATGTTGGACAGAGCCTAAGACGCTTTAGGGTAAAAGCAAAGTTACAGAAGAAGCCATACTTCGATATGGTCAGTGGGATCAAACTCGATCAAGATGACATGCGCGATGGCGAACGCGACAAGCAGGTTTCGGGGATCTTTTTCGCCCTCCGCGAGACTGATGTACGGCAAAATAAATTCACTCTTCATGCCCTTGAGAGCTTGTTTAAAATAAGCAAGGGGAGATACGGAAAGGAATAAAGCCCACTGTCTCGATGGTGCGCTATTAACCCATCGATTATAGAGAAGACGAGGAAGCGGACAGATTGCACCAGCGCGCGCATGTTTACATGGGTAAAAACTCTGCAGACATCTTCGGAGAGAGTTGCAAAACAGAGGCAGAACGCTTACGCTTTCAGTATTGCCAGTGCATCGCTGGAGGTGCATATCGGAGGGAGACTCGATAGACCCTTGAGTCCGGGGACGATGGTTTCCGTATCGTCAAGTTTGTCGCAGAAGAATGTAGTTAAAACTTTCACTGTGGCGAGAGATAAAGATAAGCATCGATGAATTGAACAAGTAAGAGCTGCTACCAGACTGTTTGTTGAACGTATTCTCGGGACAACGCCCGATGACTGTGGCCAGAAAATCGACGCCTGGAGTCAGAGGTCAAGACCTGCAGACCACAGACAGATTCCCGAAAAGTACCCTTTGTCCGGAGTTCGTCCTGCTCCGAGGTCAGATACGGCCCTAGGGCTTTGACCACGCCGAGTAGCCGACCTTGAGAGACCTCTACACAGATTTTAAATGCTGAATTTTGTAGGAATAGTGCTGAGCCTGCCTGTTACGGCTCCGGCCACCTCCTCATCTCTTCCAGTTGCCATCCATGTGGTTACTAGTCGTTCTGTAGAGTCCGCCGATGCGTTGGATGTTGAGGCGGTAGAATCTGAGAGCATCACGGTCTTCTGTCCCGTCAAATCGTTTTCCTCAGACTAGCGCCGACGAGACTGGGTTCAATCTAAGGAAATAGCGACAAGCCTAGCTCGGACGCCACAGTGGTGGTCAAGACGAAAAACGAGAAGCCGCGTGACCTCACGCGACGCGTCAAATTTTAATGCTTTTGGCACTTACCACAACAGCCACTCGTCCCTCATATCGCCGAATTCCCCGTAATTTTCTGCGTTTTGCTTCCAAGTCAGCGCCGAGCTCGAAGAAACCGCGGGCGCGGTTAGCGCAGCCCGAGAAAGCTGAGACTCCGCCGGATAGATGGAACTATAATTCGAGTTCCCTTCTCGAGGGCGACGCCAAGTCACAGGAAGAACTTGCTTCCTATAGACTTGTCGACGCAAACGAGCTTGAAAAATGCACAAAGCCGCCGCGGGAGGTGAAGATGCTTGTGCGCGACTGGATCGAGGATTCACTATACAATCCAAACTACGGCTACTTTCCGAAGCAAGCGGTCATCTTCGACACCCAAAACACCACCTTTGACTTCCCGTCGCTTCGGAACTCAATCGAGTTCCAGGAGGAGGTCGGCAGTCGGTATGCGGCGTATGGGGCCGATGCACACCAGGGGCCCGGGCGGCAGATATGGCACACCCCGACGGAGCTCTTCAAGGTGGCGCCTTTTGCTTAGACACCCTTTGGTGCTGATATCCTCCAGCCGTGGTATGGCATAGCCATGGCAAAGTGTCTCGTGGCCGAATATCTACTCAAGTATTTTCCGTACGAGGACTTTATCATCTATGAAATAGGTGCAGGGAACGGGACCCTGGCCATGAATATCTTGGACTATCTTCGGAGCACTCACCCGGAGGTGTATGAGCGCACGCGGTACCACATCATCGAAATTAGCGACAGCTTGGTCCAGCTGCAGCGGAAGAAGCTTGCGTCCGTACATCCCTGTGTGCAGGTCATGCACAAGAGTATATTTCGCTGGGAACGGAAAGAACCTGCGCCCTGTTTCGTCGTAGCCATGGAGGTCATTGTAAGTCGCAACTGATTCATTCTTCCCCGGGACCTGACATCTTTTTAGGACAACTTTGCGCATGACATGATCCGCTACGACCTCAAGACCCTCGAGCCTCTACAGGCGTTCGTCACCGTCGACGACCGAGGCGATTTCGACATGATCTATTCGACGGTCACTGACCCCCTCATCGCCTCTTTCCTCAAACTTCGCAACCGCCTCGCCCACCCTCCAGCGATACCCCGGCTCTTACGCGCCGCCCCCGCGCTCCTACGTGCCTACTCTAACCTCCCCTTCGGCCCCAATCTCTCCACGGCGGAGTACATTCCCACACGGCTCCTCAGCCTCCTACGCACGCTCCGGAACCACTTCCCCCGCCACCGGCTCCTCCTCTCCGACTTCTCCTCCATCCCGGACGCGATTCCGGGGCGTAACGCGCCCGTCGTGCAGACACGCTTCCAGAACACGACCGTGCCCGTCACGACGCTCCTTGTCGCCCCAGGCTACTTCGACATCTTCTTCCCGACGGACTTTGGCCGCCTGCGCGACATGTATGAGCACACCCTCGCGCAGCCCGCCGAGGCGGAGGTGGAGGCTGACTCGCGCGTGCGCCTCATGCCGTTAACGGATAGCGTAGGTGCGGCCTCGCTTGGCGCGGACTACTTCTCCTCGTACCACCCGAGTAACCGTCGGCGCCCTGTTGATGGCGTGAAGTCCGCGAGCGGGCTCCCCGTTGGTGAGCGTAAGTCGAGCGTCTTCACGCACGCGCAGTTCCTCACGACGTACGCGGACCTCCGTTACACGCGCCTGAAGAGTGGGGAGAACCCGATGCTCGAGTTTTATCAGAACGTCAAGTTCTTGTTCTAGGGCGGTGTATCTATTAGCGGATAATTTAGCGCCCCGTCGGGTATTGCTTCTGGGTGGATTGAATACAAATCTTTGGGTACTATAAGCCGCCGTGGACCAATGTAAGAGACGAATCCCGATTCTGACGATGCTCCATTCAGAATGCTGCACTCAGAATTCGTTATTATTTCGAGTTCCAAGTCACTACGAAAAAGGGAGCAAGGCTCAGAACTATATGCAGTTGCTACAAGTGACGGACGACTTGAATACGAGGAGATAAACAAACGCAAATGGTATGAGCCTGGGCGCGAGGTCCGGCAGGAAACCAGCAAGCTTGGTGTGCAGAAAGAGAGGCTGTTAACAAACTAGGACAATATCGTTGTTCGAATACCTGCAGCACATCGTTCGTCCCGCCATCGATTCGATACGGTATTAAAGAAGGTCCGCGTCGCCGTGAAGAGGGTTCATGGCGCTGGGAGATTTCTCGCTATTGTACTCCAGCAGTCCACCCTGAGACGGGTTGTCGAAGTGGACCCATGAGCTGGGAGTCATGGCGACGGGGCCGCCGCCCACCTGGCGCACGGCCTCCGCAATTTCCGCGTGCGTGCGCTCCCACTCGCGCCGGTCGCGCAGGCGGCGACGGCGCTTGTACGCGAGGTATCCAGCGGCGGCGAAGATGAGGAAGAAGAGGGGAACAAGCACGCCGGCGATGAGGGCGCCACTGCTGTGCGATTTTGAAAACGCAGCCGCGAGGGAGGGCGTGGATGTCGTAGACGGGCTCGAGGTCCCCCCTGTGGAGGACGCTGCGACAGTCGACTCAGACGCGGCGGGTTGGAAATTGGCGACGGTTGTCGGGTTGGACGGGTTGGACAGGACCGTAGGGCCGGACGGGCCAGACGCTAGCTTTCCGACATCTACACCGCCCGTGGCGGCAGAGCTAGCATTGCTCGCATTATCGCCTACTTGACTGGCACCTCCGTCGGTGGCCCCTGCTGCGACCGCAGATTGGTTTGGGCCAGCGCCTGTTAAAGTCGCTGAACCATCGGTAGCCGTAGGAGACGTCGCTGGATCCGTGGGCCTGTATACCCGTCAAGTCGGGACCAGAATGCAGAGACTGTACACGACGTACGTTGTGTTGGCACCGCCGACATTTTCCGTATCTGTGGCAGGTGGATTGTCAGGGGGGGAGGTAGGTTCGGTTGTGGGAATATTGGTCGTGGGAGGTGCCGCTGGAGGTGCCGACGGCGTAGTTGGGGGTGGAGGCGTGGCCGGAGGCGTAGTAGGTGGAGGTGCAGCAGGCTGGGTAGGCGGCTGCGCAGGGGGCGGCTGCGCAGGAGGCGGTTGCGCATGCCCAGGTGGGGTTGGAGGATCCTTGTCAGGATTGCCGCCATTGTGAAGTTTGGAACCCCCACTTCCCATGATAGCCTAACAGTTGCACTGATAGGAGTCCAAGACGAGGTATGGGCACTTTTGGCTCAGTAATTGACCATGAAACGAGTGTGAGGTGCGGCGAGCACGCTGAGACTGACCCGGGACGATGAGGGTGGTAGAAGGACTGAAGAGACACAGGATGTCCATTTCATTCTTCCCACCGATACTAATATGCCGCTGCCAGGAACATTGGCCAAATTTATTCAGTCTCGGCCATCATAGATCGTCGTCAACATTCAGAGTTCCGGTTTTTGTTGATGGAGAGCCGTAGACCAGGGAAGGTGTCTAGCTGGTGTCTAAAGGTGTCGAAGAGGAGCAGATAGTTGCGCTGTAGTCGGGCATTTCCGAGGGATAATAGGAAGAGGCACTGGGCTTGTTGCAAAGAGCAGTGAAACAGGTGCCGTCATCAGCACTTGAACAGACGCCCAGAGAGACATAAGTCCGTTCAGGCAGCGCTATAATTGAATGGAGAGTGTAACTGCAAGAAGGATACAGAAAAGCTTGAGAGAAGCGTAACTTGCTACTCTCCTCACCGCAAGCGGACAACTTGAAGGAACGGAGGACTGCAGCGAAGCTGCGCATGCGAGCTTAAGCTTGTTTACAGAAACAGGATGTGGCTTGCCGCCGAAATCGACTATAGGACTTGGTACTGACTGTATCCGCTGGCCGTTATCGTTGGAAGCAAGAGAAAGAAGCACCGATCGGAAACAACAGGGACAAATCGTCGCTTGAGTTATGCTGCTTCGAGCTTGCCAAACGAAGTAGGACGCGATGAGGTAATAAAAGTCGTATGGTTCGTAGTCCAAAAAATACAAGGTAAGTTATGAGATATGTGTCCAGGGGCGACGGGCAGCACCGCGGTGGCAATTTGTCCTTATATACGCGTCAAGCGACCGCTTGGCGGACCACCATATCCTAAAGTGAGCTACTCTGTGAGTAGGTAGGCGACTGTACATACTGTGCTCGGCGGAGCGCCCACTTCATTCGTGCCGGATTTATCGAACAACGGGTCTGTGTCGCCACCGCCTTTCTCAGGCGGGAAGTCCATCGTTCGGCCCCAACTTGGCATAGGAGTACTGGTTCCGACCTGGCGGACGGCGTCCGCGATCTCCGCATGTGTGCGCTCCCATTCGCGTCGGTCGCGCGCGCGACGACGGCGCTTGTATAAGAAAACACCGGAGACGACAAGTACGACGAGAAGGGACGGCGCGAGGACGGAGGCGATGATGGTCGACAGCGTTTTATTACTCAAGGCGGCGTGATGATTGGAATTATCAGCGCCAGCGGCGAGCGAAGGAGCTACTGATCCCGTCGGAGCGAGATCTGTTGAAGACGCCGTCGAAATGAGATTGGAGGGAAGGGATGTTGTTGGAATGTTGTTTCTGTCTGTGGACCCGGTAGGTATTGGGGTGGAAGCTGAGGAGGATCCTGTCTTCGACGGTGTGAATGGCGTAGAAGTCGGGGGTACGATGGGAATTTTGGAACCCTTCCCGTGGCTCGTATGTGGGCTGTCTGTGGACGGAGCAGCACCGGCCACGGGAGTCTCATTGAAGGTCTCGTTCTGCGGTAAGAAAGGTTGTACGAATTGTGCACTATCTCCACATCGATATTAGGCACCAACATGTGTATTTCACAGAATCGACTTACGTCGCAGCCACACTGAAGGCAGAACTGCCAGTAGCTTGCCACCATGAGACAAAGACCGATTCGAATGTGGAGAAATCTTTCTTGAGATCCCGAGTAGCATTTGGTTGATCAAATGCCATTTCGTAGGTGTGAATTCAGAGGTCGACCTAGCGGCCACAATGCACGATGTGGAGAGAAGAACGATGTGCACTGCACGCAAGATTGTGGGGGCACTGAGAGGGAGGCGGAGGTGGGGCCACGGCATCTTGCCAACTGCTGCGATGCCCATCTCTCAATCCAAGACGGCGATCTGCAGCTGCCAGTATTGATACGTCCACTATCAAGGTCAGGCGACAGCAGACAACCCCTCCCGATCGGATCCGCCTCGTATATATCTGTGAGTGGGAGGTAAGATTGGAAGCCAGCACCTGAGAAATATATTCTTTCAGTGAAGCTTTTTTTGTCACAAGTATGATATGTTCTCGGGATGATTAATTTCGATATTTGCGGCACAGAGACATATCGGTCAGATGCAAATGGGCTTGCGTGAGGTGGATCCGCATCGCCTGGGGTTGGTGAATTCACAGAGAACCGCGAATCAGATACCGTCTTATACGAGGGTGAAGCATTGCAATTGGACGCCTGTGCACCGTTGTCAAGTTTCCAGACAAGAGAAGATGTCGCGGAGCGAAATTGTTGATTAGGGGGTCCAGAAGTCAAGCATTGAAGTAAGGGCTGGCAACGGTGAGAGTTCCGAGCGGACTTCGAAGATGATGGTTAACCGTCGCAACTATTCGAGGGGACAGTAAACACGACCAAATCCGACTTCTTCAGGTCGACTTTGGGTCGATTATAATTTACCATAAGTAAGGTGGGTAACAAATTTCACAGTAGGCTGAACTACGTAGAAAACATCCAAGAACAGGCCATGATGTACAAGGCCGATGCCTATGAGACGTGCGCGGCATCAGTCTGAATCGAAGAATTTCATTCGGATTCCGTCGAGCGCCACTCTGGCTCGTCGACATAGTGCTGAGGCTCGGATTCACCGAAAGCGTCAGGGGAGTGCGGTGCTGCGACCGCAAGGCGCGCTGCGTACTCCTCAGCGGGCTGATACCCGTAGGGCCTATCGACGAACGGGTCCGTCATCGCGGCGCCGCTGCCCTCGTGCACTGCGGGGGTATACCCCGCACCGATACCCGCACGATTTGGGGGATCCGAGTGGCTCCAGGCATACGCATACGGGGACGTCGCTGCGCCTGGGCCGGGGCTCGCGACCTGGCGCACGGCATCCGCAATTTCCGCGTGCGTGCGCTCCCACTCGCGCCGGTCGCGGGCGCGCTGGCGGCGCTTGTAGAGCACAAAGCCGCCGATTCCGAGGATGATGAGGACGACTGGGACAACAACGCCTGCGATTATGGGGGTGTTGTCATTGGATTTGGCGGATGCAAGGACAGCAGCAGTGGTGGATGGATGGGTGTCGAGTGCGGTGTTGGTATGGGAGCCAGGTGGATCACTGCTTGAGGGAGCAGGGATACCCGGGAGGTCGGATGGCCCGGGCGAGGTGAGGAGACTAGTGGAGGGAGTGGACGTGCTTGGGAATGAGAATTGGGAACTGCCAGTGCTACTGTTTGTCGAGTGGCTCTGATCATAACTGCCTGTGTCTGAGGATTGGGCAGTGGAAGAAGACGGTGTTGCGCTCGCCGAGATACTCGTCGCCACTACGGAGGACGAACTGCGGGAACCGCGGGATTCAGCCACTACACAGAGCGACGGCGTAATAAATCAGCTACCTATTCGCCAGGGAACTTGTTTGGGAAGCGGGAGATGAACTGCTCGAAGGACCGGAGGAGGAAGATGGACCATGTCGGCCAGGCGGCTCTGCAAGAGCGACTTGGGTGAGTAAGAGCGCCAGGAACAATTTCCAAAAGAGTGCGAGCTTGAGGGCAGGCCCACGCCACATATCCGGAGGAACCTAGGGCTCCAATATCCTAGAATTTCGAGCGGCAAGCTGAGGAGAGCAAGAACAGACGTGCAGAAAGTACGACGTCGAGATCTTGGAAAGAGGGTCCAAAGGGTGTGGGCGCCAATCTGCATCGCATATAACAACTTGTTTCCGTCAGTCAGAGACAATCCTGAGAAGATCAGCAGAGAAGTATAGCTACAATAGTTCACAATCATCCGACCATGATCATCTCTGGATCAGCTTGAGCTCTGGTCCCTCCACATCTCGTTTCACCGAAAGTTTTTCGTCGAGGGCCTTGACTAGGGTCTGCGTTTAGAAGGCCAGTAAGACCATGCGTTAATGCTCGTCTAGTACGGCGTCAGGCACTTGTCAGGCACTTGTGTCGGTCTGAACAGTCGAATCGCATCAGCTTGAAGGGATGATGGGAAAGGAAAAGAATTCTCGGTGGCGGTGCGGGCCGAGCGAAAGACGCCGAAAAAGGAACTTATAACCCAAGGTTCAGAATCGTCCAGTACTGTACGCTGCCGGCGTATGCACCAAGCCAATTTGAAGCGTAAAGGGTCATGAAATATATTTGCGTCAACGGCGATCTTGAGAATTGTCACATACACGTCCCAGTATCGATACAAATACGAGTGCAATAAGTTGTCGTACACTCGATATAATAATAATAATGCATGGATGTACAGCCTTACATGGTTGATAAGTTAAATGACTTCTGGCCCCTCATAAGGAAGGGCCGAAGGCTCCGCAACGGTCGCCCGACTCCCTGGTCGCGACTCTGCGAGTGCCGGTTCGTCATACGAAGGAGATTCGGAATGGAAGACGCGTGAAAAATCGTGTCCAGGATCGAAGTGTGCAGGTTCCCATGTCTGCTCTTGGTGCTCTGAAATCTCGGTTTCAAGTATATCTCTTGGCGCGGTGACGGTGACGGAGGGCGTGTTCTTCGGATATACATCCATCTCGCCCCGCAGGTGCGCATCCGACCGATTCCAGTCTTCAGTCTCTGCAAACGAGTCCTTGCCTCGGCTCCGTGCAACAGAGGCACCGCGGCTCCTCCCGAAAGGCCAGATGCTAGGTGTTTCCAACTCGGGCAGCCGGCTGCCCTCCCAACCCTTCTGATCCTGGATGCGCCGTCGTCTGTACAGAGCGAAGATGACAGCAGCGACGAGGGTGGCAAGAACAACGGGGACGATGATCTCAACCAGCATGCGCCGCTTGTGGAAATTCGTTGAACCCACCGTGCTAGAGGCAATCTGTGGAGAATTCGATGTAACGCCAGACAGGATCGAGGTTGACGGCGACAAGCCAGTGCTCTGGGGAAGATCCGACGCATTGCTTGGGGTGAGCAAGCCTGACGTGATCGGGGAGGACCCTGATTGGGTCGAACCGACACTCGAATTCGAGGATGTAATGTTCGTCGGTACTTGGATCGCCACAAGGCGCGATTGAGCAGACGTCGTCGCAGTTGGTGTCGTTACTTGGACTGGCTGAGAATCCGGCCTAGAAATTCACGTCGCCATTACTTATCGGAAGCCACACAAAAAAGAAAAAGACGAACGTGAATATGAGGGATGATGTAGACGACTCGACCTTCGGGGTGGAGAGGCTGGGGCATGAACGTGAACGATGCTTGACCACTTTATGACCCCGAATGGCCGCTGAAAGAGTGGCGTGTGTAACGAACGCGAGGAGTAGTTTTACAGTGAATCCAGAAACATGCCGCATCCTTCAAGTCGATGGGGCCAGGGCCGACCGTACAACCTAAGGAACGCTCTGAAAGTGAGTAGAGAAACGCGGACAATGAGCTGAAACTCACCGGTGGACGCCGTTCGTGGTCTTGGGATTGGAGAAGACGTGGGGAGCAGCAGCTTTGCAGAAAACGGATCACGATAGTCGATCAGCCGAAAGCATGCAAAAAGCATGGAGGAAGTATTCAGACTCCTTGCATCATGATATCTCACGTTTTCTGTGATGATTGTCCGACAGCTACGTTATAGTTGAATGATCGAACTTCAGAAGCCTGAACCCGTCCTAAGAAAGTTTGCTGTAAGTAGAGTCGAATAGGACTGGAGCTGGAGGGACCGGCGAAGCTGCCAAAGATGTGGTTGGTGAGCAGGTTCAACTGATTTCTGAGCTCAACAAGTGTGCATGAGACTCGCAAAAGGTTGTAAAGAAGCTATCTGGCGATTCAGTCGGATGACCTGGATGCGGCATAGAATGGGTGGCGGGTCAGACATAACCAGTGCACATCAGTGAGAAGTCTTGTCAAAAATGATGATCCCGCGATTCGCAGTGGGGCTCAGAAGGGCTGAGAGAACTAGGCTAGATGTATACCAGTATTGCAACTGGTATTTTGTGAGGTCCGGAATTGCCGTGGACGAGGACTGAGACGTCGGTGACGCAGCTCGTGGTGGTTATCTTTCAAGAGAGAAATGCTTAACCAAACAAACAAACATTATTCCTTGCAACGTAGGGGGGCTCAAGGCGCTTGGAAGTGAGCATACAGTACGCGTATAGGAGGAGTGCACCCGTATTGGACACTTAGAGTCGCCCATGGAGTTACCTATGGTAGCGCTCGATACGCATCCCGTGGAAAGAACGACGTGGATTAGGACGATAAAGGCAAGGTGACGAGAACGTTGGAAAAGAGGACTGAAATACGCCTTGACAATTTGAGCGCCCAATATTCAGGTAAGAGACAATTCTTCAAAGTTGCCCTGCCTTGATTCTTGAAGCCATGTTGGGGTCAAACGAGTTACATACGAGGATGCTGTGTTGTGATGCGAAATCAGCACCACAGCAGACACAAATAGTACGACGCTAATTCCCATTTAGGCAGTTGCCGTGCGTTCCTGCTCAAGGTCTCCATACAGTTTCAATTCAGGCTGTTTCTTGGTAAGGCCCTAAATTCAGAGCATTGGTAGATTTATGTGAGGTAAAACAAGCATAATGGGAGTGATAGAACACGAGGCTCATAAGCCTCACAGCAATTTGAAGAAGTAACTTGAAGAACGACAAGGAAATTCGGTAAAATTCGGACTTGATTGCGCTGCAAATTGAATATTTGTCAGCTATATCAGCCTACGAGAATTCCAGCAGAAAACGCGGCTCGAAACCGACGGATAAAACAAGCTTTGGCGAAACTATCGCTATACCAGATGTGATTCGGATACAAGCGCAAGAAGTATACAATAGTAGGTAGCCTATCTACAAGGTCCGCAAATAAGAGTACATTTAACTTTGTGGAAGTGCAGGAATGCAACGTCAAGAGTAGAGACAGGCGGCGATGATCGTCCGGATAGGTAGTGGTACATGGTAAGCGCAGATAGGCAGGCATGCAGGGAGCAAAATAGGGGTAGTGCGCACCCCATGGCGCGCCACGTCACGGAGTGCCTTTCGGCGCCGAGGGCTTTCGGCGGGGCGCCTTCACGGGCGTCTCGTACTGTTTCGGTAGTGGCAACGGCGGAGGCGGGGCTTTCACGCGCGGTAGGACGTTCACGGAGTCGGTGGACTGCGTGAACGAGAGACCGTGGTTGCTGTATTTTGGGGACGTGAATGCCTCCTTCGAGGACGGGAGATTCGCTTGAAGAGGGCCAAGGGCATATGGCGCTGAGCAAACACAAATAATTAAGTATTCGCATCAGGGCCGAGTAGAAATCACGACGCACCGGCGGGATAATGGCGTCCGCGCCGCCTGAAGAGAAATAGCGCGAGCAGGATCACGACGAGAACGACAAAGCCCCCGAGTGTACCGGCCACGATCTCAATAATACGGTAATGGCTCCCAGACTCGGGTAGTGAAGTCGTGATGCTGCCACCAGAAATCGAGAGCGTGGTGTTATCGTTTAAGAGACGTATTGCCAGGGTGTGGGGACCCTGCAAAAGATCGGGAGAAGAGTATATGGTCGGTGAGGAGGCGTTGAAAAGGAATGTCTGGTCATCTTCGCCGTCGACGACGTAGGACAAGGGAAGGTGTGAATTTTGCGCCGGCTGTTGCAGTTGGACCGTTCCGACAACGACTATGAGGGTCCCTGAATGCGAATGCGAATAAACATCAACGGGATGCACCGCGAATCGAAACAGGCACCGTTGAAATTGAATGTCACAATAGCGTTTGGATCACGAGTCAGATACGCGCCAGAGTCAATCTGGGTCCAGTTCCCGCCTGTATACTGGATTACGCTGCTGTCGGCACCGAAACTGGAGAGGCGGTCGGTCATGATGGGAGGGGCATAAGGGAGCGGATGAGGGAAGGAGCGCAGAGGGAGCCGAGCACAAAAGGCATCTGCTTAATGTACGAGCAGACAGGACAATAACTGATAAGATCAAAACGTGCCGGGGACTTTGTATGCATGTGGAAGGCATCCTTCCTTCTAGCTCTATTGTGAGTGGTCTTCGCACCAATGACAGGTGAATCCCGAGGTGCCGACGAAACAGCAGGCCGAACTCGTTGCCAGAGGACAATTATTACGATGAACAGTAATGCGGGGAGGGAATGCCAGAAAAATGCCAGGGCGATAATACAACCGATGGCGATGAAGGTCAAGTCTGTCCAAGTGGGCATATGCATCTGCACAAGTACTGCAAGCTACTGTACCGTCGCTGTTAAAACGTCACATCGGGCACTTGATTGATGTCCATGTCGAAGAGCCGAAAGTCCAGTCCCGCGTAAGGTGGAGGTGCGCATTTTTCAGTCAGTGAGTCATCGAAGTCGTGGAAGTCCCCAGCCCTCCGAAGCCCTTAAGTTGCGGGAGTTGGAAGAAATTGCACAAAAGCAAGACAATAAGGAGAGTCTAACAACAGATAAATGTGGCCACCACAACGATCCAGTTTCCCATCCCATCGGATACGTCGAGTCCAACAATTAAATCATGCAAATCTGCGTGAAAGCTGAGAGCTGCCAGTGCCTCGCTGTAGCCTGTGTCGACAGATACCGACAGATACTGTGATCCAACGCAGTCCAATGAAGGGTCTCCTTGATATGGCCAAACACAGGTTTCACGACAACCAGACGAGCTTCTCATCTAGAATCTCAGGCCTTCCCGAGGGTCGTGGTGGAGATGCAGAGGAAGGGAGGTCGGAGCTAATCGGCCGAACAAACAATCTTCCGTCGGCCACAAGGTCGCGATCGGCCACGCGTCTGGACCTCTCCATTGGCCACATTCTGGTAAGAGAAAAGTGGCTTCGGTCATCTCATACTTAGGGATTTCGGACTAGATGTTTGCGCCGATCCGATGGCATCTAACACACTCCCTGGCGCAGCTTTCGACTGGTTGCCAGCGGAATTGATATGGTCAATTTTACGTTTCGCTACTCCAACTGCGATAGATATACCAAGGGATGGGTCGCCGCCTTTTTTACAAAAACCAGGACCCATGATGAACCCCGCCGATCTGGGGCTCCACGACAAGGTCAATATCGTTCTTGTCTGCAGGTCCTGGCGTTCCATCGCAGTCGAGTTCCTGTACGAAGATCTGGTGGTGTCCTTCGACACTGTCGGTGATTTGTTGCAACTCCTCAGAACTTCGGCCTCCGAGGATCCCTCTACGGGGTATGGGAGATACGTTCGGTGCATCAGAACCCGTCGGTCATCCGTTGAATGGCGATTCTGCCAGATCGTGGATTTCTTTCTGTATTGCCCCAACATCCGCATTCTGTGCAAGGCCGATGCCCTTGCCCCCGATGGGCAGTTCTGGTCCCCTGGCACCAGTTTCACGCTCAGCGACATCACGCGAGTGTCCCTCCAAACTGCTTCGGTGTCCCTGACTGCGATATTCTGGGGCGATGGGAGCGCTGATCTTAGGATTGGGGCCGACCGCTTTCAGTACATCTTCCTGCTCTATCTCCTTGAGCTTTGCCCGAATGTCGACTTTCTCAGCATTTCTGCCAATCCCCAATCTCTCCATGATCTACGACGTGCTGTCGAACACAATCGCCTGGCTGGGAAAAATATCAGATACCTCGAGTTGCAGCCTTTATCTCGCACATGGACCACGGATTTCGTTCATTACGAACTCCTGATGACCTTCTTCCCCGGCGTCAAAGAAATCAGCCACCACGTCGGACGGCCTGCCATCGTCCCCACTATTGCGGTCAATAACAACGTGGCCACATTTAGGCTCCATCTGACCAAGCTTGTGCCCCCAAGCGAAAACACCCTGCGCGCTGCCACCCCCGAGTTGATGGCCCTTGCTGGATCCGCATATCCTGCTCTTCAGCGCGTCGTGCTTCACGGGGATTGGAGTTCTGTCGCCAACATACGTGAATTCCAAACCGCCGAGAAAAGCATTCTTGACAGCGGACGGCAGCTCGTTTTCGCAGACGGACAGCCCGTTCAAAGACGTCGGATTGATATATAACGTTGTGACCGGGAGGGAATCGGGTTCGAGATTAAATACAGGGTCACAAAACAAGTAAAGCCAATGGATAAAGAGTATATTTGTATTGTTTGTCAGGTGTACAGAAGAAACGCATGGCTAATAAAAACGGCAGCCGTCCGACTTTTAACATGGGGCTCACAAGCTGCGGATGCCTTCGGCGTCATACTTCGACTTGGATTTCCAACTCAACAGAATCATTGCTGGCTCGGAGGGAGTGCGTTGTAGGTCGGGCAAAGTGCCTCTCATGCGTCAGTGGGGTGAACATGCTCCCGTACCTCCTCAGGCCCCGCAACGATGACGGATCCGAGGCCCGCACTGAAGTGCCAGAAGACTAGAGTAGTCAGGGTATGTTAATGCCTTGCATGCGGTTGGACTCAGTGTCGCAGTGGACTAGTAGAGAGGCGAAAGGATCGAGGTCAGAAGAATCTATATGTCAGTCACATCGTTGAACTCACAGAACCGGGCCTTGTGGACAAGATCAGCGATTGTTTCTCACCAAACATAAACAACTCACAGGTTTGTCTGTCCTGAGCCGCAGAACCGTTTCGCCTACACCGACACCTGCGACCTACACGAATAAATTTATTCAGCATGGATTCCAAATTCCGAAATATGGCCCGAGAACCCTATATCTCGGATGATGGGGCTGGCACCGGAGGTATCATCCCCCTTGCCTCTACTGTCGACTATAATTCTGAAATATGGTTCAATTAATTTTACATTCCTGTCCGAGGACTTACTAAGAGACCCCTTGAACCAATCCGGCTGGCGTGTCATTTTCACGGTTTTCGTGACCCATAATTATCTTATGGAGTGGGAACTGGGATTTCGAAGCGTTATCTGAAAGAGAGACGCCTGGGAGGACGCCTTGCTAAGACTTGACAAGGGGTCTGCAGATTTCTTGGCAGGGGAGGGGCCACGGCACGCGAATGTCATTTAATCACCAAGGCGTAGTAGATATGTTGGAACATCCGAGAGAGTTTCAAAGGCGAACGGGCTAAACTCTTATGGATGGTTACCAGCTAGCCAGGCGGCCGGGATGCAAGGTGTTGGTTGGAGTGCCATCGCTCGGCGGACTGCGATATTCGAGATCTCTCTTCAAGAAATTGTTCTGAAAGTAATCAGTGCTAATTTCGGACAGTGCAACCTATGATTTGGCGATCTCACCCGGGCCAATAATAGTCGTGAATTTATTGAAGTGAACACACACAAGGAAGCCGCTAGTTTTTGTCAACTTCAAATGGATCACGGACGGCTGGGGGTAGTGTCGACACATCCAATAAGAAGCAGAAGAACATTGATATTCCACAACTCAGTATTGCGAGATAATTCAAGCAGTTCTGCTTGACATGTAAAACCCGACATCTCGGGATGTTGGGGTAAGAATTATGCCACGGTAGGCTCAAGTCATCGTCTAAGCGGTAGAATTCGAAGGCGTTGCGGAGTCGTATCGACACGATCCATGAATGGTTCGTGGACGACGACGTGTATCTGGAGCCTACGTGTCGCTATTGGTAGAATTTACGTGCGCGGTTTCATCCATACGGTGTCAGCTGAGGAAGTTGGAGTCTTGGCCCTGGATGGCAGTTGCAAAGGTGATGGATGGTGCATATTGTTCCAAAGAAAAAATAATAGGCGTCGACGCGGCAGTGTCCAAAGACTGCGGATTCCGTTATAGCTTGTTCGAGCATAGATACGACAGACGTTTCCCGCGTCCTCCGTTTGCGCAGCGGTTGCTGAGTTGGAGCTGACTGAAGGAGAGACGGCCACGTGATGCTGAATAACGGATCAGGCAACGATTATGAAGTCGGATGCTCCTTGCCTTCCGCATCGCTCGACGCTATAAAGCCAGCGCTCCTCCTCGAGTCAGATCCGTACTATACCTTTCACCATCTCCCACGCATACCACAGGAACTCTAAGACTCACACGAAGCATGGCTACCACCAAAGTAGAGAAGAGTGAGGACGAGTGGAGGGCAATCTTGTCCCCCGAGCAGGCAAGCTTGAACATTTCCTGTGATTCTGGAATCTGTTCTAATGATAAGTGTTGAACAGTTCCGCATTATCCGACAGAAGGGGACCGAGCGCGCGGGTACGGGGGAGTACGACAAGCACTTTGACGAGGGCGTGTACAGCTGCGCGGCGTGCTCGACCCCACTTTACAAGAGCACCACCAAATTCAACGTTTGTCCACTACCTCTATGCGGTTAGATCTCCCGCTGACGTTCTATGGATACAGAGTGGCTGCGGATGGCCCGCATTCTTCGATGCCATTCCCGGCGCCGTCACCCGACACACGGACAGCTCTTGGGGTATGGAGCGCACGGAGATCGTGTGCACCGCCTGCGGGGGACACCTCGGGCACGTCTTCAAGGGCGAGAAGTTTGACACTCCTAGTGCGCCAGATCTATTTTTATATCTGGCAAACGCTCACTTACCGGCCGACACGTTTTTCAGCGGACGAGCGGCATTGCGTCAACTCCGTATCTCTCACGTTCAAAGATAAGGATGGCGTGGAGAAGCCCCAGTGAGCCTGGATTCCACCTGCACCTCAGGACTCGGTTTTCAGTTTGAATTTCTATTCGAAGGGTGACGAGGCCGATGGGGAATGATGGCCTGTGGGCGAGGCTCCGGCGGGCGGTATTTGGGATGTAGCGATAGCAATTGCGTGTAGGATACATGATTTATTTTTGACACCTTCAGTAGGCGATTTTGAGTTTGAGCCAAGTCCCGTGTGAAATGTGTGTCTGGCGGTGCGGCATTGTGGTTTGAATATATCTGTACTCTTCACTGGCTCTTTATATGCTGCTGGTTTCAAATTCCTAAAGAATCGGAACAAGCCATTCAAAAGGTCGAGAAACATTTATTCTTCCTAAAGTGGATGTTTGGCGGTGCGCACCCAAAAAGAATATTTGTCTCGGACCATTTCGCCAAACAAACCTCACATCGATATCGCCACCATGACTGACAGAATCCGTGAGGTGCGCGGGCAAGCGCGAGGACGACTGCATACTTATCATGTTCTTAGAAAATGACCCAGCTCCGCGTCGAGGTGGATGCCGCAAACGCGCGCGCGGACGAAGCCGAGGTGAAGAACAAGAAATACGAGCAGACGCTGCTGGAGAAGGACCACGAGATCACGTCGCTGCAGGTCAAGCTCGAGAACCTCGACCATGACCTCGCCAAGGCGGAGAGTGTGATCGCGGAGTCCAAGGCAGACCGCGAGGCGGGCGAGACGAACAAGACGGCGAATGAGGGTCTGGTGCGGAAGATCCAGCTGCTCGAGGAGGAGCTGGATGCGGCAGAGAAGAACGTGAAGGAGACGGTGGAGAAGTGAGTCTCGCTCCCATTTTTCTATCGTGTTGCGATGGATGGCCTGATTCGCCGCTCCTGCAGGCTGAGACAGGTCGACGTCAAGGCGGAGCATTTCGAGCGGCAATTGCAGCGCGCAGAGCAGGAGCGCGACCAGTGGGAGAAGAAATACGAGGTGAGTCCCGTCAGTTCTTCGTGGCATGCGCATTGCTTACACTCTCGAAGGATTCGCAAGCCAAATACCGGGAATCCAAAGCGGAGCTGGACGAGCTTGTCGCCACCATGCAGGACCTCTAGATATTTTTCCCCACTCATCATCACGCGGCGCCAAACTGGCAAGATCACGACCTTACTACGTTCATTGTGTTTGTATAAAGCTGAATTGCATTCCTTCTCGAAATTGTATCCAGTGCGATGGCCGGTCTGATTATCTTTATTCCCCGACGCCGAATTATTCAAGCCCTGCTCTTGCACTTCGACATGCCATGACAAAACGAGATTTACCGCACAAAAATACAACGCTCAGTTAACCTCAAGCCTCAACTCAACCGATGAAGGGACGAAATCTGGGCAACATCCTCGCTATCTAGTTCGATCGAGACCGTCTGTCGGCGCTCATCAACATTCCTCTCTAATCTTCCTGAAACCACTAACTCATGCCCCACCAAGATGAAGGGGTCGTCATATTATCGTGAGCCATGATAGTGAAGCTAATTCAGTTGGGAATATTGATGTTAAGCCCAAAAAGCATCGGCGTCGATATGTTCAATATGTTCGGATTGAGAACATAAATCTTTGAGATCCGTTTTTTTGTGAAACTGTCAAGTCAAGCAGCCATCGAATATGGGAGTTGATGTTCGGAATCCGAATACCGAGTTTGTGGTCGCTAGTTTCAGAATTTGATGTTTGGATTCCGAACATATGTTTCGGGGTCGCCAAATCGTCTAGTCGAACATGGATTGATGTTCGGATTCATTCCGACCATGCAATTTCATGTCTCCAGGTCAAGTAGCAGTATTGATACTTATTGAGGCTAAGCTCGACAAGTGACGCTAGGACTTTGAACACAGAAGTCGTTGGCGTGTCGGGTCGAAGGCGCCGCCATCATCGAGATAGAGTTGTGACTGAGCCAGGAGGCCGGGCACAAGGGAGTTTAGCAAATGGGTGGAATTTCGCGGGTCCGAATATCATTTGAGGCATGTTCGGGTTCCAAACATAGTTGGTCGTCCTCTTCCAAATTAACTCTCGATGGGGCCGGGAAATTAGATCCAGGGCAGAACGAAATTGAGAGATGTAGCTGGTAGGAGACCAGTGGCCTTGTACAGGTGTTCGGACAAGGTCAACTGAAGTGCTCGTCATGTCGAAGCTAGGTGTTTCTGGAAAGAATACCGGAATGGTCAACAAAAAAAATACAGAGCATAGTGCAGGCTTGGCGTCCTCCATTTGGAAACCATCCAGCCCTTCGATGGTCTAGGGAAAGAAAAGAAACATTCAGCATAGTGTTCCTCCCATCAATTCGTGCCAACGGCAGCGAATCTCAGCTGCCGAGTTCCCTGCGCCTTTCGAACCAAGCCTTTCTGAAAGGACGGATGTGAGGGCAGCTATCGTTCCGCGACGACAGCGAAGCGCCGGGGATGAGAATGCATAAAAGGAATGCATTTCTCAAAATCGGTAAGCCCTCGTTGAATCACAACAAAAAGACAGAGACAAAAGATGTGGGGATCTGAAACAGAAAAAAATGCGACGTCACAAGGTTGCTTGGGAAATCATTGTATGTAAAATGGAGAGAATACATAACGCACGGAGAGCTTGGGGTGAATGAGAAACAGACTTCAAACAGCCCCCTCCAAAACCTCGTTTGTTCCTCCCGCTGCATGCACAGGTGATCGTGTGGCTACAGAAAAGGTTGAATTAATACTGTTACGAGGAAAGATTATCATACCGTGGTCATAAATGAACTTGAATTGGCCTAGAAGAGATTCGACTTCGTCATCAAAAGACGCTGAAGGAGACAAGGGGCGATTCAAAGATATTGGATGGTAGAGCGACACAGTTGAAACGCGCCCTGTCCCCCCAAGAGATAGCATGCATACAACTTGTCGAACACGGACCAAGTCGTTGAGCAGTTGTGTCCCTGGATCAGGTAGTGGAATTGCATGGGTCACTGTCAGAATCGTGTCGATGAGGTCGAGCAGTCCCCAATGCATCCGCAACTCGGCGACCTGCCCCCGCATGGGTACTGCTTTGAAAAAGGTGAATATGCACAGTTTCAGTAGGAGCTCGTGGTCCGTGAAATCGTCCTGGGAAAGGCAAACTTGGCCTATCGTTGCCACAATGGACGAAAACATCTCCGACTGGGACTGGTGCAACTGCTTCAATTGTTCCGTGCTTATGTTTTCGACGTTGTCATGTGCAGCGCGGATGATGATCAGTGGAGGATGTATTCTGAACAGCCACATGACGAGCAAAGTGAGGTCGTCCTGGGAAGGGACATGCAGCACGGCAGCAAGTAAATGCCGCGGATTAAGTGATTGTCCTAGATCGAGATGGGGAGATAGGATGGAGTCAACGATCCCGGCTTCAGTTGCACGAGTAGAGTCCAACAGTCCCTCGACGAGTTTTGCAACAACAACCTTCAGCACAAATGATATTACCGGAGTGTGGAGGTTACTTGGAGGTATTCCATCAATATTCGATGGAAGGTACTCCCATGAAGAGTATGACGACGCTAAAACCCACACTGCGGGCGCGTTGTCTCTCAGCGCAAGGTCTGGATCAACAACGATGGACATTGCGCGGAGAAAGGGAGACTCCCACAACGTGGACAACGAGGTAGCGATGCATGACCTCTTTCCAGCCTCCGCAAGGACAGGCATTAATTCATCGATTTGTGGCTCGGAAGCCATTACAGCGAAGACTAGATAGAAAAATCAGAACCACTAGATCGAATGTAAACAGCGCTTCAGGCTTACAGTATTCAGCATGCAGACGGATGATAACTTGAGCGGCGGTGCGACTGCTTCTGATGGTAGCCTCCGGAGATAGAAGATGCAGCAGAGTCGCATGTTCTTCGTCTGCTAGGGGTCCTATGCGGGGAGGATAACCGACTGGATGCAGAGAGCGGCGGATGACTTCGAATAGGGCGGCCGACGCATGATCAAGAGCATCGTCATGATGAGTTGCCTGGATAACCTCGTGGTAAATCTGGGCGTCGGAGGAGAGTTCATATACCGCAGAGTCCGCATCGGGGCCCAGAGATGTGTCCGCCGGTGTTGATACTTCCGCTGCACCTGACTTCCAAGAAGGGAGTCTCGAGGCGAGGGATGACAGCGCAGGAAAGAGATGAGAGTAGAAGATATATGATAGGGTAGTCTGGAATGGAGACTTGGACGGATTGATGCTACCGTCAACAATGGCGAAGGCTACAAAAACGACCAAAGCAAACACGAAAAAAAGGCAGATGCCTGAAACAGCAAGGATAGGTGCTGGTGGCGGAGATAGGCGAAGAACGCTGGAGTAAAGTGTGTCCAGCAACCCAGCAATGAACAACATCACGGGGATGACAAGAAGCGGCGGCAGCGCTTCAATGATAGTTCCCAGAACACCTTCCGTTGCACTCCAGCGAGTCTTGATATCGACAAGCTTGTTCGACGCCTTCGCGTCCCTGGAAAAAGTGGCCATGTTCAAAAAGCCTCGACAGACAACAGCCAGTGCCGCAAGCGAGAGCTATATACAGAAAAAAGAATCAGACTAGTCCTCGCACCACAATTTCGTTCCCTTACACTGAGCACCAAAGACAGCGACCAATACGAATTGAGGCGTACGTCCGTCTTGTCGGGCTGGAAGACCGCCGGCTGTGTTACATTTAGGTTCGCGCTCCCGCTGATAGCCAGAAGAATATTGGTCAGATTGGCTATAAGTTCATTGGTCCGCGCCGTTTCGTCTGGCTCCAGCGCACTTAGGGACCCAACGAAGAACGCAGTGACTATCCCGGAGAACAAACCCAACTAGGAGTGAAAATTTGAAAGTCGGATGCGAATTGAATATGGTGGGCAAATACGTACGAATACGAGCAAAGCATCTAGCCCGCTGCGCCATCGGTCGATTTTTGGTTGGATGGTTTCTGCTAATGCAGATCGAAGCAACGCGTTCCAGGCGCTGCTACTGGTAGCTGGTACTTCTGGCATTGGTTGCTGGGAAATATCTAGTCGAGCCAACTTGAGGTACCAGTAACGATTGAATATGGTTGGTTGGAAGTAGCCGTACCTGCGGAAGCCTGTCTTTGGTCGATTCGGCGAAGCACAGCAGTCTGCTCCTCCACAACTGAAATCAATCTTTGTATTTCGGAACGGTGACTGCCTATCATGAGCAGGGAAACTCTTCTAGACGCAGCGGACAAACTTACCCGGCCAAATTCGCCATGTCAACATTGATTCCACTTTGATTGTGTCCGTCGATAAGCTCGGCCTGAATTATTGGAGGAAAGACCGCTCCATCCATGGGTTCCAAAGCAGCTGGAACGGCGATGGGATAGTTCTGATCACAAAACGCGTTTGACCCAATCACTTGACTGTCAGTGTCACGGGTGTCAATGTCCCCATTTGTATTTTCGCCCCTATTTCCGTCGATCTCGGAAATACTTATCTCTTTGGTGATGCATCTGGAAAACACCCCATGGCTACATAGGTCAATGGAGAGCCCAATAGAGCGGTAGAGTGGTAGGCATACCCCCTATACAGTAGAGGCCCCTGGCTCTATCATCGCATCACATAGATGCCATAGCATTGTAGAGCCGTAGAGCTGTAGCACTACATCGTGCTAAGTAGACCACGTGTTTCTATGGTAGATCGCTCCGCTAAGCGAAACCAGTGCGCGAGGATCTCCGGACCTTATTCGGGGGAATATCCGACAGAGTTGGGATTTGAAGAAAAAGAATGTATTCAGACGCCACAATACAGATAATAGTACGGTGAAAAGGAATGTCGCGAACGCGAGGCTAAGTACTACATGTGGCATAACAGTCAAAGGACGACTTGAGGAGAATCAAAGCTTGACTCGGAATGTTGATCGTTCCACCAGTTGTCACCGTCCGAGTTGCACAAGTCAAGAATTCAGCTTGAGGTATCCAACTTGAATAAGATTTGCAGTTGCGGGCCACTTGTCAATAAGCCAAGAATCCAATTTGCGGCTTGAGGTTTCTATTCCGACTTCAGATTTTCGAGATTTTCCGTTGGGGTACGATGCAGTGGTCTCAGCAGACAAGTCAGGTGAGGAAAAGGCTGCAGTAGGAGGCCGGACAGGAGGGGAAGGGAGGGGACATGGAATGAGCAACATGATGGAAGTGGGAAGAAAGAGAGGTAGGTGCCGTGAACTTGTCGATCTTCCTTTTAACTGACTCCGTAGCTGCGGGTCCGAGAGGGTTGTGATGAATACACGTGGATCGGTGGCCTCTATGTGCAGCGATAGTATGCGAGGGAATCTGCCGTAGAGGCCAGCGTCGACAGTAGAAAGAGGGTGTCGATGGTGCGCTACATAGAAGCCTTGGCTCTACCAGTTGCTACCTGACGACCGGTGATCTACGGTAGTTACCAGGCTTCTATGTGTTCAAAAGGCGTTTCCAGATGTGATGAGGCTTGGATGAGGCAGCTCAATCTCACTCAAAGCACCCCAGAATCAATCACCAAAACGGGGGTTTCGACGTGCATCTGTACAAAAGTTTGTCAATCCTGGAGGAGAGATAGAGGACTCTGGGGTTGCAGCCCAGTAGCCGCTTCGTTAATTCCTCAACATAGCATACGAGAATAACGATGACTGAGCAATACTCAACGAACGTCAAATGCTTGAAAGGGTTTTGTGAGTGGTCCCCACGGATTGTATTCGGAAAGAAACCCGGGACTCGGTTTTTTCTGGCCCTCAATAAACTGCAGAACCCGGGTCCGCGAAAATATCCCAGCATGTGCGGGAAGTGTTGGATGTGCTGTTTTCACTTTTTGTGATTGGAAAAATGGGTAGATTGTCATACCGTGGTATTTTATTTATCAAAAGAGAAAAGAGTACCACCGCCAACCTTTTCCGCCCACCGTGAGGTCAGTATTGCAGAGTTTTCGGAATATCAAAAACGCAGGGCGAGATTACATCGAAGGAAGTTCTTCCCCAACACCAACTCGACATATAATACAGAATTAAACTTGGCGAAGATCATCATGAATTGCACCCCGTATGAGGGAAACTGCCTCCAAGGATCGCGGTTTGATGCAGCATTTGAACGGGAGTGGCGTGCTGGTAACAGAAAACTAGGTCATTACACCAAGGTATAAACCATCATCGCTCACCTTATCAAACCCGAAACATATTCGTACGACGGCTCGATGATATTTCCTTCCGCATCCGTGGCTTTTTCAACATCAAATGTGGCCAGCATGGAGGCAACGGTGATCCAGATTGAGGAGGTGGCCATGTGCCTGCCGGGGCATAGCCTGTACATGTGTTGGGAGGAACTAGCCTGAAGATGCACCGCACTCATACCTCCGTCCAAACCCAAAGGCGGATTCCGGGCCTTTTACGGCAGGGTTCAGTTTACCGTTCAGTAAGAAACGCTCAGGCTTGAAAGCATGAGGATCAGGATACACGGCCTGGAATGTATCAGCTTTAATGAGGAGGCGGGAGGTAAGGAGCCACGGGACCTCATCATGCAGGAGAGCCCTGCAGTTTTGGCGTCAATTAAAATACACGTTACTTGAATCCGGAATCTACTGAAAGGACTGACCAGGCATTTCCAAGGACGATGGAGCCAGCAGGAAGCCTGTATCCACGATATTCGTCCTCGGCAGTGAGAAAGTGGGGTACCGCTTGGATACAATGAGTAAGTGAGCAAGATTTGCAAAAGCCAGCCCACCGAACGGTGTTACGTTTTTCCACCGAAGCAGCTCTTTGACAAGTGCGGAGACATATGGCATTGCGTCTTGATCTTCGAAGCGAGGGAGAGCTTCACCGCCCGTAACGGAATCGATTTCGGTCTGTGCCTTCTTCTGCACTTCCGGATTGGCAAGTATGGCGAGAATGAACGTCCCCAGTGCCGACACTGTCGTGTCTGCGCCGCCGATATACATTGTCCCAGCTGTCGCTTGAACGTGATGTTCCCGGTAAAATACTTGGTCAGAGGATTTCAGGGCATTGAGGTTGTCAGCGGTGAACGAAGACGGGGCGATCCCGGATTCCTGTTCATTTTTAGTGTGCGATGCTCTGGGTGACACGAGCAACTCACCAGCTGGCGTTTGGTCTCCATGAAGGGAAGCTCCAGCATACCTTGGGAGAGCTTCCTCCATTCCTGTGCCTTTCGCTTGAACCCCGCCCCAGGGAACCATGATGGAACGTGCTTCAAAATCGGGAACGTATCCTGAACCAATGATCGGTCAATATTCGGTCGCTCAGCGCTGAACTCACGACAAGGTACAATCCTGGTACATATGCGATCGCAAAGGTATGTACGGCCTTGTGGGCCAGTGTAACAAAGGGATCGTTGGAAGGAAGAACGTCGATTCCGTAGGCGACGGACATTATGATTTCGCCGGCCATTCTAATTTCATAATGGGATTTTACACAGTGACGGCAAATGTAGAGTGCGTACTGTCTGAAGTGATCCAAGAATGCATCCGGGGAGTCCAGCATACGCCCAAGGAGGGCGTGCGTAGCAGTCAGCTCATGAGGCTCGTATCTGCGGGCTGCTTTGGCGCTGAATGCCTGGTTGAACAGACGGCGATGTGTTCGCCTAACGATTACTCAGAGGCAGGAATGAGTAAGGAAAATGGTTGCTGGTACCATTCGTCGCCTGGTAAAAAGATTGGCGAGAATCAAACCGATGCGCAGGACATACATACCGTATTTCATGGTTGCGATGTTAAATTTCCACCCCATAAGCTCTGTGATCATAGGAGCGTCTGCCCTGTGCGGGATTCAGTAGGCACAAGTCCTAGGGAATCAATTCTACTCTTGCCTGTCAGAATACATGGAGGAGCGCTTCTCAAAAAGCGCATCTGTAGCCTCCAACGACGACAACACGATTACTGATGTCCCCGCGAGGTCCAGGTGGATGATATCTGAGTCTTCGAGGCAATGAATGAATGTCAGCTCGGAAGGGCAATAAAACCACCCACTGTATTGTTCGCTCCATTGCGCATATGTCTCCCATTGAAACTTGGCGGGTATGTCGAACAAATTGCCAATGAGAGGGAGCTTCTTTGGTCCGGGGGGTAGCGGTAGTTTTGACCGTTTGCTATACAGCCTTCCGACGAACAACAGGCTGGCGCATATAACAACAATCACAATGCTGGCTTGGGAAGACATGTCGGTGGATAGGAGAGGTCACGAAATCGCTCTTAAGTATGGTGCAGCTATTTATACAGAGATTAGATTCGAAGATCGGGGACAGATTGGACCAAAAGTCCCTGTGGTGAGCCTGACTCATGGGTCGAGAGAATCTTCTGCTTCTGAGGAGCAGCTGGATGGGGCATAAATAACGCACTGTACGAAATTCAAATTCAAACAATGAGAGTAGTTGTTAACACATACTGTAAAGGAAGGGCATAATAAAAATGTCGGAAAAAAGAAATTTCCCTTACAAGAGAAGCGAACATCACAAGCTCTCATAGGGCCTTATAAGAGCCTTGTAAGACTTTACAAGATCCAGCTTGAATTGTAAGACTCTTATAAGACTCTTACAAGGCTTTATAGCGCCTTATAGCGTTCGCTTCTCTTGTAAGGGAAATTTCTTTTTTTCCGACATTTTTACGAACGAAGAATCTGATAGTATCCGACAGATACGCATCGGAACAGCGACCAAAACTTAGGCGATTCAGAAATATGCACTTCCCTTCCCATGAGTTCTTTTAGTTCTGGTTGTCGGGCCAATGGTACTTGTCTGGGTGGCTGACTGTGGTGTGGTAACATGCTTCTTTATACTCCTGCAGTTCTACCGGGGCAACAAGAATGCGACCGTGAGCTTATATATGGGGCACGGAGAGGCCCAGGGACGACGGTGCAAATATTGCGCGTTCACCGGGATAATTCCTGAAAACTAGCGTTCATGAGTGGGAGCGTGCCGTGTAATGCTACCTACTTGACTTGTGCAATGGTGCCACGATGGAGCTTCGGAGGTCAAGCACGCCTACAGAAGCGGGTTAACACAGAACCGATAAGTAATACGGAACCACATGTGGTGGCCGATGCACGAATGACGACGTCCAATGAGAACGAACGCCGGAGAGTCCAAAGCACCGAGATGCCTCACGCGTACACATGCGGTATCGAGACAATAAAAATCCATCCTACGAAGAAACGAATCGAGGCGTTGAGTGAGGGACTCCGACTCAGAGGAGGAGGATTTGAAATTTGCTGCCAGTGCATCATCAAGCCTAATAAACGACGTCGCGCGTAGGTGGATCGCTCGAGCTGCCGAAGGACGGTGGAATAGACGGTGGCATGAATCTGCGACGTTGACACAAAAAATGGATGTCGATTTCCGACAGGTCATGGCTTCCGGCGCGACGGCCACAAGTTGCAGTAGTCCTGGAGTTCTGGAGTCTGAAGTGTGATTATGACGGGCGCGCCATTTTGAGCGGCACATAATCCGCTCACGACCAGAGGATGCCAGTGGCACACGGAAGGAGAGGGTAACGCGTTTGATCTTGGTCACACGCCGACGCTCCTCACCTTATTTGGGTCCGCGTCAGCCGGCCGCTCGCGCAGGCACTCAAGCCAGCGCTCAAGGATTCACCAGAAATCTCATACAAAAAATTACACATTAGGCCAACGTGTTTAAAAAAAATCAGATCGCCGCACTTCGCAGACCTTGCATCGCACTCCCGGTCCGCGAGGCTATGGGCCTGCCTTCCTCTCTGCCGCTACCGCCTTCCTCTTCGTCCTCGCTCTCCGGAACAGGAGTCGGCGGCGCACTCAAACTCGCAGCCGTGCTCGCACCCCCTGCCTCATCAGACTGTACGTCGTCGTCGGCGTCCTCATCTTCGTCCTCATCCTCGTCTTCGCCATCCTCCTCGTCCATCGACTCTTTCAGCTGTGCCATGACGAATTAGCCGACAGTTGCGCTTCACCTCAACAAGGAAGAGAAAGAAGAAATGGGAAGGAGGGAAGAAGTGGGGAAGACGGAAGTGGGAGGCGGAGAACGGGGATAAAATGCGGGGAAGCGTGGAAGGGCGAACGAGAAATGGGTAAAAGGGAGGCGAAAGAATCCAGGACGCACCATCTCAAGCAACTCGTGGCACTCATTTAGATGCGCCATCACGATCCCCTGCCCCTCGGGCACGCTGCTCCCGTCCGAACCAACGAATTTGCCATCCTTGCGCATCGAGTCGATCTGGAAGAGCGCGAGCTGGTACTGTGGGTGGGTGCGGGTAGGCGCAAAGCGAGAATAGCGCGAAAAGCGAGTACGCGTAGGCCATAAGTAAGGGAGGGGGGAGGAAGGAGAGTAGTTAGCATTCACGGATTATAGTTAGTGCGGGGTCTTCGACGAGACGGGGGCGGAAGGGTTGGGAGCACACGAAGACGAAGAAAGGAAGAAGCAAGAAGAGCAACAGTAGAGGAGAGAGGAACGGTAGTTGACTTTGCCATGAATGAGGGTGATGCGGTGTCTTCGATGAGAAGGAACGGAGGAGGGAGGGGTAACAAGAACAGAAGGCGATAACAACGCACAGGGTAGAGATCGCGGGCGCTGAACGTCCCGCCATACTTGAGCACTTCGTTGAGGCACTTCTTCACCGTCGACAATTTGTTCGCCTGCAGAGTGGGGTGAACAAAAGATGATGAAAAGTAGGGCATCGGACGCACGATGGGCATGAGCTCCTCCGACACCGGCTCACTCGAGGAGAGGAGGCGGTAGATCAGGCCGTAGCACCGCCGCAGGAGGTACAGCAGGATCTGCCGCAGCTGATCAGCACACCATCATGATTCAAAGGTTCACCCCAGACGTACATACTGCCCCGGCGGCCGGCCGCCCTCCGCATCGAGAAACTTGCCATCCACGCGCATCTTATCAATCTCCTGCAGTGCAGACGAGTAGTTCCACAAATCCGTCTCCCTCAAACTCCACCGGTGGGTGAGCACCAGACTCTCGAGTTCCGCGCGGATGCCCGAGAGGCGCTCGTGGATCGGCTTGAGCGCGCCTGCTACGTTCTTCGAGTCCTCGTTCGCCTTTATCTCCTGCGCGATCTCGAAGCACTCCTCGAGGAGCGACGAGCACACCGCCTGCGATGCGGGCACGATCCCACCTGGGCCGAGAAATTTGCCATCGACGCGCTTCGAATCGATCTTGCGTAGCTCCTCCTGCAGGGGCTTGAGCTCCGCTTTGTGCGGGCCATCCTTGGCCGCGAGCGCGACGAGCTGCCGCCGGATCGTGACGAGGCGCTCGTGAATCGGGACGAGCTCGACGGAGAGCACGGAGAGCGACTCCTCAAGCCCGCGTACGATGGCGTCTGTTGCGCACGCGTGAGCCGCGGGTCGAGAAAACAAAACACGCGTACGTACCGCACTCGTTCAGTTGGCGCTCGAGCAGCTTCGTTAACGCGTTCGCGTGCTTGCCCTCGTGCTGCACGATCTGCCGCAGCTCGCCCAGCCGCCGGCGGAAGGGCGCCAGGTCCGCATCGTTGTACACCGCCGACTCGTCCATATGCCGGAGAATTTGCTGGTGAAGGCGTCAGCTGGGTACATACAACGTAAAAGAAACGGACCCGCATAGAGGCTATCTGCGAGTACGTCGCGGGGGTGTCGCGTGTCTTGCCTATGGTGAGGTAAAACAGGGACAGTAGGCTGAAGACGTCGGCGAGCGTCGTGTCAAGCCGGTTATTGTAAGTCGCGTTGTCATCGCGGACGTCGTTTAGTTTCGTGACTGTGTATTCTATCAGAAGGGGAGACATTCACAGTCACCCAGAGTGTCGCCGCACCTTGCTTTACCACAGCCTGGTAGAGCGAGTTGACGTCGGAGGCCTTGATGTACTCGCCGCGGTCCTTCTTGAGGACAGTGAGCCTGTTGCGGATGCTACAAAGGGCGGGTATCAGCAGAGATTTTTGCGAGCCACAGGACGCACTGATCCCCGTCGAAATGAGACTGATTCTGAACAGTCGGGGTAATTCGTGAATGAAATGAATATCCCAACGTTCGCGGCGAACAGCATTCGATTCACCTGCATCGTCTCAGGAGATACAGCTAAACCTTGGCCGACTTTTCGACGAGAAATACCACGAGCTCATGGTGCGTCCTGTGGACAGAAAACAAGAAGATGAGACAAACTTGATAACAGCCTCCAAGATAGGGAGTTCTGGGAGAACAAGTCAGGGAGAACAAGGATAGAGTATAGCATGAATATCACACCTTCCTGCGGTACAGGCGCAGTCATGGAGAATAGAGCAAGGCGGTGAAGGCGAGGTGATCCTGGAAGTTTCAAGTCAACGTCTAACGCTGTTTGGTTATGTTGTTCTACACTTTCGGAAAACCGCGACCCTCCTCAAATCTATGTCGAAAGGTACCCCCGAATTCAATCTCAAAATATGGAGTGGCTATCCAACGACGAAGGCCAAGATCGTAGAACTCAAGGCAACTATCCATACTTCCCAAAAATCAAAATTGTCGCGAATTCGCCTGACGAATTCAAGCAAGGACGATGGCTGCCTGCCACCCAACTCCACCCTGCCACCTTTTCCCGCGTTCGGCGTGGAACCTGACGAAAACCAACGGCATTCGATGATTCATGTGTCATATACAATATCCCGTTGAATCGGCGATTCGGAAGACAACCGAGAAATGCGGCTATACGTGCTGCAAGACGCGTCATCTGAATTTCATAGGCTTGGCCGAATTGCGAAAGGGTATTGCAAGCATTGGCCGAACCTCTGTGCAAGAGATTCGCTCAGAGGTTCGCACAATTTGTTTTTCTCCATTTTGTGACGTTCAGTACTGGGTTTCGTTGCAACCCCGGTAGCGGCCGTAGCAGAGTCAGCAACTCGCAGAATCAAAGACGGCGGACGTTCACCGATCGGCGATAACATCGAGGACAAATACGCTTGTTGAGTTCGATGCTGACTGAGCACAGCAATATCATCGTGGGTTCGCTCTCTTTGGACTGTTTTAAATCCTGGACCACGCCTGGTATTTGGATGTTGAAGGACCCACTGTTTGTGCACTTAGCCCAACATTCCTCGCCTCGTAAGCTGTTTGAATTCCGCTCCGGTGGTAAGTTTATCTGACCTCACAGGTTCATGTAATGCCCATGCTGACTGTCATTCAGAATTTCAGATGCAGAGGATTTTCTTGGCGTACCTGCGCGCCAAGAGACTCAGTCAGTCCTCTAAAGGCAAACCCAAAGGCTCTGTAATTGTTCAACGTTCATCCTGACTGGCAACTTCCGCGAACGATCCAAAGGTCACTTTCACAGGACTTGAGAAGAGGCTCTCTCTCTCATCCGCAATTTTTCACAATTTTTCGACGAGCCCACGACATTTTGAATTTCCTAGGGGGGTTGTCATGTACTAGCTCATTTCCATCGGTCTGCCGTTATCTTTAGGCCAGGTATACGCCCTCTACAAATGATCTCTTCAAATTTCACATCATGATTTTTTTGAACCGCCTACGACTATCGGCCCGAACTTCGAAGTCTTCCAGAACACTTGGAATCTCGCGGTTGGCTTTGCGCCTTGTCAAGATCCGCCTATGATGGTGTTAGGACAACTTGCTCTACACCAACCTTTACTGAAGGGGATCTGGGCGTCCACCCATTCGTTATCGTGCACTAATGCGATTGTGGCCTTTGGAGTCTGTGAAAATTGAATTCAGAGGTTCTGCGCACTCGAACTGGCCTTACTGTGGCGAATAACATGGTCGATGACCGCTTTAGCTCGGTGGTCTGGCTGCTCAAAATCTTTATTCGATTTTTCCATGTGCTAGAAAGGCGACCAACTGACCTCAATATTATTGTCTGCTGGTGGAGAGGGATCCACCCCTCGAGAGCGTCGAAGCAGGCAGAGCGGGAGCCCGTGTCCTTTCAGGCGGAGGAGTTTCTTGTATAGTTAGCTGTCGCCCGTCGATAGCTGGCTGAGATAGACTGGGCCATGAGGCTGCTATTTATTGAACGGCAACAGTGCGCCGAAGTGTGGATTTAAGGGAATTGCCTTTTCGAGCGAAGGGTCAAAGCTGATTATACTGCTACCTACTCATCATTGTCAAAACCACATTCAGCGCATCCCACTTGGGCACATGCACCATCGGCTCGCGCTTCCAGTCGAGGCGCCCCGTCCCCTCGAACTTCTCGTCGAAGGGGGATATCTGCTGGATCCAGTCGATGTCGAGGTACTCCGTCGCGACAAACACCTTGAGGAACCCGGAGCTCGACGCCAGCTCGCCCGGGGGGAGCGAGAACTCGAATGCGCGCTCACTCCCCATTCCGATCGTCACCGTGCCCCCGTGGCTCCGCAGTGGAGCCAGGACGTGCGCGCCCGCGGGGGCGTACCACATCTGGAGAAGAGACGCGTGTAACTATGCTGCAAGGCAAGCGAATAAAAATGGGACTCACAGATATCGTGTACTTGTTGGGGTCGAAGTAGAAGACGTACGGGAAGAGATCCTCCTCGGACTCGTTACAGAGCGTGAACCCGTACTTCGCGCCGACGCACGACGAGAACTTCGCCTCGTGGTTTTCAACGAGGTTCCCGTCGCCCGCGGGGCCCGCCCGCGGATCCGGCTTGCGCCCCGGGAAGTCGCCCAAGAGGCGGTGCATCTTGAGCGACACGCCCTCGAGGGGGGCGCTCCCGTGGTGGCGCTCGAGGAAGTAGTTGAAGTGCGCGATGCCGTCGAGGACGGCGGGCAGGTGTACGGTGTTGCCTTTGAGCGCGAGGCGCGTCTCGCGCTGGCACTCAATCATCGCGCTCGTGAGTCGCTCGATGACGATCTCGTCGCCGGCGCCGGCGCGCAGGGCGATATCAGCGCACTCCCGGGTCGGCGCCTGCACGTACTTGCGCCCCATGGGCTGCAGCGTGATGATTTCCGTCGGGAAGAGGTCGGCCGTGTAGGGGAAGTCGGGCGGCGTGTAGACGTGAAGGATCATGGCGTCGTTCTTCCAGTCCGACACCACCGCTTTGGACTGCTCAGGGAGGGTAAGGGGCTGCCTGTCCTTGGCGATGAGGATCGACCGGCCGATCTCGACGGACTCCGCCACGAGGGCGCGCAGGAGAGTGCCGTCTGGTCCGAGCGCGGAAAACTCGGTTCCAGGGACGATGCCCTCCACAGATCCCATGTCGATTCGGAATGTCTGGACGATATCTGAATCCTCTGCGGGCGGCGCTGTGTGCACCATGATGCGGACAGCGCGTCGACCGGTCGCGGGGTAGTTCTCGTCGAACAGCCGATGATCCCTCCTCGCGCCGCCGCAATGAGGAGTCTGCCCGGACCACGTAGGGAGGCGATTGAGTAGGTCCGTATACGTCGTGGTCTCGAGGTCGACGCGGCGCAGCCAGGTGATCAAGCTCTCCGTAAAGCGCCCGTGCACTGAGTTGTCCGTGTACCTGATCTCCCGCGCCGTCTCGTCCTCGCGGCACGCAGCCAGCAGGACATGCGAGGTCGCGGACTGGGACCACATTTGGTAGAGCCCGACCATGTGGGGCTTGCCTCTCCACAGCTCCTTGTCGAGCTCCAGAGGGACCTTAGGCGATGGCGTTGCGGCGTTGCGCGCTCTCCCGATCTTCCGCCCCATACCACCGGAATGGCACGCGTCGAGTATAACGGTCTATGGGGCGACAATCATAAGCAAGAGGCGAGCGAATGGACGGATAGACACGCACGATATTTCTACCCTTCTTCGCTGCAAGCTCCCACAGCAGCCATCCCAAAACATAGTCGGGGATCGCGTAGACGTACTTCCCGTCAGCGCGCTGCGTTCGCTCATCCACCGGGGAGATGGCCTCGACCTTGCCATCAGAGGCGATGAGGTTTTCCGGAGCCTCCATGCGGGTTCCGTGCCCCGCGTAGTAAAATATCATCGTTGCATTCCCATGATCAGGAATATCGGCGTTGTCCAGGAAGTGGGATTGGAAAGTCGCGATGATGTTCGCGCGGGTGGCCTGCTCGTTCTCGAGAAGAACGATATTCGCGGGAGGCACCTCAAGCCCTCGTTTCTCCCGGGGATCGAGCAGGTATTGTTTGAACTCTCTCGCGTCATTCACGGCCCCTTGCAGAGTAGCGAAATCATCCGTCGCGAGGTACTGTAACAACATAAGCTTCGCGCCGCGTATATCCACTTGGAAGAGAATCGTGCACCTTGTTGATGCCAATGATAAACGCAAAGACTTTGGTGTCCTTCGAACAAGACCTTTCTTCCAATGAGGTCTACTCTCCAATTATATCAGCTGGGAAAGATGTCTAGGAGACGGTGGTGACATACCGAAACGTGATTGGAAGTCATGGGAAGGGGAGCAGCATCGCTGATTCGTTCGAGAATGCCCCCGTTTAAATGCTAACACCAGGGGCGTCAAATGAACAAATTTGAGAGCTGGCGGTGCAAAACGAGCTGGATTGGCCAGATAGGTTCTGTTCTGAGGAAATTTCCGGCGGATCCGGCGGATCCGGCGGATGGGCCGGACAGCCCTTAAGCAGTACCTCCAGCAACGACTTAAGTATCCGAGATAGCTCACTGCTTAAGGCGGCCCCCTCCGTCTCTACTTAAGGTCCTCTCCGATTCTGTCCTTAAGTGCAAACATTATACATTCCTTAGGTGGTTGCCTTCGGCCTTCTCCTTAAGTACAAACCACCTATCCTCCCTTAAGCCGCCTCCACTGCGCTCCTCCTTAAGCTCTCTTGTTCCCGGGCTCTTAAGGAACACCATTCTTCCCTCCTTAGGTGGCCGCCTTACGAACTATGCAGTTTGTCATTGTTTGTCCCACACCTCTCTCATCGCCGCTGAAACTCGGGTCCACCGCCAGCGAGTACCACCCGCCACACCCCCCATCCGCATCCGCATACGGGCGCGCGTGCAAGGTCTTTGCAGAGGGTGGCTATGGATGGAAGATTGATGCATCCATGTAGACCGTAGACGTGGCTATCAGCCGTCTCCGCCTCGCTGGCTGCCGCGCCCTCACCCACTCCCCCAAACACCCGCTCGTCGTCCTCTTTTCCGGCTTCATCAGCGCTGTCGAGGAGGTCATCAAATGGGCGAGGGGACTGCAACTCCCGTGTGCCGTATTTCTTGAGGTGCGTTTTGATCCCTTTTCGTCAGTTGTTTTCTAACGCGACTAGTAGTACTACAGGACCCTCGCGCGCTCAGCTGGTCTGCCCCAGCACGTACCTTGGCGCCTCGCCCGCCCGCTGCCGTTCCCCACCCCGCTGCCACTTTACGGACACACGCACGCCTTCCTCGCCTGCCTGGATGCCCCTGCCTTCCCAGTTCGTGGAGGGCCCCGCGGAATCGTATTTCCATCCACCAGGACATTCCGAGGGCTCCTCGTCCGTGAATGCCTGTTCATTCGCCCCTGGCACGTGGCGTACTGGTTCGTGGCCGCCCTCTGCGGGTGGTGCGTGCGTGTACTAATACGCGTCCGCAGTCGGGGGTTGGTTCACTGAACGTGCCGCCTTGGCCCTGCGCTCGCCTCGTCCGTGAGCGGCTTTTCATGACGCGGGATGCCGGCCACCTTTTCCGCGAGATGCGGCCCCGCAGTCCACGCCATCCCCTCCTCCCTGTTGTTCCGCCTGGTTCGCCCCCACGCCAGTCTGCCTTCTACACAATGATCCCGTGCGCCTTCTCGCAAGGGCGACGACATACACTTCCACTCACCCGCCCTCTGCTGCCTCTGCCCCTGCTGTCGTCTCCCAGCGGCGCCCCGCTCCGCCCCGCTCCTCGGTCCCGCACACGCTGGGGTCACGTTCACCGCACGTATGTCGACGCGGGGAGGGCGGTGAGGTTACTCCTGCTGCGTTCACCTGTGACACATCCGCCGCCGATTCCCAATGACGCCGAGTCGCGATTGTCTCCGCTGGTGATCGATTGATCCCCTCCCTCTTGCCTCACTTCTCTCACCCGCGCTGCGTCCTGTCCTGGTTACTTATGTATTTTGGATAATAGATGAATATTTTGGCCGACAAATGAGTAAGCGTGCGCATGCTTAAGGTTATTGATTGCAACCTAAGGTTGCCCTTCAACTTAAGGATGTGGTTCCTAGAATTGCTTAAGGAGATGGAACGCGGTAGACCTTAAGGACCTTGCAGTCCGGACTCCTTAAGGGTGAGATGGTACAGGCAACTTAAGCAGGATATGTGGTAGGTTCCTTAAGGTACACGCATTGCACAACACTTAAGCAGGAGGGGAAACAAGCTGCTTAAGGAAACCAAAAAATTGGGCGCCCTAATGTCCCCATAAAAAATCTATCTCTATGGAAGGAACTTTCTTCCAGGAAGGAGGGTGGCCTTTTCTGTGACACTACTTGAATTCATTGTCCCCTGTGTCACCCCACAAGTCAGATGACATGTAGGGCCTTAAGGAACATTCACCTTAATACAAACACTGGAAATGTAAAATTATGCAGTGAAGGCCTTAAGCAATGCGCGACAAACTCTCTTAAGAGATCTGATAATGCAGGCCTTAAGGGGCATCCGGCTCATCCGGCTCATCCGCCGGATCCGGCGGATTATTCCCAGTGCCGGCAACGCTTCCGGATTGGCGCCTTGATGATCGATAATGTCCCGGCCTGTCGTGGCCCGTGGGTGCATTTCACAGCCTTGTCTGTCAACATCGGGGCCACAATAATGTAATGGGGAACGAACCGTACAGCGTTCGTCTAGAGCTGAGCTCGAGACTTCCAAATTCGTCCGTCGCCCCAAATTAAAAGTGAATGAAGATATTCATAACCGCTCCCTTGTCGGGTGAGGTAAGTAGGTAGGCACAGTCCAAACAACGAACACTGGGTCCGGGAATTATCCCAGTGTACAAGCAAGCAAATTAGCTTTCCCTGCGGTTGAACTTGTACGACTCTGTTATGGGTGAAAACTTCCGCAATTGTAAAGCCGGGCTTGGCCAGTCGAGAAACCAAGGGAGGGGAACACGAATTTTGGACACTCCGCAGTCGCTGGAGCTGTAAGAGCAATTTGGCATGCGCAGACGGCATACCACGGTCAAAACGGAAATTTGCACTGGTAGTGGCAGTGTCGGAAGGAATGAATGAGTCACGTGTGGCGTTAAATCAACTCGGACCACAACCGTCAACGATTTCAGCAAAACCAAAACTTAAAGGTAAACCGCCGACGGATATCGGACAATTTTCTAACGCTACCAGTGATTCCAGAAGGGATCAGAAAATGCCTTTTGTTAATGAAGCACCGTCAAATCGCCGATAAGTAGAGGGGCATAGTATGCGCATTGACATGAGTTCAGTATGCAGAAGCTCGCGACCTCTCACGACCTATCACGACCAAGATATGGTGCGATATCAGTGGCGCCGTGTCGCTACAGCCTCATGTGGACTCAAAAATAGTTGACTGCTATAGATGCTGTCTTAATACTGGCCCGCCATCTTCTCCGCCGTCTAACATGTCGACTACTGCAGCCCTTGAGTCCAGGGATACTCCTTCCCAATTCCAGGTGTCTCCCAGCAATCTGAGAGGACCCGTGGGAACCGATACATCTACTGGGAGTCTCGATGGCCCTACTCGTCTGGGACCGTCCACTACAATATCTGGCGGGATGTCCACGTCCAGGACAGCAGATTCGACCCCAGCAGCTACTCTGAGCCGCGGCGCTGTGCTACGGAAGAGGACGAAAGATTCGACACAAAGGACAGCATGCGGCCGTCTGGTTCCAACGACGAGAGCGATCCATCTACTCTGCGGCCCGACGATCCAGCGCATTCAGACCCCCTCAGTAGCACGTTCGGCGGTCCGTCCTCGTCCAGGATAACAGGTTTCAGTCGCGATGAATCCGACACTATCACACCGACAGCCCCTCCACATCCACGACAACAGGCATCAGCCGTGATCCTGCCCCAGCTGCGGCTCCACCACGGGCCCAATTACTACGGAGGAGCACGAGAGAAACGGAAATGGGCGAGGGACACACGAGAGACGATCTAGCGTCTGGATCTCACGATGACTCTGGTGTATCTACTCCGAGACTCGACGATTTTGGGCCTTCGGACCCGCTCGCTACGACGTTCGCCGGCTCCTCCACGTGCCATGATCCTGCCCCAGTCGAGACTTCGAGCCCGGGTGCAGTGCTGCAGAGGAGCCCGAGAGACTCGATGCAAGCGAACACGGGACTTGGGGAAGCCGACCAGGCGAACGAAGTGAGAGAGCTATCCCGGAATCTGATGTTGCTTTCCCACCGGATTGAAACACTCGAGACCAAGATCGCAGACGCCGGGCAAAGCGAAAGGCGGCAGGTCAAAATCACTCCTTGGAGAATGCTAAACACCATCTTTGTCCTAGTAGTGGGTGGATACAAAGCCGTGGCGACGTACCGCGGACAAGCGACGGGGCCGACAACTGCAGACTGGATTATTGGTGTTGTCTGGGCTTTGACGTACGTATGTCTATACAAATCCGATACTGATTTGTGGAATAATCGAAAGCGTTTACTGGGTCACTTTCTATGAAGAGCTTTCGGATGCGGATGAGAGACTTGGCCATCCAAGTTGGTACTTCGCCTATGATCTGTCGGGGTTCTTGTATCGTTTCGTTCCGGTACTCTTTGCCCCCTTCATAATTTTTGGCTTTTTTCTAGGTGGGTCTAATTACCGTGTCCAAAAAGTTGATCAACCTGAATGAAATCTGATAGTTTTCTGTATGGCTTTCTTCGCACTTTGGCCGGCGATGATAGTACACGACGAAGACTCCAAATGAGAGATGATACTAATGCTGCCGATAGGACTGATTTTGGCCGTCGTGCTAAGCTTGGCCCTGTGCCTGGCACTGTACTTAGTACTGGTGATAGCATACTTTGCGGTCCTCGTGCCACTGCGTCAAGTACGATTACCTTTCTTCCGAGGCTTCTTCGTTGCCTCGGACTGGTTCTTCAAGCCACGCCGACCCCGATTCGTCGACTTGGTCTTGTTCATGTTCCTCTGCATCATTCAGATTTTGTTGAATCATAGTGAGCGCTGTTGCCAGGAGTGTCTATTCTGACCAGCCCATACCCCTTTCTGCAAAGTCGGACTAACGTGGCCGTTTCAACCGGACTCGGAGGTTGCGCTGCCCTTCAATCCTGTCGGGATCGCGATCGTGTCTGCATACGTGACAAGGCTTATAATTACCTCGGTCATCTGCTGGTATATCATCCATGGCTTCGTTCGAATGGTCCGCCGGCTAGCTACCCGCGGTCGGTCCTCATTTAGACTCGCTATGGGAGACTTGGAGTCGGGGATAGTCGAACAACAGCGGGGAACCGAAAGGGAAGAACAGAGGGCCTCGAGTTCGGGGGTGCAGGCCGCCGTCACGACTACCGGGACGTCAGCGGCTACAACGTCTGGATCGGCACCGGCGATACAAGGCAACTCTTCTGTGCAGTGTCATGCTCCCGAGGCATCTTCCAGTCAGGCCGCGGCACCGCAGGCGCCCACCCGAAGTGATAGCGGTCATAGTGGTGGCCACTGGGATCGCAGCGCTGGGAAGGGGAAGGGTAAAGCACGACAACTGTCACCGAGCCCTGAACGGGGCTTCCAAGGCACTTAAAAGGCTCCGAGTCCTTCCAAGCCTCGACAAGGTACGTACCACTCCAACGAACCCTGAATTATGACGATCAATTTCAAGAGTCCTTTGAAGGGTCGGCAAGGCTTTGTGGGCTTTCAAGGCCTTTCGGCGCTTGTAAGGGTTTTACGGCGCTTCCAGATTCCTCCTCGGACTTCTTACGAATCTAAAAAACAAAGACAAAAATGACGAAGGAAAAAAGTACGCATTGAGGATGTGGTTACTACATTTAAATAAATCTAGGGCGCATATATTCAGCTTTTTGTACGAACACGAACGGAACCGAAGACTTGCAGAAAGTCTGTGCAGCCGTGCGATCGCAGTTTGCAGGAGGTATAATGGTTGAGCTGTGAGTAAAGGAGGATGTAGGTGAAGCAAATACATACTGGACGGACGTCCGGGTAGGATTGAAGACGAAATGGGGGATATCAGTCAGTTAAATGTGATGAATTCAGGGGAAAGGACTTGTTGATGGGTGTTGGGAGGCAGGCAGGCAGGTCGTCGGGCGTGCTAATAACGGAGGTCGTGGCAGTGTGGAGCTGGAGTGAAGGGATCCGCCAAGTCAAGTGAGCGGAGGCACCAGAGGTGGATATAACAGCTCGTACTCGTCAGAGAGCTGGGGCTTTTATCTATTAGCAAGAATACGGCCGTCAACGAAAAAAGGCAAAAGTTAAGTACCAATGAGGTTCGAGATCTTTGAGGTCGGCGGACATCGTTTTATCGAGTTGAAGCATCGTGGTGGGAGCATGGAGAGCAAGGGGAGGGAGCATCAAAAGGGGTCTCACCAATTAAGCACATAAGATTTCGGTGCATTGCTGGCAGCAAAGTCAAACCCGGGGGTGCGTGAAGGCATTCGGATCGCAGGGAGCTCTATATGACAGTTAGTAGTTACCAAGGCTGTACTACAAACGAATTCTGGCACACCGTTCATCTAGCCATCGTCCCCAATCCATCCACACACGCCACGGTACACGAATCGGTTGCGAAAGCGAGAGGCAGGAGGGAAAGAGGACTCGCTCTGGAATGGTTGTGAGACTGGTAAAAGGCCTGAGGAAGGAGAAGGAGGAGAGGAGATGGTGGTGTTGTGGTGGTGAAGAGCAAGAAGCGACGCGAAGATTTTGGGACTTGGTTGATCTTAAGTCGTTTCGGAGCCGAAACGGCGAGGCTTGGAAGAGGCGTTCAACTTAAAGGGACTTTCGTCACTGCGGGCGGGAAAAGCATGGAGCTCGCCGGTATGGTGCTTTCAAGCTCGGGGGTGCGCCTGGTAGTAGCAGTAGTACCAGCGCACGAAGAAGCCTTGCCGGTCCTTGCCGAGGTCACGACGTCTTGAACAACCTTGAACAAATTCAATGATACTGCTATTCAGCAACCCCCGTACCGCGACTACGGGGGTTGCTGATTAGAATTATCCCTGTAGACACACTATACTTGCTGTCTCGGGTAACCAACGGGTAACCTAGTCCTGTGGTTACCGCGCCATCACAGTAGGCGACCAGGGTTATTAGATAAGCACCGTTTTGGGACGTCACGTGTACGATGCATTGACGCGACTTCACTGAAGTTCACGCGTCAAGAGCTGCACAAAGCGCTAAATTCGCAAGTTGTGTGGGTTTTAACATGTCTAGACCATGGATTCGCCTTCCAGTACTGTCTTTTGGTCAATATCAAGTTGAACGACAGAAATTAGGGGTTTCTTGGCCAAATTCGGCAAAAATAGGCTATTGGTGTGGAAATCGTCCAGGGAGAGGTCCCTCAGCTCCAAATTTTACCGTGGAGGTGGTGAGGGTCTTGAAATCGTCTGCACACGCCGAAATTCGCGTCTAATGGCCCAGAACGCGTGAAATAAATGCGTTGTTTGGTTGTGCATCACCCATCATTCCGTGATAAGATCGGACGCCGCTTATCGGACGCGGTAACTAACAGACTGTAATGGGCGAGGAACGAGCCGGTTTTCATTACAGCGTCTGTCTAGAGAGACTACGGGTAACCCATAGTGTCCGGGCTGTCGGTCCAATTCTACTCAGTGTAGTCACTGCTAAGTCAACGCTGGCGGCCGCAACCCTAAAAGTGGATGGAGATTTCATTGCTGCGGACAGTGTACAAACAGTACGACTCTGAAACTTCCGCGATTGAAAAGCGCGGCAGTCGCTGGAGCTGTAAGAGCAAATTTGGCATGCGCAGACGCCATACACTGGTTGAAACGGAAAATTAGAGTACTGCCAGAGGAATAAATCAGTCACCGCGTCTTAGTAGTATAGAAACCCAGATCAAAAAAAAAAAAAAAAAAAAAAGTCACGTGCGTTACCTCGTAACTCGAACTTCGACTCAACAGTCAACGACTGCAGCAAACCCAAGCGAAAATCGCCAGCGGATATTAGACAAGTCTCTACCGCTAACAGTGATTAAACTTGAAGGAGGGTTACAAAAAGCCCTCTGATAATGGAGCGACGCCGATAGCCGCTGGCCATGGGCCCATTAGTCTCTTATAAACAGACGCTACAACAGTTGAGGTGCTCGTGCCTCGCATGTTGTAGTCTGTCGATTACCCGCCATCCGTGATCGGAGATCGACCTTGTTACATAATCTTGAATTTTCTCGGATGTCGTTCGCAGCAATACCACCTCTGTTTACGCGTTTTTACGTTGAATTGTCGTGAAGGGCCCCATAGTAAATGTCATCTCCAGCCAAAATTTCCTCAACGAGTTCGAAACCAACTAGATGAATTTTCGCTTAGCGCACCACGTGATTAGAGAAGTATTTCTACCAGGACCGGTGATAACCCCAATATAGGTCCGATCCGCAAAATCGGCCTCGATTCGACTTTTGTCCGGACTTTTTAAAAGTTCCCACGGTTTCTGAGACTGCAGAAATCGTTCTTTCCGCAAGGCGGTCACTTTCGGGTTTTTTTGCCCGAAACTGTCACGAAATTGTGTCCGGACTTTGGGATCGGACCTATATTGGGGTTATCACCGGTCCTTTTCTACCACCCTCAGGGGAGCCGAGAGAATAAAATCTGAGGATACAGTTGGCTTTAGAATAGTAATAAATGTCGAATGGCTTCCAAACTTTGTGGATTGAGAGCCAGAGAAGAGGGCAAGAGCCGAGCAGAAATTCAAACTCCGCACTTTACGTAACAAGGTCGATCTCCTTACATCTGGCGCGCGGTAAACTACAGACTATGGGCCCATGGGGCATCATGATATGCGCATTGACTGTAATCTGAGTTATGCAGAAACTCCCGACCAAGATGTGGCACAATATCAGCGGACCTGTGTCGCTATAAATGTGCCAGTCTTGATAACGTCCCCCCATCTCCTCCGCCATCTAACATGTCGACTACAGCAGCCCTCGAGTCCACTGGCAGGGATATTCCCTCCCAATTCCAGGTACCTCCCAGCAATCTGAGTGGACCCGTGGGAGCCGATACATCTACCCCGAGTCTCGATGACCCTGCTCGTCCGGAGCCGCCCACCACAATATCTGGCGGAACGTCCACGTCTAGGACAACAGGCTCAGTCAATCCAGATTCGATCCCAGTAGAGACTCCGAGCCGCGGTGCTGTGCTACGGAAGAGGACGAGAGCGCAGCCCGACGATCCAGCGCATGCAGACCCGCTCAATAGCATGTCCGGCAGTCCGTCCACATTCGGGATAACAGGTCGCACTGACCCTGTTACTACCACCTCCGACAGCCCCTCCACATCCAGGACAACAGGCTTGAGCCGTGATCCTGCCCCAGCAGCGACTCCGCCGCTGGGCACGTTGCTACGGATGAGCACGAGAGAAACCCAGATCGGCGAGGGACACACGAGAGATGATCTAGCGTACGGATCCGACGACGAGTCGGGTATAAGACTCGACGATCTTGGGCTTTCAAACCCGTTCACTACGACATCTCCCGGCCGCCGTGATCCTGCCGCGGCCGCGACTTCGAGCCCAGGCGCAGTGCTGCAGAGGAGCCTGGGAGACTCTACGTTAATGGACATGGGACATAGACTGGACGACCAGGCGAACGAACTGAGAGAGATATCCCGCCGTATTGCAGAACTCGAGGCCAAGATCGTGGGCGGGCGAAGCGAAAGGCCTGAGGTGAAAATTACTCCCTGGAGAGCGCTAAGGACCGTCTTCCTTCTGGTAGTTGGTGCATATAAAGCCACGGCGACGTATCTCGGACAGGTGACGGGGCCGACCACCGCAGACTGGATTATTGGTGTTGTCTGGGCTTTGCTGTACGTATCCTTATACAAAATCCACAGTGATACTGATTTTGGAATAATCAAAAGCGCATACTGGGTCACTTTCTATGAAGCGCTCTCGGAAGCGGACGAGGAACTCGGCCATCCAAGTTGGTTCTTCTCATATGATCTGTCGGGGGTCTTGTATCAGACCTATCCGCTTCTCCTCTTCCCCTTTTACCTGTTTGGGGCTTTGGTCGGTGAGTGAATTCACTCTGTCTGAGGGATTCCTCAATCTGATAGCTATTAGTTTCCTTCAAAGTCATAGACATAGACAAACTCGATCCCGAAACTCCCTTCTGGCTATCAAATTTTCAACTCATGCTGTTAATGGTAGCCGGCGCTGGTTACCCTTCGATATTCGACCTCTTGCCAAAATTGAAACTGGGCAAGCTGCTGCGCCAAGTACGATTGGCGCAATTTTTATTCCATGGCTCGGACTGGTCCCTCTATCGAGACAACAGATTTAATGCCGTCGTCTTCATTGGTGGCGCGGTTCAATATGTAGTGAGTATATTTTTCGAGCCGGGTGAGTGCTGTTGCCAGGAGTCTTTATGTTGACCAACCCATGCCCCTCTCTGAAAAGTCAGGAAACTATGGTGGCCGTTTCCTCTCGGGGAGGTCTATGGTGTTCTCTACTTGGCAAAGTGCACATCACTGTACACTGCCTCGTTTTTTATCTGGTATATTGTCTGTGGCTTCGTTCGAATGGCCTACCGGCTAGCTACCCGCGGTCGGTCCTCATCTTAGCATTATATGTAAAGTAATTTCCACGATGAATTCAATAGTTTCCTCTTGCTCAGCGGCTGTGTATAATAGGATGGTTCTGTCATCTGAATGACTGTGGGACTTGAGGGCCCTGTGCATGGGGGTCCGTTGCTAAACGCAGGCGCAATTAAACACTGAAGCGTCAGGTGGCCGTGGACATATATACATCCAGATCTAGTCACCGCCCATAGACCGAGAGTGTCTAGTCGACAAAGCCCCCCCTTCTGCAAAGTTAAAGAGATATGGTGGCCGTTTTCCTTGGACAAAGATCACTACCTCCATTATGAAAACTCGACGAGTAAAATACTTGCTTCCGCATCCGCAGTGGGTATGATGATTGTTCTCTTCTTGTATCCATATATTCCTTGCGCCTTGATTCGAATGGTCTCTCGGCTAGTCACATGCGGTCAGTCTTAATCCTAGCTTTATTAGATATCCACGACGAGTTCGAACAGTTTCTTCAGAATCTATGGCGTGTATAAATGGATGGTTCTGGAGCGAGCTCGGTTGCGGCTCAACAATTCAGATGCAAAGGGCATACCCAGTCTAAGATGAGTACTGTAAGTCGCTTGAAATTTGTGTTCCGCATAGACAGGTTTTCATGGCCCCGAAGATACAGAACTCGTTCCAGAGTATCATTTCACTGTAAAATATTTCTATATCCGAGTTAATGTCAGGAAACACGGTATCTGGGAGGCTGGACAATAAAATAATCCGTGCGAACTTTCGCGGGGCACGTGGATTATTTCCTTTCCTGGTTACGCTTAAGTAGATCATTGATGCCAAGAAACTGCGCCTGAGAGCCTGGATCGCCCAAGGATCGCCCAAGGATTTGGTGTGCACTTTCAGACAAACGTAGGGGAGAAACACTGAAGCATCAGGTGGTCGACGGCCAGCTATGGTCATCGTACTTCGAAGACCCATCTACACCGCCAAAGTACCCGCACGCTGCCTCCAGCTGGAGTCGTCAGCTGGGTTCCATCTTTTTCAAAGCTGGTTAGTAGATGGCGGCCAGCTGGTAGCCAGCTGAATTTCCCAGCTGAAATTTCCAATTGTCAACCAGCTGGTGATACTCTAGAAATCCAGAACCATGATCATGAAAATCAGAATATATTCACCGGTGCACAATGTATTGACAATAAAATCTGGTCTCTCTTCTCTCGGTAGTTAAACTCGGAGTCCGCTGAAAAACCTGCAGGATCTGTAGTAGGTAACTCGGGAGAAAATAATCAGGGAATAGAACTGAGGAGGACCCATCCTGACTGAGCTAGAGGATCTAATTATTGCGGAGTGAGTCAGAGTCTTCAAGTTGAGCTCGGACTGCTTGAGTGCGACGAGATAGTTATCCTCCGAGCAATATCGATAACCAACAGTTCGTACAAATTCTGTGAGGTTACATGGGATTTGAATGTGACACGGGATTATTCTCTTGTCCGGGGTTAGCGACGGAGGAATGCTGACTCCGACAGCTGAGTGCTGACCAGTGACTTTGCAACGGAAGGCGAACGTATTATGTAGCTTCCGTGTTTGTTGCTGTGTAGACTCATCACGTGAATGTTGGCCGCGCCGCCTCTGTACTCTTTGTCCTCCCACCACCACCACATCGACCCCAATCACTCAAACTCAAAGACTATCCTCAGAGCCGTCGCAAGATAGCCTCAAGAGCTGGCCTCGGAGTATGACTGCAGAAGGCGTGTTCTTGACACAATAAATGCACTCAGGAGCGGGCCTCGAAGCACATCGAGAGTCAATCCAAGCAACCCTCTAACCCTTCTCGGAATCTGAAACCTCAAGCCTTTTTATAAAGCCTCCTCATTATGCCCCTCATTCTGCTGATTCTCTAAAACTCAAGATGCGCCTTCAAGACGGCGCCAGAGCCATCGTACTTGAAGCACTCGGATCAAGTCTGTCTCTCCTTCAACTGGCCCAAGCCTCTCTTTTATTCAAGCCAGCTCCACCCAAGATCTCTGTCGATGTTTCGGACTCAAAGTTCTGGCTCACGAAAACGAAAGCTCGGGAATCACTCACCCATCTACAACGGTATTGGGCACCACCTGGGACGATATAGGTTACGAGACACAACGTTCACGGTGGGGGGAGAGGGGGCGCAACAGGGAAAGGAGGAGTGGGCGACGAGCCTTGAGGAAATGGCGAAGGCGGAGCTACACTGAGTTACTGCAAGGTGCGTCCTTGTCTCCATTTTCTCGTGCACCCGCTTACTGATAAAGGTTGGCCGTGCACAGGTGAGCGACGCGTACTCGACATGCACACGGTGCCTGCGCTGACGTGTCCCTTGTCGCCGGTTCCGGATCCGCTGACGCACACCGTGTTCTGTATGGCGTTTTAAGCAATATGGTGAGTTTCCCTCGCTCCCACTTTCGAGGGCCTTGCTGATGTAGTTAGGTATAGCCTTGATTGTGATGCAAAGATTTTCAATGACTGGACGGACGGTTGGCTAGGCGTGCGCTGATTCTGCAGATGCGATTATTCAGTACGACTATTCTACAATCCTGTCGTATTTAGGCCGTCTTCCAATCAATTCATTTTTCCAATTGAAATGTAGAAATTGAAGCCTGGAATATCCTGTATACACCAGCTGAGCCTCCAGTTGGAATCCAGTCGGAGCTGGTTCCAGCATGGATCTATTCGGAATTCACCTGGCCACCAGCCTTCAGTGAACTGGCCACCAGCCTTTTCCCACATGTGTCCAGCTGGCGGCTTCCAGCTGGTGGCTACGTGTATGCCCATTGGCGGTGTAGACTCACGATTTGGCCGGCCTCGAGGGTGACCTCAAATAGTGGACTCCATCGACGCCGTCTCGATTCCGCCCCACCTTGCATACATGTCCACCACCGCAGAGCCCAATTTTTGCGGCGACATCGATATTCCCGCCGAAACCTCAACGCTAACGCTTCCCAGTGGACGCGTCGAAAACAATCAGCTGCAGGGTTTTAAAGCGAAATCCGACTCCCATTCTGCTCGTCCGACGAAACCGAGGTCCGACGGGGTAGCGCGGACATCCGCGTCGAGGACAACAGGCTTCGTCCGCGATACTGCCCCGGCACTGGCAGCACCTTCGGATCCCGCCGGCGTGCTTCGTAGGAATAGGAGAAACTCGACGCCAGCGGCGGTCCCGGACTCGGACACGGGACGCGCGGAGGCGAACGAACTGGTGGATATAAGTATCTCGGAATCTGACGCTCATCTCCCGCCGTATGGAAGCACTCGAGATGAACATTACATGTACGGACGCGGGGCGAAGGGAACGGCCGCAGGTGAAAATCATGCCCTAGAGGGTGCTCAACACGGTCTTCATCGTGGCAGTGGGTGGATACAAAGCCACGGCGACGTACCTTGGACAGACGACAGGACCGACTACTGCGGAGTGGATTATTGGTATTGTCTGGGCGTTGATGTACGTGTCCATATCTGCCTACCTCGTCGAGTTAATCACTGCTGCAATAATTGAAAGCACATACTGGGTCACTTTCTTCGAAGACCGTGAAGCTAACGCGACACGCGACCATTCAAGTTGGTTCCTCACCTTTGATCTGTCGGGCGTCTTGCCCCATTTCTTCCCGGTTCTCTCTATTGTGGCTCAAATAAAATATACCATTTTTTCGCACTAGCTGAGAGCAACTGCTCATTCTAATTGGCCTATAACAATAGTCTGCTACTGAGGCCATCCTGGTACTCGGACCCTGACTCTGTTATCAGAATGAAGTGCATGCATGCATGCATCTGGGAGATGGTTCATAAGTATATTTTACCATTGCAGTCATATTATGGAATATGCCTGGAATGAATGTTGTTTGACGCCGGTGTAGCTCGGGCTTGGGCTCGAATGAACTGCTTGCAAACGGGCGTTTTCAACCCAGAACGGCTTGGGCGACTCGCGCATACTACGCTGGGACTTTGTTCATCGACGCGGGCTTGCCTGAGGCCGAAAATGATAAAGTACTTATATCGGTTTGCGGCGCGGTATACACGCCTTCGGTCCTCCCTCCGACTGCCTGAAAGAATTGAAACAAACAGCAAAACTTGGGATTGGCGGCACGACTTTGAAGTTAGTTTTCAACCACCCAAAGTACATCTGCGGCTAAAACACCCGCGAATGGCAGTATTGGTTTTCAGCTATTAGCGAAACAAGTAAGCAATCCCACAGAAGGCCAAGCAGCCGGCCCCTGTACTTATCTCGAGCGGGAATTTTGTAATTCCAGGTAATAGTAATTAGTTAATCTTGGGAGATCAGCAACACAAGGGGACAACAAAAAAAATTCCTTGTTCTCTGCCCTCTGTGCAGACTGGTAGGAGCGGCATCCCAGCGTGCTTGCGGTCGACTTGCGGCTGAGCACCACTTGTGTCGCATACATACCACAAGCCGTTCAGGCTCAGTGGCTGACAAACGGGCTTGCGCATGGCTTGGAACACAGTATTTTCAGAAATGCGCGTAGTGTCTTGGGGTTATAGCCTCGGTAATGTCACAATGTAGGGAGAAACCAGTACTCCGTGACGGACATGGCAAAAAAGCTGTGCGGGAACACACTGCGCCGTCGTGCAATGACTCGGACTGCAATGCAGCGGGGCTTGGGCTTGGGCCGAGTTGGCTGGGACGCACAGTCTGCTTCCTCAGTGCTGTCCAGGTTGAACTCTGAGAGTCGCTCAATCTCACATATGCATGTAGCATCGTGGAAGATCTCATCACTGGCCGCATCGTTCGGTGCCCCAGCGATGGTCATATGGTGGTGATGGTGTCGGCGGATATGTACTCAACGACGCCTCTGACTTCTGTGAAGTTTGGCCTGTAAAGTTCAGTGCAGGGCATGCAATTTATGACGGGAATTATCGGCTCCATAAATACTCGACCACCGGACAGAATAGCAACAACGAGTGTGCTTTTATGCGAGTTTAGTGCAGGGTCCACTTTTCGCGGACCGACGGTAAAAGGTACACCAATTGAGTTCGTTGCCGCCGCGTCTTCGAAAATGATGCAAGCTGCTTTGGTTTTGGAGTCATTCTGAGCATTGTAAACCCGGTCAAGACTAGGGAGATACATACATTGCACACTTGAAACACCCAGACGTCGTGAATGCGCAAAATTGAATCATGGCGTCTCAACATGCCGGTCACTGCAAATCACTGCGATCACGCCCCCGGGATCTTCCGAAGACGGCGGCGGAGGAAGGAACTTAGACGATAGTTCGGGAGATAGTTATAGTCAAATAACAATTCAGTTCAGTGAGGATAAGTGGTGTAGCCGAGCACAAGCCCAAGCCCGCCCCGCCACATTCAAACTCGCTAAAGGGCGCAAGCCATTTGGCCAAACCCGGGAATGTCTGATTGGCTCCGCAATTCTGAGCCTCGGCCGACGTCAGCCTGCCCCTCATCGCAAAACGACGAAGGAAACAAAAAGTGCTCACATAATCCAGCGTCAGCAAACGCTCCCTTGCACCCAAGGCCCCGAGACCGCGTGTGATGAGATGGGTGTAATACATTCCGCAACAAATCAATCCTACATTGCTTCCACTCCACGTCCATGTGTAGAGAAAATCCTAGTGTCTCCGCAGGGCATACGCCGTCCTTCCATAATATAGCCCGGACATGCTCGACGTCGCCGCCAGCATCGCGGGCACGGGCCCCTTGAGCACACGCGGCGCGGAGGACAGGAGGAGGATGGCCGAGGCGCCTGTGACATGCATATCCATTCCAGCATAATAAGTAGATAAATTAGCTGTAGTAAGCGAGATGTTGACGCACCGAGGGCGCCCTCGATCCCGTTCGGCTGGCCCCTGCGGATGCGCTCCCCGGCCCAGAGGTATAGCGCGCCGACGCTAAATATACCCAGCGGGGTGATAATCTCAGTTAGGGGTGGGGTGGGCGGGGTAAAGAGGAGGAGGAAAACGCACCCGACGCCGGCGACGAGGGACGGGACGCTCCGCGTCCGGGCGAACCCCGCTATCCCGCCTAGTATGCAGATGCCGCCCATCGCGAATGCGGGGTACGCGGACTTCAGGTTGGGGTTAGGGTGAAATCGAATGCAGATGTACAGATGAGTTGACTGCGGAGGAGGTGGTGAGGAGGCGCACCATTTTGGAGGGTCGGAGGTGGTGGGGAGCGTGGAGGTCGGTAAAGGTTGTGGGAGTTGGAGAGAGAGTCGTGGAGAGTGGAGACTGGACAGGGAGGCTTCGGAGTTGCCGATGGAAGCCGGTGTGGGGAAATCTGGTCGTGTGACCGCACGTGTCAGATGCTTCAAGTTGCCCGGGCCTGCGACGGCAAACGCGAGCTGAGGCTGGACTGCTCGAGAGAGGCCCAGCGATGGCCACTAGAGCGGAAAGTTATTTTTTACTCGACTAAAGGTGGTAGGAAAGCGCCGACGGACATCATCGAACTCTAACTGGATGCTTTCTTGGAAGAAATCGACAAAAATATCAAGCAGCAACCAGTAGAGTTCAACAACTTGAAGTCAGCTAGTAGTACACAGTCATCGGGTGAGTAGAAGAGCTTCACGGGTCATCTTGTCCAGCCTAGTCGCATGCAACCTCCGTACGATTCTGTCGCGTACAGCAATTATTTTATTTCCCGCTGGAGGTGCTATGCCGAACTTGAAACACACCAGTTCAAACCATCAAACAGCAAATCCTATTCATTCAGAACAGCCAACGCCCATAATAGAACCCCACCACCGCCGAGGACGCCGCAAGGAGCTTGGGTATGGGCCCCTTGGCCACGCGCGGCAGCGAGGTCAGCGTGAGCAGCGCGGAGGCGTCTATTATGCACAGTGCCCACGATCAATGTCAGTGCTATCAAGTTCGAAAGAGAAAACAAGGAGCAACGCACAGAATGCACCCTGCAGCCCTTTGGCGTTGCCCTCCGAGATCTGCGCGCCGCTCCAGAGGTAGAGCATCCCGACCCTTGTGTGCAGAAAGAGGAGTGATTGGTGAGTGAAAGCATGGTTGGGCAAGGATGCAAATGCAAAACGCGCACATGACACCCGCGAGGAGGGACGGCAGGGAGGCTTTCGTGTAGAACGCGGTCCCGCCGCCGATGATGCACAGCAGGCTCATGCCGAAGGCTGGGAAGGCGGACTAAGGACACGTGTGAGCGGGGCGTGTGCGGGTACGGCTGGCGGTGCCCAAAGCGCACCATTTCAAGTGGAAGCTGAGTTCAGCTGGAGCGAAGAGCTGGGTAGCGGATGAGAAGCGTTGGGGCGGTGCTTGATCGCATCATGCGAGCCACGTGCGACGGCCATATGCGGAACTTGTATTGCCTCTTTCAGTCGGCGGTTCACAAATTCTGCAACTCCTTCAGTTTTGCCTTACATGAAATCTGTGATGGCCAAAGTTTCATCACATTTAAAGGAGCACTTTGACAAGAGGGATTTAAAAATCATAATTTTTTTGACTGAGCTGGAAGGCTTGTCACAAAGTAGTGGTGACTCGTGGGCGTGGAGCTTGTGAGTGAAACGATTGAATTGTACACGTTTGTATTTGTATAAATAATTCTGCGACGACGACAACGTACAAGTATCGGCTGTGTAGATTAAACCGATTATTCTACCGCTTATTTCCCTTGAGTATAGTAAATTGTATGTATTAGTGAGTCCACCGAAAATTGAATGAGTGAGGAGGGACTGGACACCAGAGAGGGTGGGGCCGCGTATTAGATATTGGTGTGAGGAAGGAACATCTCAAAGTTGGCTGGACTTGAGATTGTCGTAGATCGGGCAGAGCTGGTCCCACGACTGGGGGATCTCGGGCTTCTCCACTTTCTGAAGGGTCGGCGCGTCCTCGGCAAAGACGATGGCGAGACCGCTATAAATTCCCTCAGTATCCAGACAGATCCGCTTTTGAATTGAGATACTTACAGCTCCAAGTGCCAGTCAATATGGCAATGCAGGAACCCTTTTAGGCAGGAATCAGATTCAGATGTACTGAATATCAATCAGGAGTGGGAAAACGTACAGGGGCCGGCGTTGTCGGTGACGAATCTGAAAGTGGCGTTGTCGGTGGTCAAAGGACCTGTCGAGACGACGTCGCGGATGACCTGCATTTCCATCAATCAGTAATCAGTCAGTGCGGGAGAATGGAGGGAAGCAAAACGAACGGGATTGTTGAAGTTGTACGAGCTGTTGCCGGCGCTCCGGATCACATGGAAGTTGTGCTGGGGTTCAAATCAGCGACTGAAAAAAAAATCATGATGCGCAGGAAGAGTGGCGTACCCCGTGCAGATGGAAGGGATGCTAGCAGGGCACATATCAGATCAGTGTCTCGTCTTGTTTCGGGAGAAGGAGAACGTACAGGAGCACCGGCGGAGCCGCCGGGAATGCTGATCTCGACGACCTTGTTTGCTGGTAGGGAGTAGACGCTCCCAGCAGGAAGCAGATCCGTCGCGGCCTGCGCTCCGCTGAGGATCTGGAGCAGGACGGGCGCCGTCGGGGGGATGAACGATGCGCCGTTGATCTGGAAGCGGAGGTCCGTAGTGTTGAACACGATGTTCAAGTTCAAGTTGATGTCCGCGCCGCCAGGGACGGGCTTGCCCGGCACGGGCGAGGGCACGAGGGGGTGCAGGGAGGTCTCGAGAAGGAGGTTATTCGAAGTCGAGTTGGTGGTGGGCTCCACGGCGGGTGCACCGACGTAGCGCAGGATCGCAGAGTTAATACCGCCGGTGAAGCCTGGGTTGCCGGTGTTGGGGTTCGCACGGATCCAGTAGTTGCCGACTTTCTGGTTGGCTTCGAGGATGACGGAGTAACGTTGGGCGACTGGGAACCAAATACATCAGGTTCGCGTTACATATCATTCATGTCTGAAGCGCACTGAAAATCTGCACCGAATCGACAGTGACCGGCTGGTGGGCAACACCGTCAACTTCGATGACTGTCAAGTTGTGTCCGTCAATGCTGTGAATAGTCGGTAAGCTCAAGTTGTGCAGTGGAAGAAAAAAATACCTGAAGATAAAGTTCGGGTCGCAAGCAATCTGGACAAGTCTGAACCGGTAGCGGGTTCCAGCTTTAACGCTAATCACGGTGAGCGGGGACGCGGGCTGTTTGACCGGCATCAGTACGGTGAACAAATTGAACAGGTCGTGTGCAACTCACCCCGTCGAGGTAACGACCAAGACCGTTGATCAGGGTCGAGTTGGCGACAGGAATGAGCGGGGCGCTGGGCAGAATTAATAAACCTTATTGTCCGAGAATAGGAATGGCAACATACCTGGGCGCGGGATAGTGATACCAATCGGCGAGGGTGATTACGGTCGTGGCTAAAAAGGTTTTTAGCTGCTGTTACGTGAACTATTTCTGGTTTTGCAAATCACCATCATCGACGTCGTACACTGTCGGATTATTATTAACCATGGAAAAAAAATACCAAGTCGGCAGGACGTACGGTGCTTCTGAGGGTCTTGTGGGTCGTAAACTGTCACCCTCGAAGATGAGACACAAAAACAGAAATTGAAAATGAATGGTACTGACTGACTAAGGGCCCGCGAAGCCCGTCACAGTATTGCGTTGCTAAGGATCATTTATTCAGTACAGATGGACAGAAATGCAGGTGAAGACACGAACAGAGATGGCTATGGTACCAATACGTTCCGGTCTGTCCGGGGACGTGGAAATCGTACAGGAACGAATGGTTCGCCGCGATCGGGCATTCTGAGATGGAAGAACATGAGCGATGATATATCAGGGAGAGTCGGGGGGAGACATACGCGTAACGAACGACACCCCATCCTCCCAGCTCGAATTGCGCTGGAATAAACCGTGCCAATGGATGCTCGTCGACCGAAGCATGGTGTTGTCCGTGAGTTGATCCTACCAAGTCGTTTAGTTGGGCCACTAGAATGTGGGTGAGGCGCATCATGATCACCTCGACATTGAGGAGGAATTGGTCTCCCTGAATGAACTTTGGTCAGGACGAAGAGGCAGCTAAGATCCAAGTCGACACAAACCTTGTTGGCCGAGATCAAAGGGCCAGGGAAAACGCCATCGGCCAGTACGGCCCTGTAAAAGCGGCATGAATGAATACAGTCTGGGTTCGGGAGGAAGGGGACCTACGAGCGACTATAGCCATCGGGGGCAATGACTTTGTTCACAATCGGCAGGTTGCCGACGGGACCGATGACAGTGGAGGCCAAGGATCCCGAGAACAGAGAAAGAGAAAGAACAAGCACGGAAGAAGAGAAAGTCATGCTGAAGAGGGAAGGAGAGGCTGGTCGAGAAGACCGGTGGGGGATAGCGACCAACTTCCTGCCATCTTTTATACGTTCCCGGGACGCCTACGAAAGCAGCTAAAACGCCGCGTCTCCTGCGTGTGCTCGTTTCGCTGATCTCCTTTGGTGATCTCGACAGTTGTATCCCTGTAGAGTCCTAATTAGAGTGAAGATGTTCAGTTCCTGATAACTTGCCTCTGAAACTACGCGGCACATCAGACCGAAACGGAGGCTTGACTCGCTTGCGAGCTATGGCTCGCTTTGGACCCCCAAGGGAATAGATGACAGTCGCCGTCATTTGGCTGTGATCACAGACACTTGGCTATGATTTCGATCATTTTGTTGATTGCACCCCGCCCTTGCAGACGAAAGGGTGGGCTGAGCGTTAACGGACTGTGGTAGAGGACCTCGTGGGCCAAATAAGAGCCGGGATGCGTCTGATCCATGGGCAACAAAGACTCTTGAAGCTTGAAGTAGGCGTCCTGAGACAAAAGTTCGTGTGCAGATTAGATTGATGCATTGATGGACCTGCCAATCTCAGTGATACGTTCACTGATGGCGCGGCTCCGGAACCGAACGTCTCGGCAGGAGCGGCTAGGCTTGTCTCTTGCCAGTTGCGTTTCGCTGCCGAATTTAATTACGTGGATTCCGAAATTCCGCCTACAGCATTACGAAGTGTGCTGATCTTGTCCCCCACGCAGTCAAGCCTGGAAGCTCCTTGGCCCGAGTATTGAGTTCTAAACCAAGCCGCCAAAGAGATCTGCGATTGTACGAAGGCTACACGGAACGGGTAATAGCAACCCGGTGCGGGGAGCCGGGGTGATGGGATGGGATCATGCCCTTAATTGAAGTTGTTAGTTGAACGCGAGACAAAAATTGGATATATCCTCCTTGGCCTTAGCCTCCATGTACTCGTGTAGCGACGTCAGGTAGAGTGTGCTCCATGAATTTTGCACAAATGAAAGTAGAATTGATGGGCGTTGCGAAACCACAACTGAACAATTTAAATATAAAATGCGGGCTGGCCATCGGTGTTGTCCCCTAAATTAACCCCTGCCATTCCAAATATGCCAGGGTTGCGCATCAAGCGTCGCGCGACGTCGGGTGCGGTGATAAAAAAACTACATGGGGATTACAGTCGGGTTGGCGCTTTCAACGACGACGTCGTTGCTGTTATCATAAATTATTATGGCTGCTTCCAAGTGGCTCCAGTAAAACTACTGCCAATGCGGATGGATGCAAACGGTTACCGTGCTGCAGCGGGTGGACAGGGGTGGACATCGCTGCTCAGGAGTCACGTTCAGGTTGCCGACGGTGGACAGCGCTAATAACCTGCCTGACAGATTCTGTTTCAGCCACAGGTCGGTCCACCATACCTTCGTCCTCGTCAGAGTCGTCACCCGCCGGTCGCCTCTGGCCGTCCGCGAACACCCCACCCGCCTCCGCCGGAGGTTATGTCACCTTTCGCGATATGCATCTGGGAAAAGGCGCCTCTACCTATGATACGTGATGGTTTCGTTGCCCTCCGCGCCCAACGTCGGTATCGGGTGCAACCGGATGCTAAAATGGAGTAGGTGTCGGCTCGAAATCGTTCCCAGCGGCGGGACTTGTGAAAGACCCATTCAAAAGCTTGACCTGCCGAAGCATCAAGGCACAGGGCCAATCTGACAGACAATTCATCTAAGTCTTGTTCACGGGATGGTCCGTGCCTGGCGGGCAGAAAAAAGCGAACATGTTTCAGATGAAAGACACAACTGCGAAGCATCGCGTTGGCCAGAATAAGTCTAGAAATTGCGCGAGTACGGTGCCTTGAAATCGCCATCCGGGTCGACGAGAGTGGACAACTTGAAGCCTCGACTCTTTGCGAGGTTCAATGCTCGGAAAGATATGTGAGAGTCGTTTGTGCTCCGACTCGGTTTGGACCTGGATATCGGAGATTTTACAACAACTGCAAGCAAAGGGCGATCAAGGTGAGAAGAGGCCCACACTGAACGCCGAGTGATATTACTGATAAGGTAAAGAGAACGGACGCAGCTTGCTCTGCAGGAAAACCGGACAAATATCGGAGCCACCGTGGCAGGCGGCCTGTAAGTAGCGTTTCAGGGAGGAAAGAGAGCCGGCGGCCTCCGCTTTATACAACCGCACACAAAGATCTTTCAGCCGTCACACGGTCACGGTCATGTCCACTCCCGCCAACATCACAAAACGTCTCCACATCTCATTCACACCGTCTGTCCCATCCAGTGGTGCCGAGGAACTCACGAAATCTCTTACGGCTCATTTCGGAAAGTTTGGGACAATTAAATCGGTCGATGGGCTGGGGAAACTGGATGGCGTCGGCGTGCCGCGAAAATTTGGATTCGTCAGTATCGAGGGCCCTGAGGCCAGCATAACGAAATGTAGCTGGTAAAAAGAACTCTTTTTCCGTTCATATCTGACCACATATACTACCCAGGCGTCAATTCGCTAAGTGGATCGATCTGGAAGGGCGTCAAGGTGCGCGTCGGAGATGCGCGACCGGATTTTGATCAAAGGTCCCTTTTTGTTTGCAGAAATAGACATGGACTCATGTATACGATATTCAGGATCGCGCAGGAGAACGCGGCAGACCCCCCTCCCCCGCGGCGCAAGCGAAAGCGCGGTGGCGTGCACGCGGAGGACATGACCCTCATCACGCCTGAAACCGCCGCAGAGCGCGCTGGGTGGAAAGTGTCCGAGCTAGGCAGAGTCACGCGTCCCATTCGTATACGCCCCGCGCATCCACTTCCTCCCCCACTAGCCACCTCGCTTCCTAAACCCAAAAAGTCGAAAGACAAGGATGCGACCAAGGCCAAGCCCAAAAAGCGGCGCGATCCCGACTCTCGTGCACGGCGGCGTACGATTGACATGACGCGCTGGGGGAGTGTCCATCTGAGTGGTATCTTCTTGGAGGACGCCGGGCAGGGTGCTGCGTATGCTTCACAGGACGAGGTGCGCGAGATGGTCGAAGCAGATAGTTCGGACGACGACAGCGACAATGAGAGTACCGCTTCTGGATCTCGCGCCGCAGTGGCCGCGATCCCCGAAGCACCTGCGCCCGTGGTGAAGCTACTACCCGTCACCGCTGCTGCGCCCGTGCCGGCGTCAAATCCGCCTATTGCGCCTAAAATACCGACCACCCAAACTGACGTCGTCGATCTCGCAAAGGAGAAAAATCAGTCTCTAAGCCTTTTAAATTCTCTCTTTGGGGCGCGAGACGGCGACTGGGGCGGCCGAGAGAGCGTCGGCTCGGACGTCGACGAGGAGGAGTTGCTCAAAATCGGGGGCACCACAATCGAAGATGATGACGGGATCGAGTTCGTCCCTATGGATGTTGATATGGATGTTCGGGAACCGCTGGCGCCGAATGTACCACCATCGCCCAAAAGTCCTGAGGTTTCCCGGAAGGCAACTCCCCCGCTCAAGAAAGTGTCGACGCAGGCGACGAAACTGAAGGATCTCTTTGTTTCGCGGGAGGAAGACGGTATACACTATTTCCCTCCAATTCTTTTATCCCAAACTAAAATCGTCCTCGTTTAGTCGGATTCTCCCTCCTCGGGCATTTAGACCTCGACCTCGAGCTGGACGAGGAGCTGGTGCACACCGGCGAGCCCGAGCCCGCCGCCTACGTCGAAGCACCTCCGCCCGTGGCGGCGTCCTTTGCGATGACGCCGTCCCACGCGCAGATCACGCTCGACCCCAAACAGCCCTTATTCTTCCCCCTCCCCACGTCCTTCTCCTTCTCCTCTGCACCGGGAGCGGGATTGAGCTTCAGTACGAAGGCGCGCCAGCGTGACATCCTCGACGTCGGAAAGGACAATGGGTGGAATGCGCATTTTTATCGTACGGAGGCCGACACGGACGAGGCGATTCGGGAGAAGTGGGAGAAGGAGAAGGTGGAGCTGACGAGGGAGTGGAATCGGAGGTGGCGTGAGGCGGGGAAGGTGAGAAGGAGGAGAGGGGGTGGGGATGGGGATCAATAGTATTTTATGAGACCTGCATGCATGCATGCAATGCTTCACTGCGGAACACCCCATTTTTTTCAGAAATTTCTTCAACGAAAGGAACAAGGCGGTCGGAAACCACTTTGAACCGATAAGGTCCACTCAACGGCAAACATCCTGGTTCCTTGCTTTTCTTCTGTTTGAATTTGTCCCGAGTTTCCGTTTGCATGGTTTGACGCAACTCGAAGGTGAAACTTTCATGCAAAGCGGAAAACCAATGTCCGTAGAATACCACCGTCCACCCCAGATCCAGAAGCTCCTGGACCATTGCATCGGTACAAGTTTGAAGTGAGGTATGAACACTTTATGTTATAGTGATAGACTATTGCATCGGCTTCCTTTGCGACTCGAGACTTGATTTGCGGGCATACGCTCTGGTCAACTGCTCACGCCGCACAATCCCATTTCTTTCCCGAGATTTTACCCGTTGCGATGCGCTTTCGATTGTTCAACCCGACGAGCCCGACTGGTATAGAAATTTCTATACAGACGTACATCAACGCAGAGAACACTGATTATTATCGCCCGCGGCATTTGCCTTCGTCCCGCCAATGTGTCTGGGCTCCTGATCTCGAGTGCTTCAATACGAGCGCTACATGCCGATATAATACATCCATCAGTTCGGTCGCCTGCGCGTCTTCCATATGTCCCGTCGTGTTAAATTTTTCGAATTCGGATTCCGGAGTCCCGGCTGGGGCAGGATCGCGACTCACGAAGATTGTTGTGGGCCGCCGGACGTTCTAGTGAGTGGTTCCGAAGGGGCTAGATCGTCAAGGCTCGAGTCGATCCAGACGCATGATTTTTCCTCACGGGTACACTTGGTTCTCAGCGGGAATATCGATGGAACCGAAGTCCATGGCAAACGGTGGGGGCGGAATTAAGGCGGCTTGAAAAGTCGCGAGTCTAGGCGAGTCGTGGGCGAGGCGAAGAGTAGTTCCGAACTGCCATAGACCACCTGTCATTCATTAACGGCTTCTTTTCCTTTCACGTTGCGTACCCCCAAGTCCACCAGCGATCTAGGACCTTCGATTTCTGGGCATTCGGAATGAAGCTAAGACGAAGACCGACCGCGCGTCGCTAGCCGATATAGCATTCGAACGAGGCCCCAAGTGATATATACACAGATGACGGATGCAGTTAGTACGCCCGCCAGAGACGCGGAGCAAAGGATCTTCATCGCGATGTCGTCGGAGGGGAGCGGGTTCGGCCACCATGTCTTTCCTATAGTAGGGTTTGGTAAAATTTTAGAATGAACACTGCGGCAAAAGAAAAAAACAGGGTTGCACGCACGGGGATCGGATACTAGACTGACACCGACCTGGACCGCGCCGGCGACGAAGAGGAAGAGGAAGAGCTTGTGTTCTGGATTGACGAGCCAGTCCGAGGTGTCGAAAACGCCGTGGAGGAAATGCGGGGATTGCATTTTGTCGAGCAGCTTGCGCACTTTCGGGAGCAGCATGTGGACCCCGAAAGCTGTGGCGGCGGTGCCTAAGCCCACGCTCAATTTTCAATTCAATTCAATTCAAATTCCATTAGAGTGCGCGCGGGCCCCTTGGGGCCCATGTAGCACTATACGTGAGACAGGGATGTAGACTAGCTTATTCGGGGATGGGAGGCGAAGTTGGTACACTGAGTGGGGGGGCAAGGGGAGTATGCTATGCGGAGGGCTTTGATTTAGGTGCAAGGCTGGGTGTCAGGACTGCTGTATGTAAGAGATATGTGTGTATGAAACAGATAAGAGCAGAAAGAAAAAGGAAACAGACAGAGCGCGGCCCTAGAGGGCGTAGCGCGGGAAACGGCCGGTGTCGCGCACGAAGCGTAAGACTGGCTTGGGGTCCGACTTGGCAGCAAGGAGGCGGCGGAGGGAGAGGCGAGCGGTGCCGAGGCTGACGACAAGGTCGAGACGTTGGCGGCGGTAGCGGGGACAGGCCAGGAGGTAGTGGGGGACCGTCTCGGGAACGAGACAGTGCTCGCAGTCAGGGGAGGGGGCAAGGTGAAACCGATACAAGTACGCATTGAGGGCGAAGTGCGTCGTACGCAGCTGCGTGAACACGCTGCACTGCGGGCGGCTCAGGTCGGTGTATGCGCGAGCGATGGCGTTGGAAGGCTTGGCGCTGTCGAAAAGGGAGATGCGCTGGAAGCGCGGCGACGTCGACCACTCCGTCAGCCACCGCGCCTTGAACTCCTTGGCTCCCGCCTCGAGTACCGCGGCCTTGCTCATCGGGAGGGGGGATTCGAAGGGGATGATCCGGCTTGCGAGGGCGGTGGAGGCGCCCTGGGCCGCCTCCTTCGCGCGCGCATCGACGGCCTCGTTCCCGGCGATCCCAACGTGCGCCGGGACCCAGTGGAAGCGCACCTTGAGGGTGGGGCGGGCACGGAGAAGGCGGCGGTGAAGGGTATGGAACAGAGCGAGGAGATATTGGCCAGGTTGAGGGCGAGGGGAGGCGAGGGCAGTGATGGCGGGTTGACAGTCCGTGAAGATGTCGACGTCTGTGAGTCGCGGGGTGTCCTTGATGATATCGAGCGCGAGGATGGCGCCGACGACCTCCGACTCGAACACAGTGTGCACACACTGCGGGCCCAGGTGCTTCATCCGATGAGCCCCCTCCCCGTTCCTTCCCCACGCGACCGCCGCCGCACCAACCCCGCCCTCGAACCCCGAGCCGTCCGTGTACACGGTGAACCCGCCCCGACTCGTGACCTCATCCATTTCCTTCCTTGCCGTGTCCTTGTCCGGCGCGATTCGCGTAGTGAGCGCCCCTGGTGGTGCCCGCGCGATGGCGAGGTGCGGGTCGATCCGCTCGAACGTCCCACTAAGTAGCGGGAAGGCCGCGAGGAGGTGGTGGATGGGAGAGCGGTGGAAGCGCGGGACGTGCCTGCATCGCATGATAACGCAGTGGAGAGGGTGTGTCGGGGGAAGGGTGGCGAGGCGGACCGCAGCGTTGAAGACCGAGCGGTTGAGACGGATGTGGACAGGGAGAAGGTTGGCGTGGAAGTCCAACGTGTCAGTCGCCGTCGTGCGTAGGGCGCCTGTGATGTGCTTGCAGGCGAGCCGCTGCACCTTCCCCAACGCCTTCGCAATCCAAACTGTGCCCTTGCGGCGCCCGTCCGTGCTAGCCGATACCGGGTTGTACCACACGGGGAGCGCGTACTCCATGCGCGGGACCACGACGGTCTGAAAGAGCTGTCGGATGTAGGAGTGTGGGAGGCCGAATGTCGGCGAAGAGATCCGCGATAGCGCGAGCATCGCCTTCGTGCCACGACTCTGCGCCAGCTCGACATGGCTGCGGAAGGACAGCTTGTGGTCTAGTACCACCCCCAGCAGCTTCGCGGTGGTTGACGCCTCGATGGTGATGCCGCTGAATGAAACGGGTAGTGGTGAGTAGTGCTCGGCATGCCGGCGTGGAGGGACGAAATGGAGGAGCTGAAACTTGGGGAGATCGAACTGTAGGCCCATCCGCTCCGCCCGCGGGCACGCGGTCTCCTCCATGTACGCCTCCAACCTCTCGACATTTTCCACGAGTGAGTGCGACACCTCGACGCGGCTGATATCGTCAATATAGCCGGCGTTCTGCGGGGAATCGAGGAGCTCGTCTGCAAAGAGGAGGAAGAGGAGAGCGCTGAGGGGAGAGCCTTGCGGTAGGCCATTTGGGACGGGGCAGAGGGGGGACTGGTGGTCGTCGAAGGTAAGAATGGTGCGTCGGTCGCTAAGGAAGCTGCCGAGCAGGCCGACTACGGCTTCCGGCACGCGCTTCTCGCGAAGGAGGAAAAGGAGGTGTTCGTGGCTCACCGAGGGGAACGCCTGCGAGATGTCCATGAGCAGGACGCTCGCCACCTTCCCCACCCTCCACGCGTCCTTCACCTTTTGCGTGAGCACCAGCAGTGCGTCCACCGCGCTCCGGCCCGGTCTCCCACCGAACTGGTTCGCGGACAGCAGCCCTTCCGCCTCAGCAAACCCCGAGAGCCAGTCCGCCAAGACCGACTCGATGACCTTCCCCAAGCACTCCTCCTCCGCGACGGGGCGGTGGGCGCCGGGGAGCGTGTAGTCGCTCTTCCCCGGCTTGCGGAGCGTCGCCGTGATGAAGACACGCCACGAACTGGGGAAGTATCCGAGTCGTAGGCCAGCGGAGAGGATGTTGAGGAGGATGGGGGCGAGGGTGGAGCGTGCGGCTGAGATGGCGATGTTGGGGATGCCCGACGGCCCCGGCGCCTTCCATGGGGAGAGCTTGCCTATCGCGCAGAGGACGTGCTCGGTTGTGAAAACGGGGCACGGGCGCGGCGCTGGGAAGGCGGTCTGCGGTGGGGGCAGGATGTCGGGCTTTGGTGGGAAGAATTTAGCGTGGAAAAGGGCGGCTTTTTGAGTGGGGGTGGAGGCGACGGTGCCATCGGCGTCAACGAGGTCTGGGGTGCGCGAAGCGGAGGGGGAGCTTGTGGGGTCGAGCGCGTACTTGGCTGCTTTCCAGATGTTTCCCCGGGGGAGGGTGGAGATAAATTCCCTCCAGTGCGCACGCTTCGCTCGGCGGATGGCGCTGTGATACCGATTCTTCGCCTCGCGCATGACAGCCCAGCTCGGGTGAGCGGGGTCGTCTTTGACCACTGCGCGGTGTGCGAAGTTATATGCAGCGCGGAGCTCTGTCAGGGCCCTGTTCCACCACCTGTTCGTGTGCGGCGTGGGGCGGCTAAGTGGCACGAAAGACTCGAGCACGGTGATGATGCCGCGTGTGAGGGCATCCGTGTACGCGTCGATCGCGTCTCGGGTCGCGAGCGGGAGGGGTGGGAGGGGGTGGATGGAGAAGTACTCATCGAGGAGAGGCTGGTATTCGTCCCAGTCTGCTCCCCGAAAGTTGCGGCGCGACGGGGGCTCGCGGTGGGTGACAGTGAGATCGAAGGACGCATGGACAGCGAAGTGATCAGAGCCGTGCCCGGGCGCCGTAACGCACTTGATGAGGGAGTCGACCAGGTAGCCCTTCGATGCGAAGACGAGGTCAATGGTCGACCATGTGTTGTGGGGCGCCGAGTAGAACGTAGGCGTCCCCGTCTTCACGAGTTGCGAGAGGGAGTGGGCCGCCATCAAGTCGATGACAGCGGTGGCGTCGCTCCTGGCGGTGCGGTGGGGGAAGAGAATGCCGGACCAGAGGGGGTGGTGTCGATTGAAGTCGCCGAAGAGGAGGAGGGAGTGGTTGGGGGGGAGGGGGCCCAGGGAGGTGATGAAGTTGGAGGCAGCGCGGATGGGGGAGTCGTCGGAATCTGGGGGATTATAAAGGGAGAATATATGTATGATACGAGTGTCTAAGGTAAGGGTAATGGAAGTGATAAAGGAGGATTTTATTTTATTCTGATTATAGGTAGAGGAAGGTATGGTTTTATTGACGTATAGTAGAGTGTCCGGAGAGCCAGTACGAAGTGTAGGTAAAAGGCGATCCCAATGCGGAGAAGAGAGCGAGGGGAATTTGTTAAGGTCAGGTGGGGGTTCTTGGATGCAGAGGATATCGTAGTCCGCGGGATTTGTTGAATTAAGTAAAGATATAAGTACGTCGTAGCATTTGTGTGTATTAAGCGAGAGGATGCGGAGAGAATCAACGGTATAAGTAATGGGTGTGTAATTCATAGGGAAGTGGTAGGGGTGGGGGAGGGAGGGAGGGGCGGTAGTGGGGGAGGTATCAAAGAAGAAGGGGGAGGTGAGATCATCGCGGAGAGAAACGTACGGGTCGAAGCACGGGTCGAAGAAGATGCGACCGCGGAGGCGTTGGCTCTGGAGTTCGCGCTCCCTGATTCGGACCGGGCACTCCTTGTGGTACACCGGGTGCTTGCCCTTGCAGTTCACGCAGCGGGGGGAGAAGTGGTCGCAGCGCTTGTTAGGGCCGCACTTCGTTGAGCTGGTGGAGCAGGGGCAGTTCGAGGAGCGGTGGGGGCCCGCACAACGCGCGCATGTTGGGGTCGTCTGCTTGCACTGGTGCTGAGTGTGCCCGTACTGCTGGCAGTTGTAGCAAGTGAGCGGCGGCTCCTCGTACCGGTGAGGGTAGCAGATGGTCGATTCAACGGCGAGGCCTTGAGCAATGCAGAGGTCGGCGGAGGGGATGTCGCTGATGGTCACTAGCAGCGAGGACGCCTTCTTCTTCGGGTCGCGGACTACCTTGGGGTTAAGCCAGCGGACTTCAGAGATGACCGAGGGGTCGGCTAGGGCCCCGCGGTTGTTGGCGTAGAGCTCTTGGGCAGCGGAGGGGGAGGAGGGATTGAAGGAGAGTGGCACGCCGTTGACGACGATCTGGCATCGGGGAACGACAAGGCTGCTGTTCTTCGCGAGCTTCGGCACCCAGTGCGCTGCCGACTGCTTCAGGAGCGACGCGGCCCTGTCGGAGTCAGCTGCGACGAGGAGGCGACTACGCGGGAGAACTTTGACGCCTCTGAGTACGATTCCCTGCAGCTTCTCGGCGCCCGTGGCTGCAATGGCTGCTTCGACCTTGGATTTGATGTCAGGGAGGGGTAAGGATAAGATGTCACAGGTCTTGTCGAGGAGGAGGGTGAGTTCGCAGGACTTCACGGCCAGGGCTTTAGGAGGGGGAGGAGCAGGAGCGGGGGAGACCGGCGGCGGGGAGGAAGACGCGGAGACAGATGCGTAGGTGACGGCCGGAGCACGGAACGCACTTGAGGAGATCTCGGCTAAGAGGTCGAGCTTGAAGGCCTTAAGCGAGGCCTCGAGGTGGTCGCCACAGCCAAGGAGCAGGTCCAAGGAGTCGAGCGCCGCAAGACACTTGGCGAATCCATCAACAGTCACATTCTTCTTCTTTGCGCGCGCAGTCGAGAGGATGTCGCGGATGGTAGCGACGAGGGCGCGCGGGGTGTTCTGTGGGGTGGTGGTGTCGCCGGGGAGGTCGCAGGAGGATGGCGAGGGTGAGGGGAGCGAGGATTCTGGCGCTTGGGCTGCCAGCGGGACTTGTCCCGATTGGGACATGATGGTGGCTAGAAATACCCTTCCTGGGCTCGTGACGAAGACGACTTCCACGGGGATCGGACTGGTTACGGCGAGGACTTGGGGGTAGTGAGCAGATCGAGTAGCTGGCTGGATGTGGTGGATGAACTGACCGGCCGTCCCAAAAATGATGAAGGGGGCAAAGAGAACCGGGAAGAAATGGTACAAGACGCCCGAGAGATCAAAGGTGAGGAACCAACTTGAATGGCCGCGGGCCGCGTCAACTTCGAGGTCTTCGAAGAAAGTGACCCAGTATGCGCTTTCAAGTATTGCAGCAGTCATTAACTCGACGAGGCAGGTAGACGCAGACACGTACATTAACGCCCAGACAACACCAACAATCCAGTCCGCAGTGGTCGGTCCTGTGGTCTGTCCAAGGTATGTCGCTGCGGCTTTGTATACACCCGCTGCCACGATGAAGACAGTGTTAAGCACTCTCCAGGGCGTGATTTTGACCTGCGGCCGGTCCCTTCGCCCCGCGTCCGACGTTATCTTCATCTCGAGTGCTTCCATACGGTGGGAAATTAGCGTCAGATTCCGAGATATATCCACCAGCTCGTTCGCCTGGTCGTCTCCTGCACGTCCCGTGTCCGGGACCGTTGGCGTCGAGTTTCTCCTATTTCTACGACGCACGGGGTCCGAAGTTGCTGCTGGGGCAGTATCGCGGGCGAAGCCCGTTGTCCTCGACGCGGATGTCCCGTCGGACCTCGTATGGAGCGGTTTCGGACGAGTAGAATGGCCCGATTTCGCTTTAGAACCCTGCAGCTGATTGTTTTCGACGCGTCCACTGGAAAGCGCTGGGCTTTCGGCAGGAATATCGATGTCATGGCAAAAATTGAGCTCTGCGGTGGTGGACATGTAAGACGGTGGGGCTGAATCAAGACGGCGTCGATAGTAGTCCACTATTTGAGGTCACGTCGAGGCCACCGTGCCGGGTCGTGAGTCGATGAGTCTTCGAAGTTCCATGGCCATACCCGGCCGTCGACCATGGCCACCTGATGCTTCAGTGTTTTTCCTCCGGCGCATGTGGACACCAAATCCTTGGGCGATCCTAGGGCGCATTACGGTGTTCTTGGCATCAATGAGCTGAGGTAAGGAATTAATTAATTCACGTGCCCCGGTGAGAACGGACCGCCAAGTTCGCACGGTTTATTTTATTGTCCAGCCGCAGATACCGTGTTTCCTGACATTAAGTCGTAATATAGAAACGTTTTACTGGGAAATACTGCTCGTAAACGAGTTCTGTACTTTCTAGACCATCAAAACCTGTCTACACAAAGTGACTTACAGTACTCATTCTGGGTGGCCATCGATGCCCTTTGCATCTGAATTATTGAGCCGCAACTGAGCCTGATCCCTAACCATCCATTTATATACGCCACAGATTTGGAAGAAACTGTTTGAACTGATCGTGGACATCTAATACAAAGCTAGGATCAAGACCGACCGCGTGTCACTACTACATAGTAGCCGATAGACCATGCGAATCAAGGCACAAGTGATATATGGATACAAGAAGAGGACAGTCATCATACCCACTGCGGACGCGGAAGCAAGGATTTTACTCATCGAGTTTCCATAACGGAGGTAGTCATCTTTGTCCAAGGAAAACGGCCACAATATCTCCTTGACTTTGCAAAAGGGGAGCTTCGTCGATTAGACACTCTCGGCAGCAACCAGCGATGCACTTACCGGAGTCGATTTTCTGATCATGCATGACACAATTCCAACTGAACAAATACGCTGAACCAGACGACGAGCCAGAATCTGATGTCTTGAGTGAGGGACCAGTCTGAAGAATTGATAAAGCTGAGGAAGAAACGCATCAGCCTGGCCAATGTCGACCAGAGTTCGTGAGCCAGTCTTCTCGCCGGTGCGAAGGCCACGGCTGCCCATGATATGAGAAACGACGTTGTAACCAGTACAGCAACTCTATCGCCGAACACGGCAGAACCTCCAAGGATAGAAATCAGATCGGAAGACTTGTTGGAAAAGCACTGGGTTCAGGTCGTCGCACGGCAGGCCTTTCCGCTCGGCCAACCGGCAATCTGAACACAGTTAAGGTGATCGGACTTACCTAGGGTCATTGCAAACATCAAGATCGGGACGAAGAGGACAGCCAAAAAAAAGGAGCAAGGCTCTCGATAGATCATGGGTGAAGAACCAAATTGAACATCCGAGTGTCGTGTCAGCTTCTGCTTCAAATAAAGTGAACCAGTAAACGCTTTCAATCATTCAACAAGTCATTAGCTTGACCAGACGTGGACACATCCATCAACGCCCAGACAACACCAATAATCCAGTCTGCAGTGGTCGGTCCTGTTGTCTGTCCAAGATATGTCGCCGCGGCTTTGTATGCACCCACTGCTACGATTAAGATGGTGTTGAGCACTCTCCAGGGAGTGATTTTGACCCGTGGCCTTTCCCTTCGTCCGGCGTCCGTGCCAATCTTCAACTCGAGTGCCTCGATACGGTGGAAAATCAGCGTCAGATTCCGAGATATATCCACCAATTCATTCGCCTCGTCGTCTCCCACATGTCCCGTGTCCATTGGCATCGAGTCTCTCGTATTCCTGGGAAGCACTGCGCCGGACTCCGAAGTTGCTGCTGGGGCAGGAGCGCGGATGAAGCCTGTTGTCCTCGACATGGATGTTTGGGATGTCCCGCCGGACCTCATAGTGAGCCGTTCCGGATGAGGGGGATCGTCGAGATTCGATTTAGACGCATGATTGTCTTCAACGCGTCCCATTTGGTCTTCGCTGGGAATACCGGTGGGATGGAAGTCTGCATCGGACGACATACCAGTGGTAGACGGTAAATATATGTTGAGAGACACCTCCCACCTAGCCACCCTTATTTAAACAGCGCTCAGATTGTGCACATACAGGTAATAAAAGGTCTAGATGAGTCTCCGAAGATTCAAGACCATGGGCGGCGACTAGATCCGGATATATATACGCCTACGGCCACCTGATGCTTCATTGTTTAATCGCGTCTGCGTCAAAGCAGTAACACACCCCCATGTTCAGGGCCCCCAAGTCCCATAGTAGAACCTTCCTATGTATTATACAAAAAAAAAACACTGAGCAAGAAGAGACGGTCAAATTCATTACATTACATATAGAGCTGAGATGAGGGCCGACCGCGGGCAGCTAGTCGGGAGACCATCCGAACGAAGCCACAGACCATATGAACGAAGTAATTGTCATCTCTGTCACGGAGATAATTGCGGCAGGATTGGAGTGCGGCGCATATTCGATGAGGACCGACCACGGGTAGTTAGTCGATTGCTCATTCGAACTAAGCCACAGACGATATACCAGATGAAAAACGAGGCAGTGTACATCCCTGTCCCCTTTACCAAGAGGAGAACATCATAGACCTCCCCGAGAGGAAACGGCCACCATAGTTTCCTGACTTTTCAGAGAGGGGCATGGGTGGGTCAAAATAAACACTCCTGGCAACAGCACTTACCCGGGTCGAAAAATATACTCAATTCAAATTGAACCAAGCCACCAATGAAGACGACAGCATTAAATATGCTGTCTCGATGGAGGGACCAGTCCGAGCCATTGAATAAGTCTCGTAAAAACTGTGCCAATCGTACCTGGCGCAGCAGCTTGCCCAGTTTCAATTTTGGCAAGAGGTCGAGCATCGCAGGGTAACCAGCGCCGGCTACCATGGGAAGAAAAATAGCTGCCCAGAAGGGAGTTTCGGGATCGAGTTTGTCTATGACTTTGAAGGAAACTAATAACTATCAGATTGAGGAATTTCTTAGACAGAGTGTCTTCACTCACCTGCCGCAACGCCAAAGAGGAAAAAGGGGTAGAGGAGATACTCCAAGTTCTGATACAGGACCCCCGACAGATCATATGTGAAGAACCAACTTGGATGGCCGAGTTTCTCATCCGCTTTGAGATCTTCATAGAAAGTGACCCAGTATGCGCTTTCGATTATTCCACAATCAGTATCACAGTGGATTTTGTATAGATATACGTACATCAAAGCCCAGACAACACCAATAATCCAATCTGCAGTGGTTGGTCCCATCGTTTGTCCGAGGTACGTTGTCGCAGCTTTGTATGCACCAACTACCAGGAGAAAGACGGTGTTTAGCGCTCTCCAGGGAGTAATTTTCACCTCGGGCCTTTTGCTTCGCCCGTCGTCCGCAATCTTGGCCTCGAGTTCTGTAAGACGATGGGAAAGTATCATGAGATTCCGGGATAGTTCTCTCGACTCGTTCCCCTGGTCGTCCAACCTATGTCCCATGTCCATTAGCGTCGAGTCTCCCGGGCTCCTCTGCAGCACTGCGCCAGGGCTCGAAGTCGCGGCTGGGGCAGAATCACGGCTGAACCCTGTTCTCCTAGATGTGGAGGGACTGTTGGAGGTGGTAGTAACAGGGTCAGTGCGACCTGTTATCCTGAACGTGGACGGACTGCCGGACATGCTTTTGAGCGGGTCTGAATGCGCTGGATCGTCGGGCTGCGGTGTCGAATCTCTCGTCCTCTTCCGTATCACAGCGCCGCGGCTCGGAGTCTCTGCTGGGATCGAATCTGGATTAATTGAGCCCGTTGTCCTGGACGTGGACGTTCCGCCAGATATTGGGGTCGGCGGTTCCCGACGAGCAGGGTCATCGAGACTCGGGGTAGCTGTATCGGCTCCCACAGGTCCACTCAAATTTCTGGGAGGCACCTCAAATTGGGAGGGAGTATACCTGGACTCGACGGCTGCAGTAGTCGGCATGTCGAGAAGATGGGGAGCCAGTGGTGGTATCAAGAGAGTCCACTTGGAGGTTGGCACGTTTACTTATAACGACACAGCCTCTCTCGCGGAGTTCCGGGGGTGTTGGTCTTGCCTAGCCCACTGGGCCGTTCATTCGTCGAATCGTCGATGTCATTGTCGAGGCTCGAGCCATCGGTCTCGAAGAACACGTGACGTGTTCTTTAGGCCAATGCTTCGCATGGCAGTACGAGTCCTCGGCGATCAGTTCTTGTTGTCGGCTTTGCACCACAAAGTAAAGTTATGAACGTTTAATAGCAATACGACGAGCGACATTCATTCAAGACGCAATGTTACATGTTTCCGAACTAGATATGAAGGAAAAATTTCTACCCTGCAACCACCGTGTGCTTCATCGAGTTGATTTCGGTGGAGGCGATTCTCGTTACGCTCAGACTTCGGTGGGGCCGGGAGGCGGCGGAAAATGCTTGGTATTGCGAATTTCGGCGTTCCACTTAAAGACCTGCACCAGAGAGTTCGTCAATATGGATACTCAACCAAAAAGAAGAAAAGCACGAAGACACACATCGATGGACGTCTTCAACTTATCGTACTGTTTGTCGTAAGCACGGACGGCAGAAGTCCCCCAGTGCAACATCGCCAGCTTTTCCCACCAAACTGCTGTATCCAGGTCGTTTATCTTCTTGTTCAGATCCGCGATGGTCCTTCGTCCACGTCATGAGTAACACCACCCATATCAAACCCTGCAACACATACGAGTCAATTTTTCTTTTCGTATCCACCATCTTTTCGTCCTGGTCCATGTCGTTGTATACTTTGTAGACGGACTGCCATGACAGGCAAAGGGCCTGGTAACGCTTGAAAGCACGCATAACGCCCGTCGCTGGAGTGTAAAATATCTTCATCGCAAACCCGCCGACGACGATGGAAAGAACGGCAACGAGGAATCCGACGATCAAGTAGTTGTTGCCGGTGGACAGAACAGACGCGACGCTGCTGATTTCGTCATCCACCATGGTGAGTACGAGTGGGGTCAATAGCAAGAGTAGGAACGACAAAGCGAGGCAGCACCAAACTGATTTGATGCGTAAAAGCTGTGAAGGACGCGATGAGGCCTCAAAATAACAGCTGCTGTGAACACATGCCTTAGTCGCCGATCGCTGTGTCACGTGCCTGCGGACGATGGTCGGCGAACGATAGCTGTCGATTATTCGACCTACGGTACCTGTGAATATTGAATTAAAATTCCTCCAAAAAACCCTTTCAGCTTTTGGTCCTCTACCTTGAATCCAGAAACCCCTGTGAAGTTCCCTGCATGCGTGGGGGCCTGGTTGCTAGGTCTTGCTTGTTTGAGAGTGCATCCGCTGGGAGTCCTGCAGAAGTATGGTTGGCGTCAGGCGGAGGCGCGCTAGCGGGCGCAACGGCCTCATCCTCGTTATGGGCACGAGCGTTAGGGAATCGATTTACCGGGCTTTCTGTTTTGGTGGACATGAAGGTAGGATGCAAGGGTGGTTGTCAGCATCCACGTGGGCTGTGTCTTTGCCACATGCGCAATCCTATCCTAACCCCTACGCGAGAAAGCCCGTGGCATAACCCAGTGTATCTACTAGAGGCCGGTTGATCTCACATTTTATTATTTGCGAGCAAGCACGAACGGTTATCACAAGGGGCGCTCAATTCTTAGTTCGTGCAGTTCGTTCGTCGCTTTAAATATTAAATCAACCAATCAGATGCCGTGAATAATATTAAATCCGACGAACGAACAGCACGAATTTGCCTTTGTTGGTACCGTAGCAATTCCATCATGGTACGGCAAAAGCCCTAACACGAGCATATTGACCCACCCACCCTCCCCGCTTCGTGCCCAGTCTTGATATCAAGCTTTCGCGTAGATAACAGCACAAAGTTTCTCATGCCCGTTCAATATGTTCAGCGGCTGCCTCTGTAGTGAACCGATATGGCCTTTCGTGGGACATCTCCTTCGTGTTGACATACCATCGTGGTACCACATCTCTCCCGCTTTGTCCACCACTATGCTTGTGAAATGGCCAGCCTCAACTTGCAGAGAATGATAAATCAGACCCCGTAATTTTAATTTTTCAACCCCCGACGACCTTTGGAAAGTTAACTCATCGTCTATGGCCAGGTTATTAATTCCTACGGAGATCAACAATAAAGCAGGCACGTCGAGCAGAGTGGTAACTCGGCGCAGCTTGTTGCTTATACCATTTAGCCGACAGGAGGGACAATGAGAACATAAACGATCGAAATGAAACCGCAACCACTCGGCAACACTGCCGCCTCCAGGGTGCAAAGCGGTGAACGCGCTAGATGAGGTGGCATCAATGTATTCACCAAAGGTGACGGTGTCGCCGGGCGCTTTGTAACGGCACTGAGCACAGACAGAAACCGCCTTTCCATAGCTTCTGCGGCTGGTCAACGCCATAAAGAGGGCGTCAAGATGGATACCGCGCGGACCTAAGGGGAAGGAAATGGCATCGGCGAAATGCAAGAGTCTACGTATGGCATCTCTTGCGGATTCAGGTTGATGGGGGGTCTCTAGCAATTTTGTTGCCCACAAGCTAAGCAAACCACTCGACGCAGAAAGACGCGGAACCCATAATAACGGATCTTCGGTAAGCAAGCAACCTAGGGGCGTGAATAACGCATCGTAACCACAGCTGTAGTTATCGCTGTCCCACACAAGGCCGATAGGACCCATCTGTTGGAGTATGACACGAGCGCACGCATCAAGAAGTGGTGCCACGGTGGGACTGGAGGGCGCAGGCTTAAGTCCCACCTGGACAGCAAGCGCAGACAGAGCCTGTTTTTTCAAAGGCGGGCCAGTCAAGGTATCGTTTGCCTTGCGTTTGGTACGTGGATTTTTTTTCAAGGTGGGTATCCATGGCGTATATTCGGTCACGCTAACGTTGTCTTTGGAAGTCTTCCATTTGAGTGTATCATGGAAGTGCACCGGATCATGCATCTGCCCTTTCCATCGACGAAACGTGGACAAGAGCTGGCCGCGATATATACCTGTAACTGAGCGAGGAAGCAGTCCCTCCCTACGGAGTCTAGTAATCTCATCCAGCAGTTCAAGTTCTCTGAATTCTTGTCTCAGATAGCCAGACATCCCGCTGGTGATGTGTCTAGCATCGAAACCTTGGAGAATCACAGTGTGAGCAGCTTCATACCCTCTGGACAGTGCCACGTAATACGACCTGTGGTCTTTTAGATTGTTCAAATGCACCAAGTTTGGATTACGAGATTTACCTTGAGACGCATAATCTGTCATAGCAAAGTTAGGTAGCACCAATATCTGATCTCGCATTAAGGAAAGGAGAGAGTCGTCCCTTAAGAGTGCGGTCAGGTGAGTGGACGATCTACCCAATGGAACTACGTTCAAAGGCAAGTCGGGGATCTGAATGTCTCTAGGAGGTTTCACTAACCTCACGAACAAAGTGTCCAACACTCTCTTAGATTCGGGACCTTCGGGACCTTCGGAAGCATCCCAGCCAACAACTATTGCCTCTTGCCCCTTGGTCATGCACAGCTCGGTGGCCTCATTCGTTTTAATCATTACTGGCATGCCAACACATAGGCGAAGGCATCCAGGGATGTGCTCGGATGTTAAACTGGGGGGTGCATCCCACAGTGCGTTCTGAAGCACAGGTCCCAAAGCTTTGAAGTGCGCTTGTTCGCAGTTTGACCATTTATACCTGTTGACAGCGCGTGTGCTCAGCTTGTCCAAGCTGAAAAAATTAACCAACTCCTGGCCGGTGTCAGCTGCAAATCTCTCCGCGCCAAGGGCGTTAATACAGTCTTTGTGGATGTTCCAAGCAGTAATAATGGACACGTTTCGATATATTTTGGAGTCTAAATGCGGGCAGCCTTCACGATCACTCGCTATCCTTGATCTCAAGAACACAACATCATCCTCAGTGCATGCACCATAACGCATGTTCTCCAATGCCTTCCTCAGTTTGGCATCGTCAGGAGTTTGGGTTTTTTGGCGCATGTTTTCTCGCAACAGCACTACGGTATTAAACTGATGCCACAAGATGCGACCCAGAATCGCGTTCTGAGCCCTTAAAGTGGTAGCAGTTGATGTGTTTAGGGCAACCACGCCGCTATATAGGGAATGCCCCGAGGGCGGAGGGAGCTGAGCGAAATCCCCGGCGACTATCATGTTGAACCCCCCAAATTCCACATCGTGAATGTTTCTAGCTTTTGCAGCTTGGCTTGCCAGCGATTGGAAATCAGCACAGGATACCATCGATATTTCATCTAGGAGAATGTACTCGACGCCCTGCAGTCTCTCGTTGACCGACGCCATCGACGCAGCATCATTGGGCGTGCCATCGACGTCGTCTTGATTTTTACTCTTCGTATCGCGTGGAATCTTAAATACGGAGTGGTAAGTAGAGCCATTCAGCAAGGCAGCCGTTGATCCGGTCGGACCAAGAACTATATACCTGTGATTTTCTTTTCTTTGATTGAAAAATTCGATTATGGCGTGGAACACAGCTGATTTCCCTGAGCCACCCATACCACCCAGGTACATTTTTAAAGGATTTTTTACGTCGGCTGGCGTTGACGCATGCTCCGCGACAATGCGGAACGCGCGCTCCTGCTCCTTATTCAATGTGGCTGAGGTGCATATGCCGTCAATGATACTTGCATTTTCTTCTTTACTTATAGCATGTTTAGGAAGGAAGTGATCGTGAGGAAGCACCTCCACTTTATTTAGAGTGTTCGTTCTCGGAAACAGACCACCTGTAGTATCGGGCGCAGGCATGTCAGCTAGTTTGTTTGTTGTATACTGTTTACGTTCAGCCTTCACGATTTCCATCCACGTGCGTTTTGATTTGTAACACGGAAATATCCGTTCTACATCAAAGTCAGGTGGACCATCCCGAGACTTATTCAACCACCCGGACTTTGTCAACATATTTCTGATCTCAGCGCTCTGCTTTGTGAAGTTGTCTGTTCTTTTACCGCGGATGCCATCTTCTCCACTGGGCATGTCGTCTTCGCCGTACAACACGTCATCGACATCGTTCTTAAAGGCATCCTTGCTGCCCATCAATGGGTGTTCAGGCCGTTCCCCTCTCTCGGCCATTTTCTTCCTCATGATAGCGTAGTGGTCATCGCGCGCGTCGTTGCACTCGTACCGAATGTTGAAGTTATTAATCAAAGCCTGCTGCCTTTCGGTAAAAACATGGGACAGGAAAGTTTCGTCCCAGGTCGCGACGACGTCTTTCAAGTCACCAGGTGAGCGCCAACACCGGAACAATAACAGCATGGTCATACAATAGTATTCTCTGTCGCCTTTGTCGGCCCTAGGCATGGCTCCACCAATGAAGTTAGGAATTGTAGTTGCCAGCTTTCTAAAATCACAATGCACCGAGTGCGTTTTGATCAGACTGTGTCCCTGCATGAACGTATGTCTAACGATGTGGTAGCTTTTTTTCTTCAGATTCTCCTTCATAACAATCGTTTCGTCGTCATCCTCAGAGCCCCAATCGCTATCGCTGTCGGACTGATCAGCCATCTCCGAATAGTCGCTGTCGGAGTCGACATCTTTGACTATGAAATCATCCATATCGTCCATGTACCCGTCAGAGGCCGAATCATCTTCGTCTTGTGGTTCAAAAGACATACCTGGATCCTCGATACCGTTAAGATCATGACCCATTTGCAGCTGAAACTCATAGTCTCGCTTTTCTTCCCGGGTACGTGCTTTTTTATCTGAAGTCTGGATCCACTCGTACAGATTCAGTGATTCATAAGCGACAGGGCGGAATACGTAGTCGTCGACAATAGAGGTAGCGATGTAAGTCCCATCTTGGTTGCGAACGGATACGCGATCTTCAATGTCCTCTTCTTCCGAGCCGCCAGTTTCAGCCTGCCAATAATTTCTGACGAAATGCACAAATGGGCGCCACGCAAAATTGACGTAGACGTGGCTCTTGTAGTGGTCCGGGTTACCCAGCATATACATTGAAGCCATTGGGCTACCGATCTCCATTTTGGTCGACATCGAGTTGATCATCTGCCTCATGAGGGTGCGCGCTGTCTCAACGCCATCAGGTGAGTTGTTGACAGCGTCTTCGTTTCTCTTGAACACGTCAAATACAGATGCGAATGCTTGGTACGACTTCAACCCGAGTTTGGACACGTAATCTGAAACGTATGAGACTACTGCCTTAACCGAAGTTCCAGACAAGAGGCTGGTTACGTCAGTGTTGCACCTGGAAAAAAAAGTCACGACTTTGGAGAAGGTATTCAACTTCTCCTCTAATTTTTTAATATTGATGTGGCCGTCGGCTTCAATTGTAGTTGAACCGAATATTTCCCGAGGGAACCGAGCTTTACAAATACCTGTCTTCGACAAACAGCCTCTCCTTTCGTGAAAGGTTTGCCTTGGCTTCTTTTTGCGATTGAGATGTCGCCAATCTTTTTTTTCATTGATTTCAGCAAGCTCTTGAATTGATTCTCTACAAGTATGCAGATTAGAGCGCAGTATCAAGTCGTCCACCTCGTGTTCATAGCTGGTCCACCAATTTGATAGAGTCTGACATTTAACGCAATCCGTTCCAGCTGATGGATGATCAGGTTCATCGCACCGTGGAGGAGGGACGGAAGGCAAAGTCAAAGTGGGTACTTGATACGGGCCTCGACATTGTTCATCAATATCTTCAGGCCTAGCATGAGGATCGTGTTTTACCCGTGTGCGTACTTCGGCTAGAGATCCATGTGAGAACTCACCTTGGTGGGCCGACTCTAAGTACGCTATCATTTTCCGTTCAAACACGGAGTCACCACCCGTAAGTCTTGTTCGTAGCTCCTGAGGCGTAGGCGCATTCTTAATCCACACTAAAGCATGTAAATGCAGTGTCAGTCGACCCTGTTGCTCCACCGTTGCGTAGTAAGCGTCAGTATGCCCGTACAAACCCGGTAATTCGGATTCCCAGCAGAGGACGTCTTTCAAAAACACCTCGACCATGTAGTGAAAAAATCGAGCGGCGGACACTGGGTTGTTGGACATCAAAAGGTTACGTTTGTCGTATTTGATGAGCTCTGGACGGTAGGTCACGTCATTACCTGCATAATAAAGCGCTAGCGGGTGAGCTGCATCGTTCCAGGCCATTGTAACGAACCAATTGGGCGCGCCTTTGAAAGCCGTGGTTGACCAGATTTCGTTTCTCTGGTGTTTTTTAGAAGTGGCTGATCCCATAACGTGAGCACCTATTCCGTCTAGATCATGAAGCAGGGCGAAGCATTGTTTTTCAGCAGCCGTAGTCGGAGTGACATGTTCGCCAGCGGCCATCCTATCCGCGATGGTAGCAGCCACTTCCGGGTTAGTCGCTAGCAACCTTCGCGAGATATCAAGAAACTTTGACCTCCTAACTATGATGTGGCTTCCAACGGCAGACCCCTTGAGTTGCTCTTGATTAAAGGCGACCATCGGGAAGTACATGTCTGTCTGGAACCGCTTGTCGTGATACATGAGTAAATTCCTCTTATGAATCTTATCTGACATTTTTGACTTGTGAGCCTCGTGGCCAATGCCACCTTTACCATATGGGAACAGCCACGGGAACATACCAGGATAGGCGGCCACGTTGTTGTACATAGATTCAGGTACGTCGCTCCTGCCGATCCCCAGCATACTTCCCTTGTTGGTCAAGTGAGTCAAAGCCACTGAGATGATAGTAGACATGGAGGCAGTCGAGTATTCTGCGCCAGTCAAGCCGTGGACCGCAAACGTACAATCTCCATCTGCAGTGCCGTGCTCCTCGTGGTTGTCGAATACGCTGCGAGCTTCCAGTGGTACGGACAGGTCTACGTCCGCATCAGTTCGTTTATAATCTACGACCACAGGTACGTCTCGCAATGCATAAGACTGTAGATTTTCCTCTGAAATTTCTAAATCGGCATAGCCTTCGTGATTAAGTTTGAGCCACTCCAGCGCCGTTGCCACTTTTTCCCGGCGGACAAGCATAGGCGTCCTATCAAAGTCTTCTTGCGTGGGAGGTGAGGAACCCGTGAAGACGAAAGCGAGAAGTTCTGCCATCTCATCCCTGCTGGGAGGAAGTTTGAGATATACCTTCAATGCAGGTTGTGCAAACATTATCGCGTTAGCGTGCATTCTGACGCGACCGGAGTTGACTCTGATTACACATCTATTGTGTCTTACCCTGGCGATCATGACCTGCTCAGCATATTTCAAGTTTTGTAATGCTGGTGGGACATCTCCGACCCAATTGTGATTTGCTAACGAGTTCGTAGGCAATTTGTTTCTGAGGATGAAGCGTTCACATTCTACGCATATGTGGTCACAGCCTGCCGCTAGGATGGGGCCAGTCCATTCTTCTATGGGATCAGACGACACTTTACGTTCTTTACGGGTCACACCCTCGCGGCACAATATATCAAGAGACCCAGGGAAGGCGTCCAGACGCGACATATACACGAGCTTGGTCAGTCGACCGCAAACACCGCACCCCGCTTCCTCAAACCTCTCGGGAAGGAAAGCGCTGGACGAATTGGTTAGTATTCTGTGAATATCGTCTTCCGAGGACGGTCGAGGGGGGAAGGATACGTCTAATCTATCAAGATAAAGCTTCTTGAGGAATCTGAATTTTTTGGCTTCGTCTGCAATATGCTTACGTTGCTTGTGAATGAAGGCGTCTGAAAACCGAAGCTTGCGTTTACTTTTCTTGTAAGCAACTGAATTTTTTTTCTGGATGGCGATATGAGCCCGTTTTATACTCATAATGGACACTATACGCGGACAGTTTACACAGGCATGTGCGAGCATCAGTTTAATTGCGTCGCCAACATTCAATCTAGATAGCATGCGGACATTGTGCACCCTGGCGACCGTTGTAAGTTCTGCTCGGGTCAGGTAAGGCACCAAGTTGAGTAAGGGTAACTCGACCACCACAAAGTCTGGATTCCTCGCTAAAGCGGCGACAACCTCAGGAACGATGCACTGATACTCGAAAAAAAAATCAGCGGATTCCAAATCAGCGAGACCATGTGAATCAACCAGCACAGGCACAATGATCGCGGCGTCGAATTTTCCTTTTCTGATTCCACCTCCGCCGACAAGAGATGGGGAAGAAAAAACGCTGCTTGCGAACTTGGAATCCGATGCAGAATATATAACATAGTATTTACGTGCTGCACAAATGGCGACGGACAGGCAAAGGGGCAGCAAGGAGGCGAACGAGGGTGCAATTAAGCCGATATTATAGATGCCTTTTGCAAGTATCGCGTACGCAGGCATCAGGCGTTCGAGCAACCCGTGCACAGAGGCACGGGTAGTAACATGACAGATGCCTTTTGCGATTTTCGCGTACGTAGGCATCAAACGTCGGAAAGAACCTAGCACAGAGGCATGGTCTTTTTTTTTAAGGATGCCTTTTGCAATTACTGCGTACGTAGGCATCAGACGTTCCACAAGAGCGGCCGAAAAAAGACCTGGCACGAGAGATGTTAAGGAGACGACGTATCGCGACAGCAGCGAACTGACCTTGACCGACCTTCACGGTATGGATGTTGGCAGAGAAAACAATAAAAGTGGAAGGGAATAGCAGAGACATGTTCAAGCGGCAGACAGAGCTGGTTTCTCGAAAAGCAAAGGAAAGCCCGGAAAGGAGATGGGGTAGAGACGGTATAAGCAAGCAGGTGCAAACAATGCGCTGATAAATACGGAACGACTAGAAATATATTTCATATACATGCCACTGTCGACTGGACCGTCGTCTATTGGGACTCTGAGTCTTCCTTCAGTAACTCCTAGTCCCCAGACCGTGTCTAGCTTCTGGAGGAAAGTCGCGTATCTTACCACGCGCACACGTCACGAAGGCAACTGGATCGGAAGTCAAGAAATACTGCTTTGGAACGCCAAGCACTTGCAGGTAAGCACGCCCGGGCTCAACCAGACGCAAATTCGACTGATTATGTACAACCAGGCCTGCCAGCGGTGCGAGGCCAGCAGAAGCAAGAACCCTTGCATCGTCGATGACGACCAGGCAAGCTGCCGGCCGTGTCGACTTTCCAAAGTGTCGTGCGATCGCAAGATTCAGTTTATTTTTGAAAGCACGAAGACCGATTTTTTCCCTACCATGGACGTTTTCTTGGCAGTGTATCACGGACGAGATAAGACGCAATGCAGAACCTACAAGAAGACTGCCAATAAAAGGAGAAAGCAGGTTCTTACTTCGTGTGAGCAGCACTACTGTCAATACCTAGGTTTAAATAACAATTAAATTTGGTCGTATAGTATATTCCGCGCCCGTTGAGACGCATGGTACAGGTAAAACGCTCGCATTATAACGCATATGCTTTCTGAAAGTAAGGCAGACGCGTTTCTCAGTCATCCTGTTTTGGCGGCTCTGAGATCGGCCATGGATGAGATACGAATTCTGCGCCAGACCCCGCCGAATACCACGGTAGTAGACAATGTACCTATTATATAACAGGAATCGACAATTGTATGATATGGCAACACTATACGTGCAGTGCAAAATTGTAAATGTGGGACTCGAGCCATTGACGTACCAGAGCCGCGTCTTGATTGATAGGACCTATCCTCCCCGATAACCTAGTGTGAACGTTCTGCAGCACCATGAGGGACCCATCAGAGTCGTCGCGAGCTCCGTGTGTACGCACGAATGCAACTAGAGCAGATGTAGAAACATTGGCCACTCTTAGAGTGACTAGATTAGGTAACACGGAAGTGCGACCATCGACCATCAGCTCCGCGGACGCAGAAGTCAACTCACTTAAGACTCGACCAGTGCAAAGCACCAGGTCGAGGCAAGTGACCGCCGCAAAGATGGTAAAATCCGGACAGCACGAGTGGCGTACAGGCCTTTTGTTAGACATTGTCAGGTTTGTAACTTGACTGAACAACGCAGCGCAGAGTGATAAATCCGGACGGATGTCGTGGTCGAAGAGCTCGATAGAGACAGAGACAAGATTTGGGAACACAAAACGGCTTGCAAAAAATGCAACCGATCGGTCCTTCGTAAACCTGATCTTCAAGAGCGCGATAGTTCCCGAATAAATGGAACCGACGTCGTCGGTATGAAGCATGCCAAAGGTCAATCCGATAGCCAAGGAATGTAGATTGGAACAGGATATGATAGAGCGCAGTGCTGAAGCGTCCAGTTTGAAAAAATCACGGCCGATGGTGGAGACGTCTAAATGCCGGAGACAAGGTGTGTTGAGACGTTGGTATGGAAACACAACACCACGGACGACCAGTTTGTCTAAGAGCTGCATATCGTTTGTGAACCAGGAATGTGGATCCCCGGAGCCATCGGCTTCCGGCACCACTTCGTCGTTCGAGAGGAAGAGGGAAGGGGTGAATAGCAAATCGAGCGTGTGCAAAGCCGGGCAGCGTATGTTTGCCCAAGCGAGGCGACAAGACCTTATCGTAACGTTAAGATCTGTTGCCAGACGAATGGACGCAGCTTGTGCAATATAAGGTGATAAGGAGGAGAGAAGCATGGATAGAGTATGGCGGGGTCGAGAGGGAGATTTGAGCGACCTAAGATTGAAGTACAGATGGACCGCAAGATTGCCCGAACGAGATATAAAAGTACTGGTGGCTTCGAGAGGGATCGTGAAATCGATGTAGAGGTGAGTCCAGAACCATGGGTCGGACAAAAGGAAGTGCATCCATTCAATGGACGCCATGAACATGAGGGCACGCCACCGATACATACGCAAGACACTTGAACTGAGAGCCGTGGCGGCCATGGCCTGAAAGATAAGTCGACAAACGTCTCGCGGCAGGCGAGACAAACTCGAAGTGCTCATCTAACTGACACGAATGAGCAACAAGCAGGAGGACCAATAAGCGTACTTGCAGGTTGGACGATCGGACGACTAGTAGGTAGTATCAAGCGAACAGAGGAGGCGGACAAACACATGATCATGGAGCACAGCCATAAGACGAGGCCGAGGACGAATTGATACCTGGTTATATTACAATATTCACCAAGGTGCGGGGACAATTTTGTGTGATTAGACAAACAAACGTAAAACAGCCCAACTGCTAGATAAGTACGCCTACTTATTATTCACAAAGGAGTACCGCACACCACAACCCATAACAAATTACACCCGACATGCACTTGGTAACCGTGGTCACCCGCTTTGCCACTGTAAGTTACGGCGGTATAACCGACAACGACAAAGAGCCGATAGGAACTTCGCCTGACCAGACAGGCAACACGGACTTCATAGTAGGCAGATCCTTGAGAAAGTCGAAATTTTTGGAGGGTAGCATCGTACACAGGTACTGGGTGAGCAGATGAGTAAAGCAGTACAGCGGCAGAGGTGAAGACGCACTTGTTTCTTCAACTGTGTAGGTGTATCTCGCGCGCTCCGGGTCAGACTGCCAAGAAGGAGCGGGAGAAGAAGGGGGGGGCGGTAGGCCTCTGCGACTTGGACGAGGACCCTTTCACAGGGGTCAACATGCTGTTGATGGCCACGTTACGATTGTCGACCTCATCTGAGCAACTACATAAGCAAAGGGTGCACGACGATAAATAAGAACACACCTTTTGTTTTGGGCCCGCGTATCGAGCATCGAACCGATTTGAATAGCCGACCTAGTCATGGGCGTAAATAAATGAGCCTGTGCGAAGCACAGGCACATAAAAGATTCCCATCGCTCCCATTCTTGATTGTGCAGAGTGAGAGAAATGAATTTCCGCTTCCGCCCGTTAACACCAGACCCCACATGAGGGCGAACCAAGTACGACTCGGAGCACATCCCGGGGGAAACACATATGGCCACTTTTCCTTCCACATTCAAACGACGTTGAGTACTGCCATTGGATGCCGGCCGGGTCTCGATAAGAGCAGGGGAAATCCTAGCCGGGTTGATGAAAGCACCGTCGTGAGTCATAACCATAGCAGACTCGAGGGTACTAAAAACACAGTGTAAGGAAACAAGAAGACAGAGAGGCAGTTAGACGTACACGCGAGTTATCTTCTCGATAGCGTCTTCCATCCACTGAAAGAAACATTGCCACTAGGAGCCGACCCGACGTTCTGAGGAATATAAGAAGCGAATACAAATCTATTCGCACTGCAGACCAAAAATTAGTACAGAGCCGAAGAAATATAGGTACAGACTCAACGGCAAAGGAGGGAGCCCAACATAAGTGGAACGCAGCAATCGGGTCTTGAATAGACAGATCCATAACACCACAAGGGACAGAGGCGTCGCTACAAAGGTGTATCAAAATTAAGGTAGACCACAACTTGAAGACAAAAAGGGAACGGACAAATTCGATTTGTAATTTTCAAGATCCTCGAGAAAAAACAGTAGGCTCAACCGGCTGATCGGGTTCGGGGGCAACGGGGAGCACCAACGGGAGGAAGTGCAGGTTTTGGTTTGGCATCGAACATGGAACCGAAGCCGCCGAGATCGATATTTCCGCCGGGAAAGGTCAGCAGGAGGAGAAGTGACAGAGAGCGCAGGAGCCCCATCGACAGCGAGAATAGGAGCTCGATTAACGTCGAACAGGCTCCTAATCCAGCGAGGTCAAGGTGACCACCAGAAACAACAACAGAAGAGGGTTCGGTTTTTACGAGAGCGTCGGCCGGTGCAGATCTGCATTTTTTAAGAAGTCAAGATAAAGAATAACAGAGCCGTAACGGAGAACAGACCTAGCATCAGCAACGGCATCTTGAACAACAACGGGCGGGGAAACTGAAACAGAGGCCAAAACACCGGCAGTTCCAACGACGGAAGGCAAAACGGATCCGAACACATCCACTCCAGTTGCCGCGTCAAAAGGCGAACTAATGGGAGAGGTGAATTAAAATGAAAACAGGGAAGACAAACACAGACTGATTGACGTCCTTGGACAAAGAAGAGAAAGGCGAGTCGATACTCATATCGGGGGTCGATACGAGGAGATGACCAGGAGGTTGAAGAGAGGATGAATCAGAGCGTTTAGGGGGCGTTACAAAGGCCGAAGACTCGAGGCCGCCAGCGGGTAAGACAGAGTTGGAAGGTGCCAGAGCCGCAACGGATGATTTGATAGAGTCAGTAAGAACGGGCATCAACCCTTTCACAACCGCCTCAGCAAGCAGAGGACCCTGCTTCGCCATATAACGGGCCAGGTAGCTGCGTACACAAGTCAACAGAATAAAACAGCAGGTTAGTAAAAGTAGCCACTTTTCGATATCGAACGTAGTCGCCACAGGGATACTAGATTGATTGAACAAGTCATTAATAGACCTCAATTTAAGTGATATGTAAACGTACAATCCGGAGGCAGAGGATGGGTCTACAGTTTTGATATCGCCTTTTTCAGACTTAGTCTTCTTGGTCGGTGAACTTTCACTATCAGAGGCAGTCGCTGAGTCGAGAGTAGTATCAGAACCCAAGCGACGTTTGACAGAGCTACGAGGTAAATACTTAGCGAATAAAAAAGGCAAAGAATAAAACGCACCTCCGAGTATCAAGAGGCGCAGGTAGAAGACTAGCAGAGAAGGCTTTACAGAAACACGATAAAAACAGGTAGAAGAACGTACCTGGCTTTAACCGCAGGAGGACGAGCAAACATCCTTCAAGGTTGTTAAGTTAAGAGACAAAGGCTAGAAAATGCAAACCCAAAACCTGTCGGTAGGTGCCATAGTTTCGAGATCTCTAAAGGGAAGTCAGTACACAGCTAGCGCCTTAGTGATGCACACCAACTCTTCGTCGCTATCGTTTACTTTGGGCACAGACTTTCTGTTTCTGAGAACAGAGAGACGTCAGGTCAAGTGAGGACGAGAAATATATAGACATACTTTCGGCGGCGGACAGGGGTTTTAAGATCAGACTCTTGGACACCGTGGTCGACACTGGGACCAATAATGAACAATAAATATAAGCAGATAAGAGGAGCGTACGCGGAAGTAATTGAATCCGTAGGGGAGGCGATAGCAGGGGGTGAGCTGACCGGCAGGACACTGCTAATTGGTTATTTAATAAAAGAATAAATAGCAGACAAGATAAAAAACAAAATACCTATCATCCGAGGCGAGATCAAGAGATGGATCGTTGGAACGCAATCCATCTGATCGTCGTCGTCAATGAAATCGCTGAGGTCAGATTCTGTTATGTCAGAACTAAGACGGCAGAGTTAGTTGACACAGAGGCGGAAATAATAATATTAATAAAAACTGACAGGTCACTAGCTACATCATTTTCGAGGTGCACAGCGCCGACTTGTGCGTCATCCCTAATAAAATAAAATAATTAATAGACGGGACATGAAAGGGGACATGCATTCACGATTCTTCTGCCATAGAATCTATGAAATCCTGGGGGTTGACGGTAGAGGTAGGATCTTCGGATGCGGGCACCGGGAGTTTACTAAAGAACAAAAATATTCAGACAAGAACATATATCCACGACAACACAAAAAACCTAGCACGCGCTGATCTGAAAAAAAAAGTAAGGGAACGAAGAGTACGAAAAAAGAATAACTGGACGCACCTGCGGAGGGAAGTCATGAACTGGGTGAACACGACGAGGCCAAGAACAGCCCGACCTTAAATATGAAAGCAGTAACTCCAACAGGCACAGCAGTCGCACGAAGTGCAAACCGCGAATCAAGCAAACCGTCCGGTTTGTACCAGAGCACCCAAAAAAAACATGGCCGAACCAGCTCGCGTTCCCTGAGTCGGAATACCGGCTAATAGTGTGATAAGAGTGTGATGAGTGACGTATGCAGGAGAAAGGGTATACATACCGCGGACGCGAGTAGCTCCGGGAGCATATAACGAGACAACCGCATATGGCCGGATATCAGATGTATTTAGATTTGAAACGAGAAAAGAATACGATGTAAAAGCTGGTATCTGAGTCGCGCAAAAGACGAAGCTACAATGACCAGTCAGCACTACGACGATGCAGCGGCAGGTAAGCTGTTCAAAATTTACCGTCGCAGACAAACCGTGACAGCGGAACAGGCAGGGCTTTAGACGAGGCAATAAAGAAAGTATACAAGAATACGTCGATGGGGAAGATGCTGCGGTGCAGCACTTAAACAGCCTGAACGTGAGTTTCGTCGGCAGCGTTGAAGGATCCAAGCTAACGTGACGAACAGGTCGAGCCGCTCACCGTCCAAATTACGGGGACCAATCGCAAGATATGGAGAGTGGGACCCGCCACAAAGGAGGGACAAGTCGAAGACGAGCTGGTTTTCCGGTTCCAGGGAATCTTGTCGAGATTCAGTCTAGTACCCGTACAGATCAAAGAGTGAGCGCCAGCATTGCGTCGATTCTAAGCTGTACTGACAAGCAAGCAGTCAGCAGCCGAACAAAGTCGCCACCGCCTCGCAACAAGTTACCTTGATAGGGTGTGGTTCTGAACAGTTTGAGGCTGGCCTGCTGAATACAAGGGAATTGCATGCGCTATATACCCGGTATTTCCAGGGAGACGTCACAAAGCTTCCTGGTACAAACGGTGCTGGGGTACTGGTGCTCAGCGCGAGCAACAGGTTCTTGACATCGCTACAGGACGAACCGTACGCAGTGAATATCAAGTTTGGATCAGGTGTCGACCCTCTCGGACATCTCCAGACTTTTGTGGGGAGTGGTTTGGTCCATACCATCGACAACGTGGTGGATTACTACCGCGCCAATTACGGACGACGCCACCGGGTAAGCGAAGAGGAAGCAGTTTATGAACGATCAGACTCACTACATCTTAGAAAAACGGTGTACGACACTGCGTTCCCCGCCAACTTCCGCGTCGGAGATCTGGTCGAGAATACAAGCATCTGCAATAGCATTTCAAGGGAAAAACCAAAGCATGAAGCTTCACTGTCACCTCCGTGCGTTGACCTTGATAGACTCCCAGTTTCAAAGGTAAACCCATTGTTCAACTAAAGACGACTTGAGCTAACCGAAGGTTAACTTATCAGAAAGCGGAAAGTGCCCGCATGAAGGAGGGTACAAGCCAAAGCGCCGCCCGTGGTTACTTTGAGACGCAAGGTAGGTTTTCACCGACGAACTGAGCGACCAACCGGCTGCCAAGAGGGCCAATCAATCCACGGGTTAAGAACAAACCGACCAACGCACAGCGTGAAGTAGATCGAGGGAGGGGAGCGGCATTAGTGACCTGTCACAAAGTTGCAGCATCCCAAATCCAATACATAGCGAATTTGGTCGCATTGAAATGCTGTTCGGGCGAGTAAATGAGCGAGACTTAAAGACGTCGCAAACAATACGAGCGGTATGACATTGATCGGTAAGCTGGTAGCGACAAAGCAAAGTAGAGTAGAGACGGAAAAGCGGTACACGCATAAATCAAGCATTCACGTGATCATCACTGCACCAAGCAGAGGACCGGGAAGGATGGGTACCATTCACGGGGCGGAACGAGGGCATCTTTGGAATTGTCCGACGACGGAGCCGTCATAGATGCATCGGTGGACGCATCATCCGGTTCCATATTTATGAACCTCGACTTCGCCAATGGTCCTACCTGATCAAAAATAAAATTAGCCACGTCTAAGGCCCAACTCAGATCGTACTTCGACTTCATAAGGCTTACCCTCGTCAAGATAGGCACCGAGCTTGATCTTTAGCTCCTGAATCATGCGCACAAGAGTTATGCGGCCGTACACAGTGCCCAAGTTAGTGGAGGGGGTCCGCCACTGCTCGTCATTCATGAGGGTCGAATATTTGTTGTTATTGGGCATGACGGCAGGTTTAACCTCCAACCCATCCATCGTGTAGATGCAGAAATAGGCCCCAAAAGCGCTGATGCCGTACAGTGTGTGGAGGGGGGCTTTGTAGCGCAAATCGAGGAGCCGGCCACGCATTTGAGTATCAGCGTGGCGCATAAAGGAGTGGTGCTCGACCTGCCACTCCGGCTTGAGCTCCACTGCAAGCAGTGTGATGCCATTTCTCCGCGTTCCGGTCTGAACGTCAAAACTGATCGAATAATCGATGGTCTGGTGCCCTTCGACTACAGGGCCCTGAGGTACGACGAAGAAGTCGGTTTCGATGGGGAATAGAAAGTTGAGGAGTTTGTTCACGCCCCGTAGAGAGCGTTCTCTCTACGGTCATTAAGGTCAACAGCGGCGAAAGCTTTCTGGACGTAAGGGGGCCAGTTGGTGCCATTGGGGAGATAGTAAAAGAGGTCGTTTCTCCCTATGTTGTGAACGTCGGGAAGGATGGAGGGGCCATACACGTCAGCAGGAATCCTAGAGTCATGGTGTGCCATAGTGCAAAACTGAAGAGGTGAGTGACACGTTGGGTCACGTTGTGTAGGACAAAGAAGATGACGTAAACGAACAACGCGCCTCTAAATTTTAATAGTGAAGGGACAAAACAGCGAGCAGATTGAGATTTCCCGCTATGTGAAGCATGATGAAGTATAAGCAATGCCATCGCAAGAACGAGATGGCATACTAATCAAGTATATGCTACGTACATTTGCCGATAGATTCCGCTGTAGCGTATTTTCTAGTAGACATAGTGAACGCGGTAAAGGACGTGCTACCGGTGCCAGCTTTATCTACTCATCAGGGAGGGCAAGAAGCAAGCGCGGAAGATAACGGGCATGAAGATCGAGGAGGCATATATAAACGTCTTCTACTCTAGAGAAGGTGTCAAGGCACAAATCGAGAAAGACCTCAAGAGCGGTGAACCACACAACACAGAGGACGGTGCGAAGAGAGGGGGTCTCGAGCTTGGACACCAGGCGAACCTGAGCCGGATCTTCCAAGCGAAGCTCGAGCGTCGACAAAAACGGAAGCCTGCAGTATTGTGTCGGTGCGAACAAAAAGGTCGAGTAGAACACTGGACATGAGACATCAACCAGGATCAAGTGGGCTAGATGCGACGAGGCATGAAGGACGAGGAGGATATGTGTCCATGGTGTATCGTGGACATGAAGGAGGGCCAGGGAGAACAACATGCAACACCTGGATAAAAAAACCAGCAATGCGCCATGATAGGATACGCGCAGGTTCCGGATGCTGCCCACGGGCACGATAGTAGTCTGTGCGTCGGTTGAATGGAAGGGATACAAGTCTAGACAGAGATGTCGTATTGTGTGGGAGAGCAGCATGGGTAGGACGGTTTGGACGGCACGGGAAGCCGAGGAGTCGTGAGTGTGAATAGAGAGACGATAGCATCGCGGCAAGGAAGGAGAAAGGACGGCGAGGATAGCGTCCAAAATGCAACGGGGTTGTACCGCATGGGGGCGATTATCGCGGAGGACAGAACGGAAAGCAAGCAGTTCGATATACAGGTGAATGGGAAGCACGCCGCTCCTGGACAAGGACAGGGAGACCGATGAGACAGGGGTGTCGCTGTCCGCAAAGACACACGACCAAAACACGGGTGCGGAGAAGACAACGCGGCGCCATGCTTTACAGACGCGCACGACTATATGTTTGCGATCTTCGAATCCGAGAGGATCCGATTGGAAAGGATAGACGGCAAATTCTAGGACTCTGCATATTAACTCCGGAGGAAGGGAGTCCATGAGACTAAGAGGTTATGAGTGAATATGGAGACGATAAAACAGAGTAAACTCGCCGGCTGGCTAAAGTCGGAAGAGGGACAATGAGGCTGAAAGGAGTAAGACAGTGAGCATAGAGAAGCCAGACACGGACCAAACCAACCTTGTTGATAAACGCCTGGACAGGGAAAGACCTTCTGAGGTGAAGGAAAAGGAAGCGATACGGCCACGTGTACCGCACCGCGTCCGTAGACAGCTGAAAGTTTCACTGTGAAAGCGACAACTAGATCGGGATCATCCTCCATCGAGAAAGATATAAAAAGCAGGCGTAGTAGGAACGAGAACAACAATTCCCAAAAGAACCAGATGTCTAAGTGCGAGTGCTGCAGCGAAGCCACGGGCCCCGCGCGCATCGAGGAAACACAGGCAAGGGAACGTGACTGCGATGATAAACAACTACTGAAGCCAACGTGTTTGCAGGCGTACAAACCCGACAGAGTCTTCCGGTACATTGCCAACGTATACGAAGCGGACAACGCGCTGCGTCGCATCCGCTCTGGAAAAGTGGGTTTCGACTCGGAGCAAAAAATCGAAGAGCCAGTGGTGGTTCCCAACGCCGAGGCAAGCGACCAGGCTACTGCAGAGATGTGAGTCGCTAGACAATAAAGGCAGCACACGCACTAACGACGGACTCAGCGTATCACCGGTCACCAACAGCACCAGCTACAGCGCAGCAAAAGATGCATACGACAACGTCGACTGGGTCGCGGCTAAGCTATGCATCGTGCAGATTGCGGTTGCTGGTTGTGTCTATATAATAGACGTCAAGCGGATGCGAGGTGCGGTTTCATGGGACACAACCTACTCAAGTCGTGCTGAGAAAAACAATACATAGGTTTTCCCCGGGAGCTTAAACGGATAATTGAAGACAAAACCATTGCGAAAGTTGGGGTAGGATTCACGAACGACGGGCGGGTCATATGGCAAGAAGTCGGCGTGAACGCGAACAACTTCGTCGACGTCGGGCTGATGGCCAAATACGGAGATCCAGAGCGATACAGAGAGGAGGACGGACAGGGGTTGAGTCTGGAACGATGTGTGAAGGATATTCTGGGCTTCAAGCTGGACAAGTCGCACAGAACGATCTGGCAGTGGGACCAGAATCTGGACCCGGCTCATTTGATATGTGAGTCAACACGCGACACCCCCAACATCCCCAAGGCTAAGCGTTACAGATGCAGGCTTGGACGCCCAAGCGTCGCTTGAAGTTTACTGGGAAGTGGTGGACTTAGTTCGCGGCAAATCCCAGTCGTTGGGAAGGGTGATATCGGATGATTGGTATACCTTCGATTGTGTGGAAGGCAAAGCAGTCAGGATACAGGAGACCATCCGAGGGGAGAGACTGCCTTGGGCGATGAATCTTTGTCCATGGTATAAAAGAGGTAAATTCCAGGGGTACTACATGTAAAGACCATGTAAAGCACACCCAAACATAGCAAAGCTACACAACGTTTGGGAAAACATTCCACTTCCGAACCTCTAAAGACTCCATATTGATCAGCTCCGGACCACAATCTTTGAAATGCAAGATATGGTCGCCAACCCAAGCCCGATCGTGCAAGTCGGCCGCGGACGCAAAGGATATATTAGACGGGAATAAAGTAAGCAGGCGGCGAAGAGTCATGTGGCTGCCTCTCGAGCCGTCTACAGCGCCATGCAAAACCACGAACTCCCGAATTAAACGGGGAAGTTCGTAGCCCAACACGAGCGTCTCCAGTGCAGGCATGATAGTAGTCACGCCGTCGAGCCGATGTTCGGATGACAGATTAACCAGTTGAACGAAGACAGAGATCCCGGCGCGAGTGAGATCCAAGCAGGTCAAGGCCTGCAACATCGCAAATACGGCGGTGTGTGGCATGGTTGGGACCATACCACCTGACATCTCCAAGTAGAGCGGAAGCAAACAGCGAAGCACACTGCCTGGCGTAGAGGATGTCCGACGCGGACGCGATGTGCAAAGCGATGCGGTCCAAGCTTGGGAAACGAAAGAAGGACGACAGTAAACCCATAGTCGCATCGGAGTTAAAATCCAAGTCGATGGTGCGAATGGAGCGGGAAGTGATAGTGGAGTCAAGAGGCACGGAAAGAACGTCCGAACAGCCGACTTCGCGCAGAGCCAGATACTCGAGCAGTGGGCTGCACTCGAGAAGAGATTTGAACTCGGAAAAGGTGGGATGATATAACGCCGGAAGGGTGAAGAGGACGAGGCAACGAAGAAAGGGCAGCGGGGC